>CM021100.1:643652322-643790728 GCA_007115665.2 Sequoiadendron giganteum
TTGTCATAAATAAGTGCCAAGACTTTGTGAAAGTTGGGTAATTTCTAACTATGGAAATAAAAAAAATCTTTGTTTTTAAGATTTTTTTGTTTTTGATTATTTTAGGATTTTATGTTTTAAGAGATGGTATCTATTGCCACATAGGAGGTGGTAACACAGGCCTTCTAGTCTTAAGATCCACTTTTCATTCCTCTTTGTCTAGGATATTTGTTTTGTTTCTCCATTAGGTTGGTGTGTCATTTCTCTCAAATATGAGACTTCTCAAGCTACTGATAATGTATGTTTGTTCACCTTCAATTTACATGAGACTTGTTTGTATGATAGGTGTCATAAGATTTGGTTGTTGAACTGGAGCAATTGGATGCCAATTGGTCATAAAGTGAATGTTGTTTTGATATGGTTTTTGTGATACTCAAGACTCTAAAGTTTGAGTGATCTTCTTGGAATGACGCTATTTTTGGGGCTCAAAATTTTGAAAGACTTGGATCGATATTTCACTTCTTTTTTCTAGAGGATATGTTGCAGGAAAACTACTTGAACTAGCCTTGAGGGTCAAGAAAATATTGATATCTTAGAATTTTGAGTGAAGGAATTATCCAAGTTGTTTGTTTTGATTTTGAATCCTAAAAGTAGGTTGTTGATTTTTACTATGTAAATGGATTATGACATGTTTTGGGTGTCTAACTATTTCATTCTCACAATTTTTAATTGGTTTCAAGTTTAGGTTTTTATTTTCACCAAAAAACCAGTCAAAAGCGACAATCTTAGAGTAGTAGCATTAATGTTTGTCAAAAGAGGCTAGTTTTAAGTCAACCGCGACCAAGTATAAAAAGCAACTGTGGTTGGATTTCTCAAAAGCAGCTTTTGTTTCAAGTTTTACGACTAGTAAAAAGTGAGTGCAAAAGTGGCCTTTTTGGTCAAAAGCGGCCAGTTTAAAGTCAATTACAATTGGAAAATTAGATCATGTGTGGAAAAATTAGTATCAATTGTGGTGATATTTCTCAAAAGTCACCTCTATTCCAATTTTCCTAATTGGTGATCAATATAGGATTTTTGGTCAAAAGCGACCATTTTGAAGTCAACTACAGTTGAAAAAATGTGTCAACTATGGCAATTTTAGAATCAAAGCAGTAATTTTATATCAATTGTGTTCTATGTTTCAAAAGCGACAGGTTTTTACCAATGACTATCACAAGGCAAGGAGCAAAAGAGGCCTATTTTAGGTTGATTGCGACTAGTTTTAGGCCAAGTGTGGTTGAAAATGCAGCAATAGCGATATTCTGTGTAGATTTTTTTCTAGTTTCTATGTTGGCAACAACTTGGCTAAATTTATAGATTTGATGTCTTGTTTTGTTTTAATTTGTCTTTTTGAGATTTTGGCAAGTGATATCATGCAACACAACAATCAAAACTATTTGACCCTAAATTTCTATAACTTTAAGTACTTTTCTTTCCACAAAAGCTCAATTTTTTTGGAAGGCAAAATGCTAAAGTCATAGTTTCCAATGTTGACTTCATTCTTAATGCGACTTGAAATGTGAGCCTAAATATCCAAAAATATTTAGGGATATTATTTTAAGATATCCTTAAGGTTTGCAAATATAGGGCTCTTTTTAGAGTATTCCACTAAGTCAAAAGGGTTTGAAGTTTGATAACCATATTTAATGCTTGTTTTGATGTGTTCATTATAATTCAAGAAAATTTTTGATGTTTCAAAGTAACCAAGAGATTTGAAAATTTTAGGAAGATAATTTACACCCTAGGGGTAGGCACGTTATTTTAGGTGGGCTTACCTCATGCCCTGAAGGGATAATTTTACATGCAATGAATGGAGAGTGTTTTAATCTCAACCATAAGTCAAAATTGGTAAGTAATTTCTCAGAAGAAAAGTTATGATGCACCACTTCAAAGAATTTTTTTGGCTAAAAAGGTGGGTTCTACAACATTGGCTCTTAGTAGTGCTCAGGAGATCAAATGCTTGGATAGTGTCCAAAAAGCCACTTAAGGCTTTAACCTACTTACTTAGGGCCCGATATACACAAGGTACCTCCCCTTTCATGAATGGAATTGACAACCAAGTAATCACCGATGCAAGTCATTTGGCATTTATCCTTGACCATTTATATAGTGACCCGAGTGAAATACCACTTTGAGTTGCCTTTGATTTCTCCAATGTGAGATGTGTCTGAAAAGGAAAGCCCTCTAAAGGTAGTTCTTTGAAATGAAAACAATATGTGAAACTTAAGAATCTTTTCATCACCCAAGATCGCCAAAAGGTGTGAGGGGAGAGGATAGACACCTAGTTTTCCAAACATGAAAGACATAGTATACACTTCATTGAAATGTTCTTTTTAAGCCCCTTGAGCGGTACTATCCAAAAAAAAGGAAATAAAATGTGTACAAGATAGAAATTTATTTTTATGTGCACCAAAATGAAGTGTTTTGGATTTGAAGAAATTAGATAGATCATTGTGCAAATAAAAAAATAAAAAATTAGTTCTAAGCCCAAAACTGAGTGTTTCTAAAAATCCTTGTCTTAAAATGGTCAACAAAAGTAAATCGTTCATTTCATCAACATATTGAAAGCATTGGTCAAAATACAACATTCCATTTTAGAGCACCAAAAGTGAAGTGTTATTCTAGTCTAGAAATCCCTTGAAAATTCTTTTTAGAAAACCAAAACGAAAGCGTTTAAGTTTGTGGGGTTCATTTTTATAGAACCAATTTCAAAGTGTGTTCCTAAACTAGAAAACTTCATGAAATGTTCTTTTTAAAGCCCCAAATTGAAATCTTGTTCTAAAATAGAAAGTTTTTTGAACATTCTTTTTAGAGCACCAAATCAAAGGCATGCAAGTTGTGGGGTTCATTTTAAGCACCAAATTGAAAATTTCCTAAGCTATGAAAGATTTTGAAAGTTTCTTTTCAAAGCACCAATTGAAAAATGTTCTAATATAGAAATATTTTTTAATGTTCTTTTTATAGAACCAATTCAAAGGTGTTCAAGTTGTGGAGTTCATTTCAAGCACCAAATTCATTTTTTTCCTAAACTATGAAAGGTTTTGGAATATTTAGACTTCGATCGTTTTCCTTCCCTACAATAAATCTATTAGTTATTCTTGATGTAAAAGATATCATATCTTGCAAGAGTTGCACAAATGAAGTCGGAAAACACAAACATCAACAACATCAACCATTAGTGTCAGAAAAATGAAAAACTTCCTTTAATATTTTAGATCAAAAAAATAACAAAGGAAAAGTGAAAATTTAAATCAAAAGCAACCCTGTTATAAGCAACTATGGCTAAAAAAATCAAAAGCGGCCTATATTTTTCAAGCAGAAGTGGTTGGAAAAAGAAAAGGTAGTTTTATTATATGCGAGTGAATTCATTTTTTTCAGAAGCGACCCATTTTTTGAAGTAGAATTGGCCCAAAAAGTCAAAATCGATCGGGAAAAGGGCGACTATGGTAGGAACAAGAAATTGAACGCATGCGTTTTCTGTAGCTTTTGCATGAAAATGTTTCAAATGCATTTTTGGAACTTGCAACTACTCGAAAACTTATGCAAATGTTAGTGTTAAGCATCGAGGTCCCACCGGGCGTGCCAAAATGTGTAAGGGGGAAACCAATAAGTGTGAGATAATCACTGTCAAACAAATTAAACTAAATCTAATTCAAACAAAGACTATGATTCATACCCCTCACTCATGAAATGAACAATACAAGATATTCAATTCAAGAAAGCAATTGAAAAACAAGAACAATGAATTCAATAAAAAATAAAGTTACCCATCTCATGTTGGAGTATATTCACAATGATGTTGGATCGGTGTATCAAATGTGAAGCCTCCATTGATGCATATAAAAATCTTCAAATGTGCATGTGTTGATTGAAGATGTGTGTCAAATTTCTTTAAAAGATCTTGATTACAATTTCAGTATTACTTCATTGTGTAAAAGGTGTCAATTGTCTAATCGTTTTTTAGAAGAAATGAGGTTCTTATATAGATTTTGTGTTTTCAAATGAATGCTCAAGATCGTGTATTAGAATATCTTGATCAACGACTCAAAACTATTGAGATTTTTTAGATGGGAAGAATTAGTGGATTTTGATTACGTAATCAGTGCAATAGAAGGAATCAATTTGAGTGTTCAGTGGAATTGAGGAAATATATTGAATAATCTATGAAATTGAAAAAATCATGTTGAGCCTTTAGTGGGATTGAAGAACAGATGAATCAATCAAGAAATAGATGGATCAATCAGCCAATCAGAGTGAGTAATCAGGAGATCATAATTTTCTCAATCATGAAAGTGGGCGAGGGTAATTAATTAATCCTTTTGAGTTGAACATGCAAGTCATGTTTGACTTATACAAACAAAGTTGTATTTGTTTGTTTTGACCTTTTTCAATGGTGGTTGAATAATTTATTTAATAATTCAAGTTTAGGGGAAAGTGATTTAATCAAACTATTAAGTATTTAATAATTTAATTGACTTAGGGGAATAAGGTAAATTAGCGACATAATTAAATAATTGATGTTTATTTAATTAATCAGGAAGAATAAAGTTAGATTAGGACTTTATTAAATAAATTTATTTATTTAATTAGTCAAAAAAGATGAAAAATTGAATTAATTAAATAATGTATTATTATTCAATTAATAGAGAAAATTAGTGTTTTTGATGCAATTGATGTGAAATGTAGTGATATTAAGTGATAATGATGTTGATGATGAGAAAATGTCGTTTAGGATGTGTGATAAGCGTTAGGTCATTTTTACATGTCTACATCTTTAAAATCTAGAAAATTCAAAAATATCAATCATTTTGCATAGTGTTTACATAACATTGCATGATCAATCATTTACATTAGAAAATTCAATCAAAATTGTATCTCAAATTAGGTCCTTTTACTTGTCATTTTAGCATTATTTTGCACTTGCATTTAGACCTAATTTGCCAAAAATTTGAAACCATAACCACCTATTTGAAACCAGAATTTGAAAACCATAGAAATCAACTCAAAAACATGTAAATTAATTTTTAAAAACCTTGAAATGACCCATTCGCCCATGGGAAAATGAGTCCCTGATCAGGGATTTTTTTGCATTTTTTAGCATCAAAAACACAATTTCTACCTTTTGTATTCTTGGATTCAGTTTGTTATTTCAGTATCTAAAATTTATATTTGTTGGAATTGTTCATATTAAGGTTAATTTCTCAAATTCAATGCATTGTTGAATTCAAAATTACATTTCAAAAAGACATCATTTTCAGGTTTTTTACATAGTATAATCAGTAAATTATCTTGCTTCAAATATAAAAAATTGTAATCTCTTTACATTTCAATTCATTCTTGTGTAATGGACATGTGTATTGGTATTATATGAAAGTCCTTAACATCTTTGGTTGATGTCTCAAGTTGTGTGTTTGGTAATGATCCTAATGCAATAGAACCTAATCATGCTCAATCAACCCCTAATGAATGTCCTCATGAAGTTGACATCTTAGGTGAAGATGATGAAAGCATGCATAATTTCATAAATAATTGTCTTGAAAAACTTGAAAATAATGCATTTTACCCTTCCAAGCAGGGTGATCCCACAATAATGGTTTACACATTTTGGCCAAACTTGACATTGAACTGAATTTTTTTAACTAAATCTTCACTTTCAGGCACCTATAGCTACTAAACCATGAGGAATTTGAAGATGATGCAAACTAGTGATTTGTGACATTTTTTTGTAGATTCTAAATATACTTAAAAAAAAATGAAATCAAATTGAATATCTTTTTCCATCTCCTTTGAAAATTAGTTTTTAATAGTAAACACCATTTTTAAAGAGTGATGTTCACCGTAAACAACATAAATTTTTTCTATGGAGGATAGAATTCTATTTTTTTCAAATTTAGATTTGTAACTACAATATATAGCACATTCATTTGGTTTCGTAGTGTTTTATTGAATATTTTTTTCTTAATTAATTTTTGAAGTCAAACCAATTACAATTTAGACATGGGCGGACTATATACAACATAATTTTTTTTTGTATGTATTGAAATTCATTTTTTTTTGTTGGATTAAGGACATAAATACCTAGCATGGACATATTTTTTAGAATTTTTTTTGATAATCTAATTTTTTTCACAATGTGTGAAGAACAAAGAGCTTGATTTTCGGTGAAAACCTATGTTTAATTAAACTAAAATAAATAAATAATAAAACCAAAATATATTAAAATTATATTTGATGGATAACTCGTTCTAAGGAATACCATCATTCAATTGGATCTATGTAGTTGACTCTATTTTCATCTTCAACCCAAGCTTGGAAAGGAAAAATTTTATAAAAAAATTGCTAGAGGAGAGGGAGAAGGGAAAAAAGGGGGGTTCAAGCGAACTCCCTAGACACCTTCGAGTGAAGGGGGGTTTGCTCGAACCCAGTTTTTTTGCAATTTTCATTTGTTTTCATTAAAAAAAAGTGCCAAAAATGGGATGGAATCACAAAGGGGTTTTTCTCAAAGTGAAGGGTTCAATTGAACCCCTTTTTGGGTTCAATTGAACCCCAAAAAGAAAACTCAGAGCATTTTTAAATTTTTCTTCAAGAAGGGAATTGTAAACTAGTATTATGGGATACCTAGCCACAAACAACACCTATTATTATGCCATCATTAGAGATGTTTGATTTTTTACATCCCGAGATTGAATCACAAACCAAGCCTAAACCTCCAACCATGAGTGAACCTGGTCTCTCTAACCAAATTCATACTCATCCATCCTACATTAATAAAGTTGTTCTAACACACCCATCAACCTAGAAGAGACTTATGGTCAAGGCTTTAAGATATTAGCTAAACAAGGATGTGACACATCAAATAAGCATGAGATTCATAAGTTGTTAGAATAAATCCCAATTGAAGCTAATAAAGGACTAGGATATCAAGATCCTCCTCCATGTCTTCCAAGGAAATAAGTTTCCTCCATAATAAATAAATCACTCAAAAGGATGATAGGATCATATTAGGTCCTCCTAGGAATCCACCTCAACAAGCCGCTCAAACAAGTAAGAAATCTAAACCCTACAAAGTTAAATAATTTCCATTCCTACATACTAAAACAAAAATTGTACAACAAATGGAACAAATTCTCCATCTAGGATGGATTAAATTGCCACCTATCAATAGAAGCAAAAAAGGGTAAGAGTACAAACATGAATTAATGTACATATCATAGAACTCTTGGGAATCTTATTAATGAGTGTCATGCATTAAAGATGATATTGAGTGGTTTTATCCCTCCTAACATTTCTTATGACAACATAATTGGATAGCAATTACATGAACTTTGCTCCTTTCCATGTGATAGTTGTAGGATCATAGCATACTCACTATTGCATGTTTTACATTCATTGCAAATTGTTTTCTATATTGCAAGGAGCTCATTCTCTCCACTTATCTCAGCTCATCCTTGTCTTGCACTTAGTGTGGGCAAGTGGTTAGACAACCTTGTCCCAGTATGGTGTTTATCGTTGTCCCTTTGGCTAATTGTTTATCTTTTTCATATGATGAACGATATTGGGATGCAGATGACCTGCTAATGGTTGAATCGCATATTCCTTACTAGTATTTTTTTCTTTTCTTTTCTTTTTACTCTCTTTGTGTGATTGCATGTGCGTAATGTGATCCCTCGTATTGTTTTGTTCGATGTGTCTTCATGTTCATTCCTCTATTTGTACATACATTCTTCTATATGTCATAAATCGTTATCTTTTCTTTTTTCGTGTGTTTTCCTTTAATGAATGATGCAAGGCGTCGAGACATTTAGGTCTCTTTCATGTTGACCCAAAACCTTTTATTTTTTTTCACTCTCTATATGTCATTCTTCCCGTTCCATGAGTTATTTGGGCAATGATGACATTTTTGAGCTCTATAATTGTAGCAAAGAAATACGTTGACCCTAAATCCATGGATCCCTTGTGTGTTATTTTGGGATTTCATTTTGGGACCAACCCCTTTTCATGATGTAGCTTCATTTGAAAACATATGCTTGACATAGGGCTTTCCAAATAAGCTCTCATGTCTTGTTTAGCATTTATCATTTGCTACTTTAAAGTTATTTCTCACAGCATGGTGTTTAGAAATGTCTTTAAAGTGGGGGCATACATTGGCATTATCATTTTGAATTTTTTTGACTATATCTTATGTTTCATAGTTTGGTCTTCTTACTTCATGCAATGTGTCTTCTTGGTGGTGTCATTAGGTTTATTTCCTCCAAGAGTGTGGCCTTTCTTGGCATCGACATTCCTCTTAGTGGTGCATTCCCTAAGTTGTGAATCTTCTACCCTAAATTTGTCCTCACTTAGAGACGTTAGGCATGATGTTCCCTAGGAGACCTTACATGAACTAAGAAAAACCCCTTTGAACATGTTGTATCCTATTTGAATTTTTTTCATAGGTGTTTAGCATAACACGGCTTGCTAACCTTGTGAAGCTCAAAGTTACAACCTTTTTTATGGCCACCAAGCATAACACACCTTTCTTGTCAGTGGAGCCTTTTTTGTTCATAAGTGTTTGGCATAACACAACTTACTAAGATTTATGAATCTTGAAGTTCATATTGTGTGGTTCCTTATCAAATTTATCAGGAGGTATAACTTTGGTGTGGTTATGGGAGCCTAATAATATTCTCTCATTTTCCACTATAGGGAACTCACCTAGTGGACAACGAATTTCACTAGCTCGTGTGAGCGTGTATTGTTGTTTGCATAGTGGGAAGTGAGTTCCACTTGTAAATGTTTTTGGAAAAACAACTAAGGCTTGATCCACATCAATTTGGACTAATAGTCGAGGCTTGATCCACCCCTTTTCTTTTTCTTTTTATTTTTCTCTTTGAGTCTTTGACATTGTATGATTGAGTATCTTGTCATTGTTGCATATACATATTTAACATAGGCATTTGTCTCTATGTGTGTTTGTTGGTTTTACCATGAGATCTTAGATCTTGGGGGTTTGATCATCCTCCTTGAGCTTTGTCAACTTATCTTTATAAATATTGTACAATTAGACCTCTCTTGATTGTCTAATTTAGTGTGAGTTTGATGCATGGCCATCCTCTTACTAAAGTGGGGGCTAAATGTAGTGTAGAAAAATATATCCCTTTACATTTTCACAATTGTTTGGGCCCTCCTAATTAAAAATAGACTTAATAATTCCTTAATTTAGTGTTGAAAAATGTATCCCTTTAAATTGTCACACTTGTTTGGGCCCTCTTAATTAAAATGGACTTAAATATCCCTTAATAAGCCCTATTATTCATTTACAAGTCTGATAAATTACTTTTTTTGAAGGGGAAACCTGACAATAATTAATGCCAACACATAACACTTTACCTTGAGGAATGTGTGTTCCAAGAATAGGGACTTGGGACCCATTCGCCCATTGGCGAATTGGTTTTCCTTATACCTTTGGACCTAAATTTAAATTATGTTTTTTGCGGTATTTTAAGGTCCTTGAATACACATTTCAAAGTTGGCTTGTTATATTTGAATTTTGGGAAATTAAGGATACATACCTATAAATACAAGGTTATTTCACTAAGTTTCACCTAGCATTTTCATGATCATTTTTCAAGAGAAATTTAACAAGGAAAAATTTGATGATCAAGAGAATTCAAGACCAAATATATCAAAGATTTATCACAACATTCAATATATATTCATCATGTCAAAGTCTTCTTGCATCATTCATGTTTTTGGAGCTAACATTGTGATGTAGGTTTTAAGATCAAGTTTAGGTATTCAAAGCATTATTCCAAGCATCAAGATCCAAATCCATTGAATCTATTTCATGCAATTTGCATACCTTCTAATATCTCCATTCAAATGTTCATCCAAGGGTTTGTTGAGTGGTAATGTAGAATTTTTCATTCTTCATTCCCTCTTTCATGTTTTATTTCATTTCAAGGTTTGATTACCAAAATGGGGTTTGACCAAGGCAAACCCCCATTCACCAAAAACAAATAATTTTTCCACTCTTGTGTGTGTATTTCAGATTTAGGTTGAAGAAGGATTGAAGATATTTTGGAGAAAAAGATTGGAAAAGTTGTCAAAGTTGCAAAAGTTGTCAAATCACATAATCTAACCTACAAATCTGATTTATAACTTTTTGATCCTAAAACCTAGAAAAATTAGAAGCTACATATCAATATTAGAGGCTCTCAATTTTTTTTTGAAAACCTTGACAAAATTCCCATTCTCCCATGGGCGAATGAGTCCCAGACAACTTTCAGAAAGTGACTTTTAGTGACTAGTGAACACCTTTTTTCCCTTCTCAGATCTGCAATCAGTTTTCTATTTCTACTAATATTGAGTTTCGTATTGTTGTTTCAAGTTTGAATTGGCATAATTAGGTTGATTTTCTATTTCTATTTTTTCTCCCAAAAGTGTTGTTTGAACTTGACCCCAATTCTCAAAGCATAAGGAAATCTATAGATTCTCACATTGAGTTGATTCACCTACGGGTTGTTAATCAATTGTTTGTGGGGATCTCATTTCCTAATGAAATCAAGGAAAATAGTTTCATCATCACCCCCTTGTTATCATTTCATATTGATTGGTTAACCTCATTTTTTGGTGTTTCACATTATATTCAAAAAAATCCAAAATTTGTATCAAAAGAGGGAGTTGTACCTCAATAAAAAATTAGAGGAAGATCACCAATGCAATGGTGATCTCTCCAACTAGAGTTGATCAATGAGTCCTTCTTTGGGAAATATAGAGTCATCTTGAGTTAATTATTTAAAGGAAAAATCTATCAACCAACACTAGCAAAGTCAAACATGTTTTAAGTGAGACTATAAAATAAGCATATAATTCATGAGTAGTCACAGCTGAAAAAGGGGGTTATGAATGTGATGGTTTGGGGTCCAAATTATCCAAGAGGATCCCAAAGACCTCAAAAATTCACAGTACCAAAATTTTATGGAAACATTGCCATTGTGTAGAGCTCACTAATACAATCCCGATGTAACTTGAATTGTGTCAAAAGGAGGTCGTATGCAAAAGTTATGCTTGGTCAAAGTTCAAAAGAATTGGGGATTCCAAAGGAAGACTCTAGGCCAAAAAAAATTGGTTATATCCAAATCAAATGGAAATGGAACCAAGTTGAAGAGCTCGTTGAGATGATTCCAATGCCACTTGAATCATCTCAATCAGAGTCCATATGTGAAAGTTATGGCTGGTCAAAGTTTTTTAAAATAAGGTTGACTAGGTACAGGTGTTGATGTTAGCATGATGACATGATTGTATGGACATGCTGACATGGAATGCATAGGTGGCAAGCTGACTTGGACCAATGAGAAGGTGACACATGGCATAGGGTGATGTGGCATAGTTCGATGATGTGGGCCAATCAAATATTGACACGTGTCCAAATAGAGGTGAATAAGAAATGGCCACATGGACTAATGAATGGATGCCACATGGCACCACAACACCTCCGGTTCCATGCATTTTTGGTCAAAAATTGGTTGGGAGATTCAAACTCCCAACCAACCTCTCCCCATTCTCACACACTACCACTAGGCTAAGCGCCTTCTTTGGAATATATGTGGCATCGATTTTATTTAAAATGTGACAAGTCTATTTGGAGGGGTTGGGTGGTTTTAACCCCCAACCTCCCACATACCATGAATCACTCTCAACCAATGCACCACACATGATCCACAAAAAATATAAACGAAATATTTCCTATTTATTATGATAAAAATCATGATGAAGAGGGAAAAGGGGTTGGGTGGTTTGAGCCCTCGACCACCCTTTAGCTAAACCTGTAATATTATAATGATATAAGGGGCTCAAATTAAGTGGGACCATTAAAAAAAACCTATAAGCTCGATTTTTTAAAAAACTTCATTGTTTTAAAAATTATATGGGCTGAATTTAGGAGATTGGGGAAATATTTTGTTAACCGCTATATAGAACGTAAAAGTGTATATAAAGGGTAATTTTTGGCTTGTAAGGGAAATTCTCTTGGGGAGGAAAATTAGGCAAGGAGGTATCTTGGAGATTGATGTATGCACAAAGACCTTTGCAATTGTTTTCTTTTCAATGTAATTGGGATTTTAAGGCATTTGAAGCCTAACCCTTGAACTCAAGAGAAGGAGAATACGAGGGTGTCTTTAGGTGTTGAGAGGGACTGTGAGAGGATTTGTTTTTGTAGGTATAGTGCATTTTTTATGTAATAAGGAGAATTGAAGCTTGGCATCATTAATAAAAGCGGACCCACATTGAGAAGAGGACCCAAAGATATAGCTCAAACACATGGGTGAACTTTGTTAACAAATTTTTTATTGTCTCTTCATTTTCTCTTATTTCTTTCAGTATTTAGATTCCTTCTTTGAGTTATTAATTATGAAAATTAAAGTAATTAATTAATTTTTCATTAATTTATGTAATGAATAAGTGTACCTAGTGTTGAACATCTGGAATACTGAGAGGGGGGTGAATCAATATTCCATAAAACCATTCCAATAAAATCCATCTAATCATTATCACGATTCTGACTAAATTAGCAAGAGAGAACATAGAAACAAATCAATGCAACCACACACATGAACACTAGTATTTTTTACGTGAATACCCCAAAAAGGGAAAAAACACAATGAGGGTTAACTCACAATATATTGTATCCAAATACAAGATATTATAGAGCTCACTGCTAGGACTAACTTTCCTTGAAAGGCTCACAACCTAAATACAAACTATGGCTAACCGCCAAGATACAAAGATTGTGGCTCATTGCCAAAAGTTTGAATTGATAGAATACACCTTCAATGTGCAGGGTTAAGTTCTAATGAAGCTCAAAATATGAAGTACTACCTCACATAGAAATCTCTCAACAAATATGCTCTGATCCTCAACTGATAAAGCATTTAGGCTTGGATCTTCACATACCCCTTAATCCTCTTCACACCTTTCTTCCACACTCACACCCATACTCTTCAACAAATCTTATACATACAATTATATCTTATTCATCAATTAGGCCGGCCTAATTATATGAAAGAAAAATAATCAAAACACTCTTGTTGGCACCATATATGATTTAAAACATTTTATCCATGTAGTGCACATTATACCAAGTTAGCTAACATCCATAAAGCATAACTAGTCTCCTTAGTGTATTGCATACGTTAGGTCGGCCAAGACTAGAATATAATTCATAAAACCTCCAAACCAACATACAATCCTCAAAGCAAACACCTTTTGAATCTGAGATCACATCAATTTCTCATTATACTACCATCATAGAGACTACCATTAAAACCACAACATTAGAATGTTCTCCTTAAGAAAATGCAGATTCTCCCACACTAATATGCTAAGCAAGGAACAAAAGTAAAATATAGAGTTGAACTCTGTTAGAGATAACTTTCTACTCACAACCTAGAAATTATCAAGATCCAATATATAGCTATCTAAATGAAACATGATAGCATGGTTAAGAGATTAGATTCAATTATTTTCCTATGGTGAATTACAGACTCAAATACTAACACACTCGTTCATCACAAAAGAACACTACCAATAGAGAACAGCTTCTGGTAAACAAAGTAAACTTCCAATACAGTTGTCACCATGTTGAAATCAATGACAACATAGGAACAACCCAAAAAAACCATATACAATTCATGCTCATGTTGCAAGGCTCCATAATTCCAACAATCTCCCCCTTTGGCATTGATGACAACATGCATGTCAAAAAAAAAATTCAATATAAGGAAATTGAATACTCTCCCTATCAAAATTGTTCTTCTAAAAAAAAAATTCCTTTTCCAATCTCTATCTCTCCCCCTTTGATATCAATGGAAAAGGATGGGGTCTAGTATATATGTATATACATCAAGACTTAACCAAAAAGATATGAACACAAAAAGTTGAATTAACCTGAAGAAGAGGAACCTTTGATATTTTCCAGGATGACATTCCATGACTCTTTGCCTTCTTCCCATGATCCTTTTTCACTTACAAGAGTCTTATATAATAATTCAAGCTTAGTTAAGGACTCTATACCATCTACTAATGTATTGGGACTAAGGTTGATTTTTGATAATTCACCAATACTATCAAGAGCACAAGAAACAACAATGTGCCTGAGTTTAACCATGTCTTTGAGTGCCACAAACTTCTTAATAACTTTTTTTCTTTGGTCTTGCAAGGAAAAGAATTTATCCTGAAGCTGCATAATGTAGGACCATCTCTAATTATCTCTATCTTCTACCAATTTGTATGTATCTTCTTGAGTGCCCATTCCGGTTTCACTCTTCCTTATCTCTTATGTTCAATGTATTGTCAGACCAATTTAGGCAAAAAAAATAAGTTCATTTTCCTCTTCCTCACAAACTTGTGCACTCTCCAATTCTTTCATCACTCAACTATGTGCATTTGCACATTTCTCCTTGATATCTTCCAAATTTTTCTTCACCGGACCCAATTTTAGTAAATATACTTCTAGTCCAGAGATGTAGACCTTCAATGAATTAATCATGTTTATGAGATTCTCCACAAGAGAAATAGATGAATCAAAATTAGCACCAAGAATAACCTTATGCAATTCTTCCAAATCTCTTTGAATGTTGAGATCTCTCTAACTCATTTCCTTTTGCAACTTCTTGTTTGATAATACTCTTTATTTTCTTCCATGTTCTAGTTGCACTATCGAAGGTACCTTCTACATTAGGATTCTTAGGTCTTTCCAAAATAATTCTTGCATAATAATCAATTTCAACCTCTGTCACTTCATAATCTAACTCAGATATCCACACCAACCTTGATTCAACTACTTCCATGTGAAAAAAATCCGTAGACACTAGGAAATTCATATTTCTAGAGTACCTTTTAGTAACACTTACTTGAATCCTTGACCTTTTGTTCATCCTCATTTGAAATTTCTTGAAGAATGCAGCAAGAGAAGTCTCTTAAGCATCTGAATTACCAAGATTTATCATGAAGTTCTCGATTTCATGGGCAATAGGCTCTGTATTTGACCATTGTGTTCTTCCTATTACCAATGATTCTTTCAAAAAGTAAAAGAGTAAGTAGACAACCAAATTTCCTTACAGTAATGTATTATTCTTACTCTTCTTTATTTCCTTTAAGTTCTTCAAAATATGTATTTGAAGTAATTCACACATGTCATAATCCATCTCTTTTAACCATATCAATAGCAGTATGTACAACAATAATAGAAACCGTGAGGTCATTGCTAGGCATAAAAAACTTTGTGACCAAAAACCATTGCAACATACCTAATGAATGGATCCATAATTGATCTCAAATCAATCTCTTTTCCTTCAAGAGTCGCACCAATTATATCAATTATATCTTGCTCATTCACAACCTTCCATTTGGGAATTGGTTCGGAGGAACACAAACCAATTACATCTCTGATTGCTTCTCTAGTAATAAAATGTGCTTCATCAATCCACAAAGATTCATTATGAATTCTGCTAAAAAATATTCGAATATACTTCCTGTCAAATTCAAACAAAGGGGATTTCCACCAAACATCTAACTTCTTCTCAACTAACACTTTATAGGCATCATCGTTTTCTTCCAATTCATTCTTCCATAGAATAATTAACTGAACTAGTTAAATTTCATATATCTTACTATAGGTGAATGCATAGATATATTATATGGGCAACACTTTAGGAGTGATGTAAGAGAATGCACCAACTGACTCTTTCAAAAAATTCTTTAAATATTTCCTCAAATTGACTTAGCTGAATTATTCACAACCTTTGAATTATCCATAGCAATGAAAATGAAAGATTGTGCAAACAAGAATACCTTTGTGATTACCAAAAAGGAATGCATAGATAACCAGCTTCTGGAGCACGCTTCAATCTCACTTTCAAACCCTAAAAATCTAAATTTCTCTCTAAACTTCCTTTGCACGCTTCTCCAAGAATACGTATGCCTCTTGAAATATCTAAATTTATTCAAAATGCTTTCACAATAAATTCTTCAAATTGCAGGTAGATTACCTCAAAAATTGTGTGCACCTCCATTCTTCACACATGTGATAGAGAAATTCCTTAAATTCATTACCACATTAAATATACTTCTATCATGATGTGACACGAGTATTGATGAGGGGGTTTATTAATTTTTTTGATAATTGCTCCCCCTTAATTATTGCTAGACTCAAAAATTGATGAGCATATCTACACCAGAGGTTTGCATAGATAAGATTGATGATTTTGATTCAATTTGCTTGAATTATCCTTCCTTTCTCTAGAACATTTTCATCTCTTTTCTCACTTTTTCTGGATCAATGATTTTTTCATGCTTCTTTGTTGGATAGTTATTTTTTATTCTTTTGTAGTTGTTAGTAGGAAGTTCCAAATTTCTACACTTCGAAAAAGTAACATTCTTCCTTTCATTCTTTCTTTTATTCAATCTACTTTCACACTGACTAGCTTTATGTCCAACCTTCTTGCACTTAAAACATTTGTCGGAGAATGATAAATTATCATTCATTTTAATTTTGTAGTCTTTTTCCTTATGACCAAATTTCTTGCAGGAATGACAAACACCATTGAAAGAAAAATACCTTTTAGCATCAAGTTGTTTGATGGGAGTTCTTCTAGAATTGCTTCTTATCTTCTTGGTCCATCCATCTTTGTACTAAGTCTTCTTGTCAGTAGATTGCTTCGCTTTAGAACTTTGACTTTTTTCAAACCCTAAACCACTTTTATCCATTGCCGGTCTATGACAAGTAATCAACTCATCAAGCATTGCAGAGCTTACCTTAAATTTATCTTCAAAAATTCTTTCCTTTTCTAGATCAGATCTCAAGATTTTTGCTTCTTTCTCAAGTTTGACACATTCATTCATTTTCTCTTGAATTTCAACTTGCTGACATCCTTCAATTCTTTTTGCTTCTTCCAGTTGTTGCAACGGTTCGATAATCTCATCATGTTCTCTTCTTAATTGATCACAGGCATCTTCAAATCTTCTCCTTAAGTCTTTGATACAATCATTTGCTTCCTTCAGATTATTTTTTAGATCTCCAATTTCTTCTGAGTATCTAGCAGAGATCACTTCCTGAGGAAAACAAAATTTATACTCAAATTTTGGGATCTTCCTCAAGCTATTAGGCTCCTTCAGAGGAACCAAGCTCTGATACCAATTATTGAACATCTAGAATATTGAGAGGGGAAGTGAATCATTATTCTATAAAACTATTCCAATAAAATCCATATAATCATTATCACAATTCTGATAGAATCAGCAAGAGAGAACATAGAAACAAATCAATGCAACCACACACATGAGCACCAAGATTTTTATGTGGAAAACCCAAAAAGGGAAAAACCATGGTGAGGGTTAACTCACAATATATCATATCCAAATACAAGCTATTACAAGGCTCACTACCATGACTCACTATCCTTGAAAGGCTCACAACCTAAATACAAAATATGGGTAACTGCTAAGATACAAAAATTTTGGCTCACTACCAAAAGTTTGAACTGATAGAATACACCTTCAATGTGTAGGGTTCAGTTCCAATGAAACTTAGAATATGAAGTACTACCTCACATAGTAGTCACTCAAAAAAAATTCTTCGATCCTCAACTGATAAAGCATTTAGGTTTGGATCTTCACATACCCCTTAATCCTCTTCACACCTTTCTTCCACACTCACACCCATACTCTTCATTGAATCTTATATATATACAAATATATCTTATTCATCAATTAGGTCGACCTAATTAGATGAAAACAAAATAATCAAAATACTCTTATAGACACCATATATGATTTAAAACATTTTATCCATGGAGTGTATTATACCAAGTTGGCTAACATCCATAAAGCATAACTAGTCTCCTTAGTGTATTTCATACGTTAGGTCGGCCAAGACTAGAAAATAATTCATAGAACCTCCAAACCAACATACAATCCTCAAAGAAAAAACCATTTGGATATGAGATCACATCAATTTCGCATTATACTACCATCATAGAGACTACCATTAAAACCACAACATTAGAATGTTCTCCTTAAGAAAATGTGAAGTCTCTCACACTGATATGCTGAGCAAGGAACAACAATAAAATACAGAGTTGTACTCTATCAGAGATAACTTTATGCTCACAGCCCAAAACTTCTCAAGATCTAGGATATAGCTTTCTGAATAAGGCATGATAACATGGTTAAGAGATTAGATTAAAATATTTTCCTGTGGTGAATTCCAAACTTAAATACCAATGTACTAGTTCATCACAAAAGAACACTACCGACAGAGAACAACTTTCGATAAACTAAGTAAACTTCCCATATAGTTGTCACCATGTTGAAATCAATGACAATACAGGAACAACCAACACAAACCATTTACACTTCATTCTCTTGTTTCAAGGGTCCATAATTCCAACACCTAGTTCTGTAATTTCAACTAAAAATGAACATAGCCATGCAATTTTGTTGATCAAGACTTTATATATCTGAATTAAGTTCAATATAAGTTGTTAAGCCTTGATTTCATATCAAGTTGGTATCAAATATGTTTAATAAGAAAAATTGCAAGTGGTGGATGTTAACTAGGTTGGAATTTAAGCGAGGAGAAGGTGCAATTGAATTAATCCAGAGAACAAATCAAGGCAAGTTACTCGAAGAAAAACCATGACACAACTGGAAGAAGAAAAATCTCCTAGTCCTGAAATATTTGAGAATGAAGAAAAATGTCACAAAATGTTCCTAGACATGAAGATGATATTGGAAGAGTTGTACAAGAACAAAAAGAAGAAGGAGGAGAAAGGCGAATCCTCTTCAAAAGATGAAAAAGATAAAGGAGTAGGAGGTGGTGGTGACCCTCCTAAAACTTTGTCTACATCTTCTTCATATTCTTCGTCTAATTCATCTTCAAAGAAGAAACAACTTGTGCAACATGAATCTAATACACCTTTGTTAAATCTTGATGTTAAATTTGAATTGCCAACTTTTAATGGACAAATGGATGTAAAGAAACTTGATAATTGGATAAAGTAGATAAAAGTTTATTATAGGATTCAAAATTTTACTGATGATACTTCAAACATATAATTAGCCACTCTTCGCCTAGGGGGCACAACCATAATCTTGTGGGAGAGAAAAACTCAAGATCTTAGTTGATATGGTAAAATTATTTCTTCTTGGTTTGAGTTTATAGCTACACTTAAGAAAAAAAAAAATCCTTTAGGTCACATGCAACAAGCAGTAATGAATTGGCAATCATTAAGGCAATAGAAAGGATAAATTGTATAGGAATATACACTTGAATTTAGGAAAAGAGCTTTAATTTTGGGCATTCCATTATATACGCAAGAAACTTTGTTGAAGTATATAGGTGGATTATGTGAAAATTTGAGGCATACAATACTAATATTCAATCCAACTAACCTTGGTGAAGTTAGTGTACAAGCCATTCATCCTGAAAGAAGAATGAAGAATAGACATGATAGTTTCTTAATGGAATTTGATCAGTAGAAAGGTATTAAGAAAGGGAAGGAGAAAATGTAGTGAATAGCTTCCATAAAGAAAGAGGAGGAAAAGCCTTATTTCTCACACTACAAAAAGAAAGGGTGCAAAGATGAAAAATGTTGGAAATTGCATCTTAATCAGAAACCAATGTGGTTCAAGGATCGAAAGGGTAAGAAAAAATCTGTATCTATTGTGCAGGACCTTGGATCAGATTTCGATGATGAAACCAAGATAATAGTTGTGGCTATAAAAGTTATCATTCTTGTTTCTAGTACTAGTTCCCTTGCTTCTTATTTAAAGTATAATGAGGTCCCTATGGAAAATAAAAGGAATGAATTATTTCATATAAGGAATATTGCAAAACAAATTAAAATTGATACACTCATAGATAGTGGATCACAAGTGAACTTAATCTCTAAACAAGTTTATAAGCAATTAGGATTAAAAACAACATCTCATCCAAAACCATATCCATTGGGTTGGGTGCATGATAATGCTCGGTTACATGTGTTGAGACAATGTAAACTCCGATTTACAATCACATCCAAGTTTGTAGATGAGGTAGAGTTAGATGTAATTCCACTTGAGATTTGTGGGATGGTTTTAGGAAGTCCTTGTATGATATAAAGGCCATTTTCTACAAGGAACATAACATGTATCATTTGTTTAAAGATTGAATTGAATTCAATGTGAAAGCTCATCACATGAAGAATGATAGATTTGTTGTAAACACGGGGCATTTGAAAATGGTTGTGAATGCAAGCAACACGTTAACCCTCATGTCTATAAAAGCCAGTGATATTAAGCATGAAGATGAAGTAATCACATGTATTTCTAATCATGATAAGGTATCACAAAAAACACAATATGAGGATCAATTGCAAGAAAATTTAAGCCTTTAGCCAAAGGTGGTAAAAGAGGGTTTGAAATATTCATTTTCTAATGATGTTCTTGTTCAGGACATCCAACATGTTGATTCCTTTTCTTTCACATTAGTATATTATGTATTGTTTCTAGTTTTTCTACTAGTTAGTTCTATGTGGATGGTGGATGCAACAATGAATATTGATGGTTATTCAATATATTTTATCAGCAATGCTATCTTATTTTTCATCTTGTTTGTGATGGGTTAGATGATCAAAATTCTAGTAGGGTGGACAAATGATCTTGGGAAAGTGAGGCAACAATTTTATCACTCAAATTCTACATAAAACCAGAATTTTGGTGGTCCAAAAGCTTCTCAATTGGGAGGAATGATCTAGGAGGATCTAGAAGACCTCAAAAATTCATAGTCTCGAAATCCAATGAAAGCATCACCTTTGCATAGAGCTCATTGATATGGTCTTGATGCAGCTTGAATTGCATCAAAAGGAGGTTGTATACAAAAGTTATGCTCGGTAAAAGTTTGAAATAATCAAAGATTCTAGAGGAAGACTCTAGGCCAGAAAAATTGAACATCTTGAAATTGGACAAAAATGGCACCAAGTCAAAGAGCTCATTGAGATGATTATGATGCTGCTTGAATCATGTCAATCAGATTCCATACATGAAATTTATGGCCGGTCAAAGTTGTGTAGAATAAAATTGACCAGGTACAGGTGTTGATGTCAACATGATGACATGGTTGTATGGACATGTTCACATGGCATGCACAGGTGGCAAGCTAACTTGGGCCAATGAGAAGGTGACATGTAGCATAGAGTGATGTGGCATAGTTCGATGATGTGGGCCAATCAGATACTGACATGTGTCCAAACAAAGGCGAATAAGAAATGGCCCAATGAATGGATGCCACATGACACCATGACACCTCTGGTTTCATGCATGTTTGGTCAAAAATTGATTGGGGGATTCGAACTTCCAACCAACCAACCTCTCATTATTCTCACGCGCTACCACTAGGCTAAGCGCCTTCCTCAAAATATATGTGGCATCGATTTTATTTAAAATGTAATAGGTCTATTTGGAGGGTTCGAGTGGTTTGAACCCCCGACCTACCACATACAGTGAAACTCTCAACCAATGTGCCACACCATTATCTGCTGAAAGATAAACGAAAGATTTCCTATTTATTATAGTCAAAATCATGATGAAGAAGAAAGAGTGGGTTGAGCGGTTTGAACCCCCGACCACCCCTTAGCTAAACTTGCACCCAACTAATTTTTTATGCACATTATCTTCAATGGATTTAGAAATAATTGTAATATCATAATGATATAAGGGGCTTGAATTAAGTGGGACCATTAAAAAAATCTATAAGCTCGATTTTTAAAAGATTTTCATTGCTTTAAAAATTATAGGGGCTTAATTTAGGAGATTGGGGAAATATTTTGTTAACCCCTATATAGAACGTAAAAGTGTATATAAAGGGGAATTTTTGGCTTGTAAGGGTAATCTCTTGGGGAGGAAAATTAGGCAAGGAGGTATCTTGGAGATTGATGTATGCACAAATACCTTTGCAATTGTTTTCTTTTCAATGTAATTAGGATTTTAAGGCATTTGAAGCCCTTGAATGCAAGAGAAGGAGAATACGAGGGTGTCTTTAGGTGTTGAGAGGGGACTATGAGAGGAATTTGTTTGTAGGTCTAGTGCATTTTTTATGTAATAAGGAGAATTGAAGCTTGACATCATTAATAAAAGTGGTCCCACATTGAGAAGCGGACCCAGAGACGTAGTCCGAACACATGGGTGAACTCTGTTAACAAACTTGTTATTGTCTCTTTGTTTTCTCTTATTTCTTTCAGTATTTTGATTCCTTCTTTGAGTTATTAATTATAAAAATTAAAGTAATTAATTAACATTTCATTAATTTATGTAATGAATAAGTGCACCTAGTTATGCAATTTTAACTGCAAATGAACATAGCCATGCAATTCTATTGATCGAGAATTTATTTATCTGAGTTAAGTGCAGTATAAGTTGTTAAGCCCTGATTTTGTATCACCAAAGGATGAGGAATTTGGGTGTGAATAGAGGTAGGCCTTAGAAAACCTAGTGATTTTCAAGGAATTGGAGCTTATAAAAAGCCTAAGGGCATACACGAACAAGTGAAATAATTAATTGTATTACAACTTCAATTCATCATGGTCAAAAATAATCACAACCAAGACATGGTGGAGAATCTAGTGCAACTGGAATTGCCATCAGTGGTGATGGTATGGGTAGTAGTACTAGTAATGGTTAGCATATGCTACAACAAATTACACAGAAGAGGCCAAAAATACAAGATACTACACATACACCTAGTAATCAATTCATTATAAAGAAACAAAGGATTATGATAGGTCCAAATCCAACTACAAGTACCTCTACCTTAATTTCCACTCCAAAGGAGTTATTTCTAAACACTCCTCTAGTTAGTGTGACTACAACAATAATGGCTAATCCTCAACCTTGGGCTCAGTCTAAAATAATTGGTGATGTTCCCATCACTGCAAGAACTCCTTCACCATTCAAGCATTCCATTATGTTTGCAACCCTAGGTTTTGATTACAATGATGAGTTTAAAATGAAATAAAAAATATATGAAAAATAAAGGAAGCAACTGATAGAGAGTACATCTATTGTAACTTTAGAGCTTGCAACAACTAGGTTATTACCCATATTCGACCCAAATATAGAAACCATGGAGTACATGTTTGTTGTTCCCAAGTTCAAAATAAACCAAAGAATTAGATGTATAGCTCTAAATTTCAGGTGAGAAATTTCCAATTGGATTTTTTTGGATACAATTTTTTTGACAAAATTAATGTATCAAAAGAGAACAATGAATTGGTGTACATATCACTACTAAATCAAGAGAGGGAAAAAAAGGTTGTAGATGAAAAAAGGGTTGCAGATTCAAATAGAAAAGTTATAGGAAAACCTAGCAAATGAGAAAGCAAAGAGGAAAGTGATAGATAACAAGAGAAACATATTTTATTTTTTTAAAGAATAAAAGAATATGTCTCTACATCTACAAGCAAAGAGGATGAACAAATAGAGGTGGAATTGAATGAACTGAAGCAAAGGTTAGATGAGAGAAAAAATAAATATGATGATAAAAATCAACTTTAGAAAAATTAAAACAAAACCCAACAAAAGAAAAACATTGGGAACAAAAATTGGAGGAAGAGAGAAAAATGAGTGAAAGATTGGCGGTCGAGCTGAGGGAAGCAAAAAATGAAATATTTTTTTGTAAGAATAAGTTAACTGCATTTTGTAAAGAAACAATGAGGCATATGAAACAAAATATCTAGGAGGAAATTATAATGCAAAGGATTGATCATTTGTGTGAATTATTTCAATTTATTGATGATATGATAGTATATAATAAGAAGCTCAAGGAATACATAGTGGACAATATAAATTTGATTCCAAGAGAGAAAATTGCAAATCAAATTTTACAAAAACTCTACAAATCCAATGACAATGAATTGAAACCAAAAGGAATTCATGACTGAATTGATGTCTCAATGAAGGTGTTGTTAAAATACACAAATATATTGAGATGGGGGTGAATTATTATATCCCTCAAATTAATCCAATTTAATTTTAACAATCAAAAACATATTATCAAGCCTTAACAAGATAAAGCATTCAAAGCACAAGCACACAACCACAACACTAGATTTACATAGAAAACCCAACAAGAGAAAAACCATGATGAGAAATTTTCTTGGAGCTACTATCCAATTCTAGCCTCACAAAAGGAAATAATATTTACAACACAACTTTATGGCTTCAATAAAAGAAAGTTTGCAACTTCCTATACAATATAGAAATATTTTGCAACCCCATAATACAATACTTAATGAATTAGATAATTGACTACCTCTACAACACCTTTGTTTCCTCCGGCTCATTACCTTCAGTACTTCACTTACATTCCTCTAATTTTAGCTCATTTCCTCCAACATTCACTCATACACTTCTACCTTCGACTCACTACCTCTAGCACTCACTCACACACTCCTTTTTGCTCACTACCTTCAACACTTCACTCTTACAATTCTGATTTCAGCTCTCTACCTTCTACGTACAATAAATAATTCTCTACACATTCACACTCATTTGTCTACCTTTAGTGCACTACTTTTGGCATATTAATTAAACACGCAACACTTTTCTCCTACCTTCTTGATCACACACTTGATCCTTTATTTACACGTTCCGCAAGCATAAAAAGTTTCTCCTTGTCAGCTAAACTGTTATGTGTAAACATGAATTGTGCAACGTCCATAATGAGTAGACTCCAAAGAATCCATGGGAAAGGGAAATTGAATGTATTCCAAGCCAATAGATAAGCAATACCTATTTTATATCTTCACACAATCCCATTTTAACACACACAACAAAATATTGGCACAAACAACTCAATACACCCGAGTCAGCCCAACAAACACGTAACACTCCAAATATTAACTCTAGACCACAAGAAGTACTAGAGAGAAAAAATTACCTCATGTGGATTATATTACAAGAATTAATTTATATTCAAAAATATTTCCATGCTTTCCTTTTACAACTTCATGCAACATTATGTTGGTGCAAACAAACAAACACATAATCAATATCTCTTTCAAACCCAGACAACACAATCTTGAGATAAAACATTGAAAACTCAACTTGTGGTACACATTAGCATCTAAAACTTGAAGAGAGGAAACATATAGAAATTTTAAACTCATACTCCAAACTACAAGATCGCAACATCAATTGTAGAGAAATGTGAAGCATTTCTTTGAACCTTCCTGATTGTGACATTGCGGTATTTACTCTGCTAGCTTTGGAAACCTCTATGATAAATTTTATGCTCTAAAACTAGGAACATACATATATCACACTTTATTTTATCAAAATTCCAAACCATGGGGCCATATCTTTATATGTGAAGGAATGCAGAGCATTCTTTAGAGCTTTTCAATACAACTTCTTGAACCACTATCAACATGACACATTTTCATGCTTTCTTTCATAGCTTATGCAATGATTTACAACAAGAGATAATGAATGCAACATTCACAACATTATTTTCCTATACATGAGCAACAAGAGATAAAGAATATTTTTGTATAGCAATATCATGACATCCAACATCATAACCAACATTTTTATCAACACACTGATTACAACGCATGCAACCATCCACACACTATCACTTTGCTAACAACAAAGAAAATATCAAAAACAATATCCATTATGTTTACATCAATGATAATACTAGCATTAATGAAAACACTTGCAATAGTCTTTATTCTATCGACATCAATGACAACATTTGCAACAATCTCCCCCTTTGACATTGATGACAGCACCAACCTAATATGCAATTTCTCCTCCTTTGACATAAAGCGAAAAGGGCTAGTGGTGTCTAACTATGCTTGAATCAAAATACAAGCTCCCCCTAACTACACAAACCTTAACATCCTTCTACCTTCTCCCCCTGAGAGGTAGCCTCATCAATCCAGGGATAAAGATATGTCTTGAATTGCTCCCTTTAGACAAATGTACCAACTATGCATCTAGTTAGAAGTAGGAGGGGAAACAACCCCTAGCTTATGTCTAAGATACTCAAATATATCCTTTAAAATTTCCTTTGTAAATATATCTACAAATTGTTACTTTGTGGGAACATACTCCAATCTTACTTCTTGATCTGCAACTTTCTCTCTTAAGAAATGATACCTGATAGATATATTCTTGGTTCTAGCACACACCACTAGATTCTTTGAAATATTAATGTCACTTTTATTATCACATAGAATTGGAATGGGCTCATCATACATCATCTTAATGTCCTTCAATTTTTACTTCATCCACAACACTTGGGTGTTGCAGGATGTTGCAACAATATACTTTGCTTCTGTTGTTGATAGGGACATTGAGTCTTGCTTCTTACTGAACCAAGAGACCAATCTATCTCCCAAAAAGAAAGCTCCACCATTGGTGCTTATTTTTTCATCAACACTACCAACCCAATCAACATCAGTAAATTCACTCAAAGAAAATTCATTATCTTTTTGATACCATAGTCCAAAATACAGAGTGCTCTTCAAATATATCTAAAAATCCTCTTGAACATATTTGAATGAGTTTCTTTTGCATCATATTA
The DNA here is from genome assembly GCA_007115665.2 of Sequoiadendron giganteum. Lineage (NCBI taxonomy): Eukaryota > Viridiplantae > Streptophyta > Pinopsida > Cupressales > Cupressaceae > Sequoiadendron > Sequoiadendron giganteum. Next base: position 643,678,946 of record CM021100.1, read on the forward strand.
AAACCTTGCAACCAAATAGACAACTTGCATAATATCAGGCTTTGATGTTGTCAAGTACAGTAGTCTCCCAATCATATACCTTTATAGAGCTTGATCAACTTTAGGTGACTCATCATCTTTTCTTAAATGAGAACCTATCACCATGGGAGTAATCACTAGTTTTCAATCTTCCATAATAAAAAAATTTAGCATCTCCTTGACATATTTTTCTTGAGAAATAAAGATACCATTATCTAAATGTCCAATTTAAATTCCAAGAAAGAAAGATAGTTCACCTATCATTGACATTTAAAATTATTTATGTGTCTCTTCAAAAAAAAAATTACACATTTCATCATTTCCTCCAAATATTATATCATCAACATACACAACAACAATTAGAATTATTTCATCCTCAATTTTAATATACAAATTGTTATTGATGGTACTTTTATTAAAGCCCTGCTGGAGGAGGTACTTATCCAACCTACCATACCAAGCCCTAGGGGATTGTTTTAGACCATACAAATATTTCTTGATTATGCACATCATTTTTGGATCCTCTGATAGATGAAAGCTATTAGGTTGCTATATATAAACTTCTTCTTTCAATTCACCATTCAAGAAAGCAGATTTCGCATCCATTTGATATAATTTGAAGTTCTTGTGAACCACAAAGGAAAGAAAGGTTTTGATAACCTTCATTCTTTCCACAAGAGAAAATTTTTCCTCAAATTCAATTCCTTCCATCTATGAATAACCTTTACACACCAGCCTTGCTTTGTTTCTCACAAATTATCCATCTTCATTTAGTTTATTTTTGAACACCCATTGTGTTCCTATTACATTCTTTTCTGCAGGTCTTTAAACTAATTCCCAAGTCTAATTTTTCTCTATTTTATTTAGCTCTTCTTCCATTTATTGTATTCATCATTCATCTTTGATAGCATAAAAATATTCTTAGGTTCTATTCTTGACAACAAAGAGAAATTTACCTATTCATTTTCCCTTGCAATTATTCTTTTGGTCTGCACACTTTAATTCTTGTCACCAATTATTCAATCTTATGAATGATTCTTTTAGACATACTTGGTAGGAGTCTTGGGGACTTTATCCTGTGCTTCTTATTTTTCTACAATTTATTCTTCCTCTTCATTTGTGCAGGTAGATTCATTAGACCAACAATATTTCTTTCTCATGTGTATTTTGATGTCTCTTCATCCACTCTAACATTTGCACTCTCAACAACCTTCCTCAACATTTTATTCTAGAATTTGTAGGGTTTTCTCCTAGTTGAGTATCTAAGAAAGATTACCTCATTATATCTTGAGTCAAAATTTCCCAAGCCTTCTTCATCTCTTTTGATAAAACATCTTCCAAAAAATTTAAAATACTTGACAGTTGTTGTTCTTCCATACCAAAGCTCATAAGGATTTTTGGTGCTATCCACCCTTAGCTAACCTCTATTAAGAATGTAAACATCAGTATGGACTGCTTCTTTCCATTATACATCAGGTATCTTGGCTTCATTCAACATTATCCTAGCCATTTCTTGAACAGATCTATTTTTTCTTTCCACTACTCCATTATGTTGAGGAGTTCTAGTAGCAAAAAAGTGTCTCTTTATCCCATGTCCCTCACATAATTCCTCAAACTAATTTTTTGTGAACTCACCATCTCTATCAAACCTTAAACACTTTATTCTATCATTCATTTCATTTCCAACCATTGACTTGAAAATCTTAAACCAACTAAAAAGCTTCTAATTTTTCTTTTAAGAATGTAACCCATGTCATCCTAGATAAATCATCAATTAGTAATATGACATACCTTTCACCTTGAAGACTCTTTGTTCTGGTAGGTCTATATAAATCAATATGAATTAGTTTCAAAGATATTGTAGTATAATACTCCTTAGTAGATTGAACCTTATCCTTTTCCCAATTCGACATTCTCTACACATGGTGTTTGCAAGTTTGACAACCTTAGGCATATCTCCCACTACTTGCATGGATTTGATCTTCACAAGGTTATCAAACTTGATTTGTCCCATCCTCTTGTACCACAATCAAAATTCATTTGTCTATTTGAGAAGAAAACTTCTCCCATTAACACCCTTTAGATTATATAGATTGGTTTCAGTCCTTGAGCCTTCTGCCACCAATCTACTACATTTTCTTTTCTGGTTTCACATCCTTGATCATGAAATAAAATATTTTATCCTTTGTCACACATCTAACTTACACTAAGTATATCATGATTGAGACCTTCAACATAGAGAACATCATTTGTATTGGATTCCCCATCAATACTTATGTTGTCCTTTCCATAGATCTTTCTTGATGAGTAATCTCCAAACTTTACTAATCCACCATTCCACTTAACCAGCTTGATGAATTTTCTTTTTTCACCATTCATGTAACTTGAACATCCACTATCAATTATCCATAGATTTTTTTTCCCTTGAGAATTAATACTATTTGGACAACCATTTATTTTTCAACCTCATTATCTGATTCCTCTCTTTTGGAGGTTTCATTCTTTTTCATTGCACATTTCAGGTCTTCAAGAGTAGAGACAAGCTCACCTTCAACTTCACATTCTTCTTCATCCATAGTTTCTCTTTAACTTCCAAAGATCATAGAAGTCATGAATATGGATTCTTCTCCATCATCATCTAATGTGTACTGATCTCCTTCATTTGAGGAGCAATATTCTTTGGATAGAAGATTCCTCTTGAAGTTATTTCTTTTGAAACCCTTGCTACTACTTTCATTTTCTCCAAAAGGACATTTAGATGCATAATGACCAATTATTCCACAATTAAAACATTTGAAAGTAATTTTACCTTTGTACTTGTCTAATCTCTTTTCCAACTTCCTCACAAATTTTTCTTCTTCCTCCTCAGACTCACTATGTGAACCTGATAATTCTTCTTTCTTCACAACTTTGAATGCAACTTCTCTTTTATGTGTAACTTTAACTTTATTACTCATCTCATAGGTTGTGAGGGATCCAAATAGATCTTCCATAGTAAGCTTTTTCAGATATTTGTCTCCCTCAATAATAGACACTTTTGAATCAAACTGATGGGGGAGATTCCTTAGAACTTTCTTCACAACAACTAAATCAATTATATCTTCACCAAGTCATTTGATCCCATTTACTGCATCATCTACCTAGATCAAGTAGTTGGTTATGTTCTCCTCTTATTTCATCTTTATATTCTTAAATAATGTTTGGTAAGATTGTATCTTTTCTTGCTTCGCACTATCATTCTATTCATATAAATTTTTGAGCTTATCCCAAATCTCCTTGGCAGTTTTGCATTAAACTAATTTAACAAATTTAGAATTTTATAGCTCACTTAGGATAGAATTATTTACTTTAGCATTTTTCTCATGATCCTTCTTTGCATTAGGATATGTGATAGGATGAGTAGGTTTATTATAATCATCCTTGATAGCTCTGTAGACATCATAACCTAGTGAGGAGAGATAGGCATCCATCCTCACACTCCAAAAGGTATAGTTGTTTCCATCAAACAATGATGTATTAGAAGAGGACTCCTTTTAAGCCATATGTTCTAAACCAAGATTTACCTTCATTTGTTAGGTTTGCACCAAGTAACTCAACTCTAATACCAATTGTTAGAATGCATAGATATACTAAGAGGGAGGTGAATCATTATATCCCTCAAATTAATCCAATTCAATTTTAACAATCAAAAACTTATAAATTTCCTTAAGAAGATAAAACATTCAAAGCACAAGCACACAACCAGAACACTAGATTTACGTGGAAAACCCAACAAGGACCATGGTGAGAAAGCTGCTTGGAGATACTATCCAAATCCAGCCTCACAAAATGAACTAAGATTTACAACACAATTTTATGGCTTCAACCAAAGGAAGTTTACAACCCCCTACAAATTATAACACTTACAAAAAGAGTCTACAACCTCATAATACAATACTTGATGAATTAGATACTCAACTATCTCCACAACACCTCTGATTTTAACTTATGACTTCCAAAACTCACTCATGCACTTCTCCCTTTGGCTCACTACCTCCAACACTCACTCACACACTCCTTTTGGCTCATTTCCTTCAACACATCACTCAAACAATTTTGCTTTCAGCTCACTACCTTCAACATACATCAAATACTTCTCTGCGCATTCACATTCATTCCTCTAAATTTAGCACACTTCTATAAAAATATTCATTAAAAATGCAACACTTTTCTCCTACCTTCTTGATCACACACTTGATCCTTCATTTATACCTTCTCTAAGCATAAAAAGTTTCTCCTTCTTAGCCAAACTAAAATTTATAAACATGAATCTTGTAATGAGCATAATGAGTCACCTCCAAAACATCTGTGGGAAAGGGAAATTGAATGTGGTTCTAGCTAGGAGATAAGAAAGACCTATTTTACATTTTCACACAATCCCATGCTAGCACACACAACAAAAAATTGACACAAACAACTCAATACACTGATTCGACCCAATAAACACTTAACCCTCCAGATATTAACTCCATACCACAAGGGGTACTAGAGAGACCAAATTACATCATGCAGATTACATTACAAGCATTAAGTGATATTCAAAAACATTTCCATTCTTTCCTTTTGTAACTTCATTCAACATTATTTTGGACCAAGTAAATAGACACATAACCAAAATCTCTTGTAAACTCAGACAACACAATCTTGAGATAGAACATTGAAAACTCGACTTGTGGTACTCCTTAGAATTTGAATATTGAAGAGAGAAAACAAATAGGTATTTTAAACTCATCTTCCAAATCGCAAGACCACAACATCAACTATGGAGAAATGTAGAGCATTTATCTGAACCTTCCTGATTGTGACAATGCAATCTTTACTTTGCTAGCTCTGGAAGCCTCTGTAGTAACTTTTATGCTTTTAAAATAGGAACATACATACATCACACTTTATTTTGTTAAAATTCAAAACCACAAGGCCATATATTCAAAAGTGGAGGAATGTAAAGCATTCTCTGAAACTTTTCAATACAACTTCCTAAACCACTGTCAGCGTGACACACTTTCATGCTTTCTTTTACAACTTATGTAATGCTTTACAACAAGAGACAATTAATGAAAAAATTGCAAAATTATTCACTTATACATGAGAAAAAAGAGATATAGAATAATTGTGTATAGCAAGCTCATGAAATCCAACATCACAAACAAAATTTTTGATTAACACACTGATTGCAACACATGCAACCATCCATACACTACTACTCTTCTGACAACAAAGATAATATCAACATCAATCTCCATTCTATTGACATCAATGATAATACTGGCATTAACAACAACACCTGCAACAATCTTCATTCTATTAACATCAATGAAAACATCTGCAACAAGTTTCATCTATCATTCAAAACTGTTTGAGAACATGTGAAATAGAGGAATTTCTGGATTAGGTTGCAAAAAAGATGAGGAAGATGGATAAAAAGGTAAGGAACTTAACAAAGATTGGTTCTCCCTTTGACTTTTAACATAATAGAGTGATTCATTGGAAAGGATGCTTTCAGAAAGAAGATGGAGGACACACAAAATATTGATTTAGACTAGTGTCTTTAGAATCTAGATGAGGCAAACTATTTGGATTCCATCAAACCACTAATAACCTTGAATGCAACTTTGGTTGAAACATTCAAGTCAAGTTCACTTTTCAATCATGAATTGTTAATAAATTTTTAAGTCAAACGCTAATAGTTACAACAAATGTGTAATTTCCTCATGGGGGCATGAAAAATGTCACTTCCATCAAATGGATGGTGGAGCACACTACAAACATTGATAGAATGATCAAATAATGTATTTCCAACTCAGCTATGTGCAGAGTTGTCTTTGAGCAAGATTTTGCATTGCCTTTATGTATTCTTTCATTCAAAAATCAATACAAAACTCAAATTCATTAATGTGTTCAAATTATATGTATTATTTATTTGTTTAATTTAGAAAAACTCTGGTCTCTACCACTAGATACACATTAAATGATTGTGAATGTTGTACATGCTATTGTTGTTAATATGTTATTAAGCATTGTATTGAATTAAGAATCATTGAGTACATGTAAAACTTATCAGTATGACACAATTAAAATGTGAAATTATTAATAATATTTTAATTAATAAATGGAAATGGAAAATTATGTTTAGTAAGTAATTAACCAATTTGAAAACAATGTTTAAAATTTAGATTCTAAATTGGAACAATGGGAAATAATAGTACATTAATTTATTCAATTTGATTCATAATTTTATGGAATACAATATAAACTTTTATCAACTACAGTTTGGAATATGAATCTATGATTCATGAAATGTAGTATAAAATTTAAATAACTAGAAACTATTGAACCTCGAACAATAGTTAAAATTTAGAATCTAGATTCTATATTGGAAATTTGGAACTGTGGAAAATACAAGTACATTAATTTATTCAATTTGATTCATAATTTCATGGAATACAATATAAATATCATTAATGATAGTTTTGAATATGATTCATGAAATGTAGTATAAATAGCTAAAAACTACTAATCCCTTGCATTTACCAATTCACCTCTTGGTCCTCACTCTCACAATGAGATTGAGAGTCATCTTGACTCTGAGTCTAGTCTTCATTTTCTTTGCCCTACATATGTCCACTTAACTACATCTCAAGTTCATCATTCATTGTGTACTATCATTTGTGTCACTGCCACTAACATTTGAGGTGTTGCACAACCCTCTTCTTCCACATATGGACTTCCAAATTGTGAGTTCCCTTTCAAAAGGAAAACTTCAGATATCATACCTATTTGTATACATCCTCAAGCAATTTTCCAAATTCTTGTCTAATTTGTTTCTTATGTTTGATTTTAAAAACTCCAATGCATTGAAAAATCTCCCATCCTCCATCGACCTCAATATCAGTGTTTGACATAAATCAACAAGTTTGAAATATTTTGATAATGAGTCACACAATATTTCACTCTGAACAAAGGTTTCCCAAACCCTTGCTATTTGATCTCACTTGTGTGGGATTATCTATGGAGTCAAATTGATCAATCATAGATATTGAAAAATGGGCAACTTGTTCTCTAAGCTTAGTTGCATTTATAATTCCTTCTATTTTTTGTCCATAACATTCTAAAATTTTCAAAAAATGTTTGGCCAACGTAATTACTTTTGTATGAAATAATTCAGGTTGGCAGCGGCCTGGGACCCAAAATTGAGGATACACAATAGACATGGCTTCAAGTATTTCATCTTGAGGGAATTGTTCAATAATCTTTGAGAAAATATATTTTGCAATAGATTTTAAAATATCACTTACAAATTTAAATTTTTTATTAAAATCTTCCTTTGTAATAGGTACTTCTTTGGTAGAGTGTTTGACCATTGTACAATAGTTCATTGGTATCTCAAATCCATGTACAAAGACAAATAGCTTCCTGCTTGCATTAAATTATTAAAAAAATGAGGATTGTTCAAATTTGTAATTAACTGTGAGCTTATAAATTTTGGACTTTGAAATGGATAATCTGATAGATATAGATTATTAAGGGTCATGCATGTCATTCTTTTTAGTTTAGTATATTCATTAATGTATATAGTTTTGTCTTAGGATTTTTCTTAAGATTGTTCATTTCATCCAAAATGGGGAGAATACCAGATAAAGTTAAGAGTGTCTCTATATCACTTAACCTATGTAAGAGTCATGAGATTTGTCTACTATGTGGTGATGTTCGTACATTACTCCAATCAAGGATTGATATTTTGAAAAACTCATTGCATTAGTCCATGCAAGGAGATCCATTTGGTGTCAACATCCTTAAGAAGCTTATTTCCTATTGTTATTTTATCAACAAAATTTTAAAATTTTGTAAACTATTTGGGACTTTTGCAAAAGTATGAGTAGAGCTTGTAGACTATATTTTTAAATTTTGGTACTAAAGAAAAATTGCTTACAATTTTAAATACTAAATTGATTTTTTGAGTCATGTAGTGAATGAAAATCATGTGTAGTGAATGAAAATCATGTGTGGTGAACAAGTAGTTTTTAACTTTATGCAAAGAGCATTCCTTTAACCTTGCATTAATAAAGCTCCATCAATTCCTACACACACCAAATTTTTAGAAATTATGAAGTCAACCATACCTCTAATTTCATTCAAATAGATTTTTCGATGTTGAACTCTCCTTCATTTTATGAACATAGAGTAGATGAAGTTGGAAGATATGTTTGTGTACTATATACACATGCATACATACCCAAGAAGTATTATCTACCACAATAAATTCATCCAACGATAATGCAATGAAGGTTGACTCTTTTATTTTTTCCTATAAATCTTATTTTTCCACCTCAACAAGAAAACTTGTGCATTGTCGTCTAGATTTTATTGATCAATGTGTGCTAGGAAATTTAGGAACACCCAAAAAAGATAATAAATTATTATACTCTAGGTAGTCTTTCATAAGATGCCCTCTAAACAAAATATGCAAAACAACACTCAACTGAATAGTTTTCTCCAGTTGTTATCCTACCATTATCTTTCCAAATTGAGCTTCAATTGAACCTCCACAATAAGAAAGCTTCACCATTCTTTGCATATTCTCATTATATTCCAGGGCATACTTAACATGAAGACATTATTCATTTGATTTCCATCTTACTACTCATTTTTCTTTTTCATCTATGATTTTTTTTTCATAAAATTTACCAATATGATTTTTTATAGTGTCAATATTTAGCTGCAACTTTTTGTCTCTTATATATTTCCAACTACAAATCTTACACTTGCATTCTATTGTAGGTTCATATTTGTTTGCATTCTTCATTGGTTCAATGAATGGGTACTTTGACACCTAATCAATATAAAAATTCCTTTTCATATCCCTCTCTCACCTTGTTTTTATTTTGGCTTTTATTTTCCTCTCCCTTGCAACAACATCATCTATGGCACTGGCACTTTCATCCAATTAAAATAACTCATTATGGCTACCTTGGGTATCCCTTGGAACATATTTTATAAAATTTTCATCTTAATCTAACTTAATTAACTCATTTTGATCTTCCTGTGAGGTCTTGCCAATGCCTTCTACATTAATATTTGGTGCAAGAGTTGATGATGTAGTTCCATGTTGATCTGATGGATCAAAAATATTATCAAATTACAACTTTATGGTAAATCTATGCTTCGGAAATTTTTATGGCCTCCCTTCACCACCCTAAAGAGTCTTAATATTTTTGTTACTCAACATCTTGATCTCTCACGAAATAAAACCTGCCAAAAAAATTCTTCTTATTAAAGAATTAAATAGAATATAGATCCTATTCCCTACTCTTGATATCATATTTAAGATTGCAGCAAGAATTACAAAGAGATATATAATCTTATAATGCTATGAATAAATGATCAATGAACCACTTACCTTTAGGTTTTCACTAACTTTCTATTTGTTAATGCATCAATGCCTATAGTTGTAAGTTTGTAATTTGCCTATGATCAAGGTTCCAACTTTCGAATCAAGAGCTCACAAGTTCAAAACTAAATAAAATGTGTATAAATCAGACTTTCACTTATATTTATATCAATCCATATTTGGAAAATTTTATGAGATTTTTAAATGGTATAGTAAAAATTTAGAGAATCACGCATGATTATACAACGATACATTTAAATGTTGGGAAAATCAAACCTGATAGAACATATACATTTTAATTTTCAAGGCAATTATGGGCCAAATATTAGCATGAAGTTATCATAGTATTCATGAAATAGGGCCTCATACACAATTATTTTTAATGTAGTTGGAAAAATGTATCCTCAAACGTAATTATTTTTTAATTTTATTGGTGAAATGGGTCCTCATATATAATTATTTGTAAACTTTATTGGTGAAATGGATCCTAATACACAATGCCATTTTTCATAGCATTGGTGAATATGTCGGTGATTTAATATATGCTTCCAACATTCTAGGTGAAAATATTGATTAGACCATTGGAAATGTGTAGTTTTTTATTGTAAGAGAGGGGGACCAACCACTGCAAGGCCCTAGGTCACGAAAAGCCAAGAGTGGAAAAGGCTGCCCTAACTTACCTTAGTTTAAAGGATAGTTAGGATAGAAGGGATGAGAATGATGAAGACTATGTATCCTTCAATCACTTCGCAATCCTGAGAGTTGAAGGGAGACTAGATGAGCCACTTTTCAAGGTCAACTCTATGTCTTAGGTAGCTCTTTGTTAGAGGATAGAAGCGCGGTTCCAGGATGATAACACAACGAGCTGGAATCTCACAAGTGTGTTGGCATCCGTACGGCCAGACAACTAGAGAGACGAGGTTAAACTCTAAAAGGTATACAAAAAACCTCGTTTAGAGGTTTCTGAAGTGATAGAATGAGATTAAGAAGAGTGAAATGTAAATACTGATATGATAAAGGAAGTATACTACCACAACGGTGACGAATATGATTTTGCACACTAGTCTTCTCGCTAGCTTGCTTCAAGCTCTCTCCACCTGAACACAAAAAAAAGGGGGAAGTGTTGGGGCTATTTAGGGGCCTGCCTCAGTCAAACCCTCATTTTGGTGTTTCCACCTCCATGGACAACCAAGTTTGCAACAATAGAAATAAAGATAAAGAAGGGAATACAATCTACCTAAATAAAATATGCTACAAAATAGTACGTTCTTACTCAACCAAGATGATAGAGAATATGAGAGTCCAACTTACCACCTCCGTCCAAAGAACTCAAGGCTTGTAGAGGAGAAAATGAGAGGAACTTAAGCCTCTATTACAATGGTGTGTGTCCTACGCTTGCACTATCGAAGTGATGTAGTGGTAGATTTATGTTATGAAGTGAAAAGTGTTGCTACAAAGCTCGTGAATGCTTGAAAAGAGTGGAGAAAAGTGTGAAGAGATGGATTCAATATCTTGTAAAACTTTTTCCAAACTCTAGAATGGTTGAGAGAATGAAGATTATGAAGAAAGTGATGAAAAATAGCCATATTTGGGTCGACCAACCGAAGAGGAGTGTTACACTTCAATTTCCAATCAAAATTGTAATGTCTCTACAGTTTCCAACCACAGGAATCTGCCAGGGACGTAAGCGTGTTGCACAAAAATCTGTGTGTCGTGTGGGCATCCCTGACAAAAACGCTCCCATCGACACACAAACAAGGCACCAAGTATGATTTGAGAAGTAGGCTTAAGTGGAATTAAGCCTCTGCCTTAGGTTTTCTAAGGTGCAAGGGGGTAAAAGGGAATTTGTGTTAGGGGTGAAAATTCACGCTCATAGATTTTTCCCCCACTTTAGCAAGCACGAGTACTGATGAGTGCTTTGGCAAAGTAGAGTAGTAAGGGAGTAACAAAGTAACAAAAGTATACCTGGACCGATGAGGAAGCAGAGCACGATCTAGCGAACTCAGAAGTGTGGGAGAGGACTTCATAATTCCGCAGAATTATGAAGTTGAAGTGCCTCATAGGCTCATGGTCTTGCAAAGTGGGGTATCCTTCAAGAACTCTCACATGAAGGAAACTAGGAAAAGCACCTTATAGACCCACAGACCTGCAAGGAAGGTATCCCCCAAGAACTCTCACATGAGGGAGACCAAGTAAAGGGGACTCTACAGAGTCAAAGAGGGTGACATGTTTACCCGAAGATAGAACATGTCAGGAAGCGGTCGCACAGGCCAGTGAAAGGACATTCACACAGACCATCGCTAAGTTGTTAGACTTTCAAAGGGGTCCCTCGAGAACCCTTCAAAAGGAAGGAAGGTCCACTCAAGGGATGCATTGTTTGAAAAGTGAAGTCTAGTCAAGCTACCCCCAAGGTAGATGTAAGGATGCAAAGTAGGTCTAGTCAGGCTACCCTTAGACTAGACACGAAGAAGTGAAACCGGTCTAGTCGGGCTGCCCTTGGGCTAGACATGAAGATGTGAGACCGGTCTAGTCGGGTTGCCCCCGAGCTAGACACCGTAGAATTTTTTGAAAGCTTTTGAAAGGGGTCCCTTGGGAACCCAACGTGAAAAGGAGGGGTCCACTCAAGGGATGCACTTGTTCAAAAGCTAATGTCTTCTTTCTTGAATCGATCCATCATCAAGGAATCCTTTCGAAAGATGTTCACTTCATCAAGGAATTTGAAAGGAAGGAGATGCACCCATGCGAGGGGAAGACTAAGACCATTCCCGCTTCAGAGGAGGGTATCCAAGTCCTTTCTTTACGAATCCATGATGAAGGAAACATGTTCTATTAGAGTTTCAAGTCAAGAATACAATTCTAATAAAGAAGTGTGTGAAGGAACTTCAAGAAATGATTCATTTGGCAACGAATGTGTTTTCTAAAGACCAAGTAATGAGAAGTAACATTGTCACACATGAAAGGGACAACTCAAGCAAAGAAGAGAGAAATATCAAGGGAAAGGTAACAAAAAAGAGATCACACATAAAGGGCACTGGGGGATCTGGTTTTGCGGGGTCAGATCTGCCATTATTTATATGTATATGAGGTAACTGTGGTAAGAGACGAAAGATCATCAATCCCCAACCAGATCAGGAAGAATGCACGAAAGACAAAGTAAAAATAAAAAATTGGGCCAACATGGAAGGAGGCCTAAATGCTCCCAATGCTTTGCATCATCCCCAATTTACCGAAAGTCAATCAAAAACATGGAAGAATGAAGATACACATAGAAGAAGGTTTACAAAAAAAACACCACACCTGTATCCAAGCACCAACAGGGATGATGAGGGTCATCCAGGCACATATAGCATGGTCATGAGGGAACATGTCACAACATACATGCACATCTAATCTAAAGATGAAGTAGAGGGTATGCCCCTAACACTGGTCAACCAAGAGGTCGTAAACTTCCCACTCTAGATCATCATAAGGGGAGGGATGATGAGCCTGCAACAGTGTAATGTTAAGGGGAGGAGTTTTTGATCCTCCAATAACAAGGGCTAAGGCAAAGGGACCAGTGAGATTTCCATCACTCAACTCTTGTGCGTCTAAGGTTAATTACTTTGAGAAGATCGCTGAAAATTTTGGGACTTCATCCACTGAGTTAAACATACACTTGAAGGGAGTGCCCTGTTTCACTTCGACGGACAGAGGAGTTTGCACCCGAGGTTCACCAAAAGACTCGAGAGCGGTGAAAAACTCGGGGGAGGCCGAGACTGGTTTCGTCGATAGGACAGAATAAGTAATTGCAGGGCCACCTTTCAAAGAAGATGGGCTCTTCTTACTTCCTCCATTTTTGGAGGGACCATGCTCTACTTTCTTCTTCATCAGAGGAGGTGAACTCCCCACAAACGAAGCAAGGCGGGTAGAAGAGGACAAAACCATAGTGGATACAATCGAAGTATTAAACATATCCATGGGTTTTGGGAAAGGCAAGACATCTGGAATGGAAGTCAGCAGAGGTGGATCCGTAGAAGGAGTGATGAACACCTGCATCTTTCTGGGTGCATGTGCACTCATAGCAGGAGCTGAAAGAGATTCAGAACTATTTAGATCAGAGGCAACATAGGGGAAAGAGGAGGACACAATAGGAGGTGCCATCTTCTCCACCTCCTTCTTCTGTGAGGAGGCTTGCTTAGCTAGGAGAGCCTTTTGCCGATGCTTACACTCAAGTGCAAGGTAGTTCCTATGGCTCTTTGAACCAAAAGCCAGAGTTTGTGAAGGGGCAGAAGGAGTCTTCTCAGCCATGAGAGTGTCCACGATTGTTTCCAACGGGAGGGAAAACTTCTAAATGGGAGAAGAAGGGGCAGGTTTAGAAATGGTGGGATGAATTGACTCTAGCACCTTAGAGGTGGATCCTTTTTTTTTCACAGGAACAGGAAGAGGTCAAGGGGAAAATTATCTCCACAAACCTTTCATCCTGCCATACAAATAATACCAGGGTCCTGGGGACCCATTAGGAGATCCGATATCGTGATCTTGGGCCTTTGCCAAGGAGGCATCTTCGGATTTAGTGGGTAGAACCCGAGCTTTTTCATCCAATACTCTTCCCAAGAGAGAGAAGTAGATGAGTCAGCCCGAGAGGGAGCGATCTTCTCCTTTCCCTTTCGGGAGGAGGAGGTAGCAGGCTGCTCAACTACAGGAAGGGTCAACTTTTGTTGTCCCTTGCCTCCAATCTTATACTTCACATAGTTCTTGTAAATTAGGTCCATTCTTTATGGGAGCAGATCGACGAGAGAGGGCCAAAAGTGATCAAATGAGTATCCCCCATGAGATACCACAGGCTAATATCCAATATCATGTATCACATGCATGACACCCTCATGGGAAAAATTTCAGGCACTTATGAATCATAGAGGGGATCCCATTCATGGAAGCTAGCCAAGGTATGCCTAGATTCACTCTAAACAGGCCTGACTCAGGAATAACATCGAAGACCGTGTCTATGTTCTTGGGTCCAACCAGGATGGACAATGTTATCAATCCATAAGGTTTAAGAGAAAGTTTTATTTTCATACTCTTCCCTTTGTAGGGAATTTAAAAGCAATGTCTCCTCCATGATGACATTTACTCTACTCACAGGGTCGACTAAGACCCCTGTCACAATGCTACCATTGAGGTGAGCAGGAATATACAAAGGAGAAGGTTTTCTATTGGTCGAAATGTCCTACAAGGTAAACGCTACATCCTGTGAGCGGGTTGCAAGATGAGGAGAGGAAGTAACAGTGACCATGTTAATGTATGCCTCAAGGCAAGAAATGGAATCCGAGGGATCGATAATCATGTTGGCAGAGTGTGATAGAAATGGGTTTGTGTATATCTGTAAGTCACTATTAGCTTTCGCCATTGATTTTTTTTTTTTTTTTTTACTCCCATCAAGACAAATAGTATTGTCCTCGATGCGGTTTTGTATCTCATGATGTAGGCGCATGTAGCGTTAGGTGTCATGTTCGTTGACTCAATGATAATATGTGTTTTCTTCATACTAGTTTAGGGTATGGTTCCCTAACTGGTTGAGGAGGTGGCAAGGTAAGGATCTTTTCTTTCACCAACTTCTGCAAGATGGAAGAATAAGATTCTGATAGATTCATAAAATTTTGGTCGCGTCTGAGGCAGTTGTTATCCACAGTGGCTACTACATTCGTGACAGTTCTACCTCTTCTAGAGATCAATACAATAGATATCCCTTCAGAACAATAGATAATTTTCCCCTCGACCTGAACCACCATATACTGGTATTCTCGTAAAGCCACAAATAGCTGTGCGAAAGAAGGATACTTCATGAGGGCGAATTTCTCTTGCCAATGTCTCTCTAAATTCCCTATGAAGACCTTTTGTACATCAGAGTCGGGTTGCAGATACAATATTTTTGAGAAGAGTACTTGGTATCACACTATAAAGTTTGTAACCTTCTCATTGTCCCCTTGTTTGCACCAAAGAAGGTCTGAGAAGGTCATGTTTTATCCGATATTGGCTTGGAACTATCGTAAGAACTGGTTCACAAGCTGATTGAACGTGAAGATGGAATTATCAGGCAAAGAACAGTACCAATCTAGTGTTGTATCTTTGAGGGATTGGGGAAATAGTTTCTCCATCAACACGTTGTGATGGAAGAAATCTGTGTTAAAGGCATTGAAGGCAGACACATGTGTCTATAGATCCCTTTTACCATCGTATTTTTTGAATTTTGGAATCTCCATCCCTTGCAGGAAAGGAGTGTTTAGGATTACAATCGACAACGGGTTGTGCCAGAAGAAAGGTTGAAAGATAGGTTGGGCCGAGGCCTAGGATAGGTTTGCTAGCTGACTCTGCATCTTCCCCATATTCTGAAGAAGGGTATTCAGGATAGGGTCATTAGAAGACAAAGGGCCACCAGAACCACCACCAGAGTTTCTGCCTAGACCGTCGTTGTGACTACCACCAGAGCCACCACCTAGGCCTCCACTATGACTACCGTTGGAGACACCACCATGATCGGTGTGACCTCTGTCAGAGGCACCGCCACTTCCAAGGCCACCACCATCATTTTCATCAGAACTGCCTTTGCCAAGGCCACCAATCATCCCGCCAAATCCTCCACCACCAGAGGCGATGGGAGGGGTGAAGTGGAAACCCAAATGGATTTTGTTCACTTTGACAGTTTCAAATTTTTGGAAGCGACATGCACACTTACTAAAGGGACCGTGTCAGCCATGTATATGGACGTAGGAGGCATCAACATCTCTAGCTGTCTTTCACATTCCTCGAAGAGGCCACCTCATGTCATGTGACTATGAATCGAGGGGGTGCATGCTTCGACTAGACTAGTGAGACTAACTAAGAGCTCTACGCCTATTCGTTCCTTTTCCACCATATATCTTATTTCACTTATAACCTTAGCATCCTTGCTCATCTTTGGGTTCCCTTCCAAGTGATTTTCTAGTGCACCCAACCCTTTACCAAGGCTGATGATGTATTCAGAAGGGATACGAATGGCCTCATGCTTATCTACGGATGAGGAGGTTGATGATGCAGGAGGGGTAGGGATGTGGTCAGTTTTGTCAAGAAACCTAGGTTCGCGTCGCGCTAAATGCTCCTGTGCGGATAGACCAACTGCTGAACCAGAGAAAAGGCCAGCAGTGAAACTAGAGGATACCTGCGTCTTTTCGATTGGAAGGTGTTGCATACTTCTTCTGAAAATATGCCCAGAGGTTGTAGATTGGGTTGTGACACTCATAAACCTTCACAACATGCCAATGTGGAACGACCAAAATTTATAGGAGAAAAAGGCTCAAGACACCGACAGACAGGTAGATGTTGGTTCACGTCGGGTTCACCAAATATGTAAGAGAGGGGGACCAACCACTGCAAGGCCCTAGGTCATGAAAGGCCAAGAGCGGAAAGGCTGCCCTAACTTACCTTAGTTTAAAGGATGGTTAGGATAGAAGGGATGAGAATGCTATAGACTATGTGTCCTTCAATCACTCTACAATCCCAAGAGTTGAAGGGAGACTAGATGAGCCACTTTTCAAGGTCAACTCTATGTCTCAGGTAGCTCTTTGTCAGAGGATAGAAGCGCGATTCTGGGATGACAGCGTGACACACTGGTGTCTCATAGGTGCGATGGCATCCGTACGACCAGTAAACTAGAGAGACTAGGTTAAACTCTAAAAGGTAGACTAACAACTTAGTTTAGAGGTTTCTAAAGTGATAGAATGATATTAAGAAGAGTGAAATGTAAATACTAATATGATAAAGGAAGTATATTACCGCAAGGGTGACGAATATGATTTCACACAACAGTCTTCTCGCTAGCTTTCTTTAAGCTCTCTCCCCCTGCACACAAAAAAAGGGGGAAGTGTTGGGGCTGTTTAGGGGCCTGCCTCAGTCAGACCCTCATTTTGGTGTTTCCACCTCCATGGATAGCTAAGTTTGTAATTATGAAATAAAGATAAAGAAGGGAATACAAGCTACGCAAACAAAAAATTCTATAAACAGTATGTGCTTACTCAACCAAGATGATAGAGAAGATGAGAGGAGCTTACCACCTTCATCCAAAGTGCTCAAGGCTTGTAGAGGAGAAAATGAGAGGAACTCAAGCCTCTGTTGCAATGGTGTGTGCCCTACACTTGCACTATCAGAGTGATGAAGTGGTAGATTTCTGCTATGAAGTGAAAAGTGCTACTACAAAGCTTGTGAATGCTTGAAAAGAGTGGAGAAAAGTATGAAGAGATGTATTCAATATCTTGCAAAACTTCGTCCAAACTTGAGAATGGTTGAGAAAGTGAAGATTATGAAGAAAGTGATGAAAAACGACCATATTCGGGTCAACCAGCCAAAGAGGAGCGTTACACTTGGACTTCCAATCGAAAGTGTAACGTCTTTATAGTCTCCAGCCGCAAGAATCTGCCAGGGACGTAAGCGCATTGTGCGGACGTTTGCGTGCTATGCGGGCGGCCCTGATAGAAACACTCCCACTGATAGACAAAGAGGGTGCCAAGTGAACAGCGAGCTTAAGTGGAATTAATCCTTCACCTTAGGTTTTCTAAGGTGCAAGGGGGTAAAAGGGAATTTCTGTTAGGGGTGCAAATTCATGCTCGTACAGTTATGAAAAAATTATTAATAATGTATATTCCTCGTAAAATAAATTGACAGTGAATTGAAATGCATTGGAATGATAATTCATAAAATCTAGACGATTTGGCCACCTCGTTGGTTGCAATGTATTCACTGATTTTAAATTGGCCAATATGAACTATTTTCCAATTGGCAAAGATTCGCCACTAAAAAAATCCTTGATTCATAGTCATCTTTTTTCTCCATGTGTTGTCATTCTAATTGGCTCTGATGTTTCATAGAGTACCAATTTTGTTGTCTATCATATGTTAGTATTGGTCCTTTTTTTTTCCACAATTTTGGTTTGCCCAAAGATCCTAATTCTCACTATGGCTGCAAGAGACACGTCCCCAACCAAAGCCTTGTTTGAAATCAATTTCTCGTTATCCTTTTCACTTGAGTCCCCATCCTTTGGGTGTGCATGTGCAACATGATTCTTCATTAGTAGTTGATTTGAGAAAAATTATGTGGGTCGTCTTTCTTTCTATTATGCCTCTATGTGTTGTGTTTAGCCCCCATGTTCATGCCTTAGTAAAAAAACTTAAGTTGTTGGGTCTAAATTTTGATGTGTCTTTTGTTGGGTCATCAAAATTTCAAGATGTGTCTCCCATGCTTACCGATTCAATTCCCTTTATGTGTTAATCCTGAAACTTGATCTAATGTTTTTTTCAAGGCCTTTGGACTTCTCTTGTTCTTCTTCATGGACCAATTGGTATATGGTATGACTGATGCTTAATCCTCAATGGTAAAAATTATTGTGCAAATTTGTTAATTTTAATGACAAGGCAGGGGTCAGTTGTTTGTTGACTGTATGTTTTGTGTGAGTTTAATATATGCTAATGTATACCTGTAGGAACACCCTCTTGAGTCTAAGCTAAGATCAAAGTGCAAGATAAAAAACCCACTCTCATAGAACTTTAGCTTAGAGTCCTCTATGGTTCTATAGATGAACTAATTTTTCTCACTTGTTGACAACCCTATCCTTATGAGTGGGTTTTGGTTCTAGGAAATGGAATGGTGATTTTGAGACCTAACAATATATAAATAAAGTATATTAGCTACTATTTGGGATAAAAATTCTTATATCATTTGGATTATAGAGGTAGCCTAAAGTCCACCATAGCCTCATCATCCTTTAATGATTCTCCTCATCCTCTACACCCTCTTAGATGCAGTCATCCTCCTCCTCCTCCTCCTCCTCTTGGTAATCTCTACATCATAAACCAATTGATATAAACACGGTCATAGTTACCTTTGATCTTGTTCTCATAAAGGTTGTAATATGAGTACCTAGAGTAGGAAGGGTCTACAAGGGCATCCCTCACTATGTCTTTGTCACGTCTTGAAGAGATTGAGAGAATTAAGGCACATGTAGAAAATCTAATATAAGAAAATTATCGCTAAGATGTTATGAGACTTGTGAAATGGATTGGATATCAACCAAGCCATTCCTCTCTATCAAATGCTCACTCCTTGACAATAGGATCGTATGCCCTTATCTCCTATCCACCTCTCTTACATATTTATATAAGGCTCCACAATGATATTTTTATTTAAAAATCATTTTAAATTTATAAAAATTAAAAAAATTTAATTAATGGAAGATTTAAAATATAAAAATATTCCTTGAAAAAAGTAAAAGGAAGTTCCTTCAAAAACATGAAAAAATCAACTTTAAAAATATAAAAAAGGTCTTTACAAAAATCGTCTAAAATGGAAGTTAGATTTTACAAAAAGTTGAGGACATATCTTTGTTTATAATAAAATGAAATGGGGATTTTTGGAGAACCACATTGATGCTATAGATGTAATATTACAAGTGGATAAATATTCCATAGTATGCTTCAAATTTACTATTAAAGATGGTAACAATATTTTATTTGTTAAATTGGTTTTATTGACAAATAAATGTAGTTTAACATAATAATGTCATGAAATGAAGAAGACAACAATGCCTATTTTGGGATTTTTATGTACACAAGCTCTCACTTCGACTCCCCCTATTACTATAGAATGTCTCTTGACATAATTAATAATCCTTAATATTTAGAATTACCCTTTCCTAATGTGCATGGAAGTTTCTCTACACAATATATATATATATATATATATATATATATATATATATATATATATATATATATATATATTGATTCTAAAAAAATTCAATATATATTTAGTTATATAGTATTTCTAAAAATATGGTTTTATATATAAAACATGGATATTAAAAGAGATAAGAAGTTGAATAATTTAGCACAAAAATGTGTAAATGATTGTCAATCATATCTTCAAGTGAATTTATATGGATTTGATTTGGCTTTAAGAATGCATAGATGCATGCATTAACATTCTTCTAGACATGCATATTACAAAAGATATTCATTTCAATGGGAAGAAAAGTTTAGTAACACCTTTGCAATTCTACAATGAATTATATTCTATAGTGATTCCACAAAGTATTGTCCGTATGTAGGGAAAGTTTAATTATAAAGCCACAATTCATTAAAGATATTAAATTATTTATGTTAAGATATAATATTAAGTATGAACTTTTATGTTTCTTCAAAAAAAAATTCTTTGAATAAATTTTATAAGAAAGTAGGTAAAATGTTTGTATAATTGGTCCAAATATTATTATTGTAAGCTTTGTACTTGTTAGCGAATGAAAAAGGCTCATCAAAAAAATATTCAAAATATGACTCTAGGCCTAGATTTGGCACCAAATAAATTCTCCTGACAACTCTGAGAATACCACAATTGTATTTGTGATTTATCTCTGAATTTTTTCAAGGTACAACTCCCTTACTAAATCCTCAATGAATTGTACTATTCTAACACGATGGGTATGCTTTTAACCAAAAAGAAGAAAAGGTGATGAACACTAGTCCATAAATTTGGGGCTAGTGCAAGTGACATAAATCAAACCAAAAATTGCCAATTTGCAAAGATTGAAAATTTATGATCATTAAGTTTAAAGAGGGCCCAAACCATAATAAATGAAGATATGTAGCCAACCTTTCAAAGAAGATAAAACTACATCGTACACATAATTCTTAGATCAACATACCAAAATCATTAAATTCATAACACAAATTATAAATCATTACAGTCTGCAATAAATGCTTATCCCTTCTCGATAACACCCCTAGGTGTATTCGAAAGCAGGAGAAGAACCCCTTTAGTCTCTACCAATCTAAAATTTATAGCATGGCTAATGCCATCGAACGGGTGCCAAAGTCATTACTAAATCATCAACTTCTTACATTCCTAATGTTTCTTTAGAGGAGAAATGATCAAAGTCATTTGAATTTGGCAGAGGAATAAACATCAACGAAGAAAACCGATTCAAATCACAAACAGTCGTCAAAGGACCAATCATACATCTCACTATCAATGCAACACATAGGAATATTAATCGGTGGCATGTGTGAGCTGCTTGATGGGAAATTGTAATTTAGAGCAGTGCCAACCAACCATAAATGGAAACCAAATCAACATATTATCAATCTTAGGAGAATGTATCCATGTCCAACCAAAATTCTATAAATTCAACCAACATCACCTTCCCTTCACAATCAATTGCATCAAATACGGCGAGCTCTCAGAGTGATGGAAATTCTACTAATGACTACATTATTCTGGAGGAGATCGAATACAATCCACTTTTCAAGCACATCTTGGACCAACTGAAAGAATTCTTCATAGTGCAGAGAAAAGTGGAGGAAGAGGTGCTTCATAGCATCCTTAGTGAGGCATTTCTAAGCTAGGATCATGTTCACAACACAACCATACTGTAGCATTTCATTTATACCATTGTTAGGACTTCTAGTCATCCTGACTAGGGCGTGAGAGCACTAGAACGACTCGGTGAAACTCGAATTTCATCATCGCGTCAGAGTGGAAATCAATGGGCTCAGCTACTACCCTCAAACTAGAATGATCGCCAACACCATTTGCATTGCTTCATCTCTTCAGGATGAAACTTTAGAGGAGGCCATGGCTCTTCTACGGGCAGGGGTGACAAGAAACGACATGTGAATTTTCACATAGTTCCTCCAATCACATCAGAATATTTTATCACCAGTACAAGTTGAATGCCTGCAAGTTGTTACTAAATCCATTTTTGTTTTGATATTCACTCTGTGTGCCTAAGAAAAACACTCTTTTATCTTTTATTAACAATTAGAATTTTGTAGTTGAACCAAACATTTTTTGTAATGTTAGAGTAATGTAACAACATTTTTTTATATCAATAAAATATCACTTTTTGGTATCACTGTGACTTTGCATGCATGGATTCTTTATGTTTCTGTTCACATTATGCTTGGAAATGTTGATTTCTTTTCTGTAGTGCACCAGTTAAATAAATAAACTTACTATTACTGCATTAATCACTACATAACCTTTTTGAGCAGCAAAATGAATGGTTCACATAACTTGGTAAAACACCGCCTCAGTTCAAGGCAACCTGAAGAATACCGCCCAAAGAATAACTTGTGCATGAAATTTCCATACCTTCAACACTTGATGGCCCCATTAATTGGCTATTAATGTTTGTACGACCACTACGAAAATATAAGTTCAAAAGTGGGAAGAAAAAATTGCCTGAGGCCCAAATGCAAATAATGTGGGCGGTATAATGAGAGGTTCAACGAACATGCGAAAACCCTACCCGAGTTTGGGAAAGAAAACAAAAGACTGCCCAACCTAGCTTAGGTATCAGACTTAGGCCGAAAGAGAATATAGTTACCAAAGAAAGAAAAAAATGGGGGGTCCTTTTACAATTAATAGTGGCTCTGACTGGGGACAAGGCCTGCAAAGGACATAGAGAACCTAGAATGTGGGATCAGTTCCTATCCATTGGGCACAGAGTCAGCAAGAAGGACCCTAAGCAAAAAACCAAAAATGAAAACACCAAAACTGCACTATTTACAAGGTAGGACTAACCTACCAAAGAAAGGGAAGAAAAGCATTGGTCATGCAAATCCGTTGACTAGATGAGAGAATAAAAATCCCTTCCTAAAAATTCCCACCTTCTTGTACAATTTATGGAACCCACTTAGGAACTATGATATCCCAATGTTAATGCTGACAGGGATGTGCCCGTGAACCAACGGTCCGCCAGAAAGCCACTTTTCATCAAAAACTTCCTCTTGCTTCCATTTTGTTGGGACTAAATCATTGTTTGTCAACCAACTCTTGCCATCAAGAACTATCAAATTGGGCATCTCAAATTTGGATGTATCATTTTGAGCCTTAACATTTTCCTCGACCTTATCTTCCTCAGAAGTCCCTCGAGTTACAAAAATATTACCACAAGAAACAACATTCAATCTGGATTCATCACATTGCCCTTTAATCTGACTATTTTTATAGAAGGAACTTGTTTTTATAGGTTGGTGCAGAGAAAGAACTGGCACTTATGGCTAAGAGTAGAGTTAATCTTCTTCTCACGAGAGACTATTATTTTCTTCATCCTTTCTTTGCTTGAGATTAGTCTCAGTCCTTAACAAGCAACATCCAGTCTCATATATAGATTGATCATTAATCAAACTAGTGAAAAAAAGGTTATCACATACTTTAAATCCATCAAAACTTAAAAGAGGATTAGACAGAGTCGACCATCTTTCTTCCTTTCTGAAGTCATCACTCCATTCTGAATTGAGGTGTAGGTCCTTATTCTTAAATTCTGCGAAGAGGAAGATTCCATATTCTGGGATACAAAGAGAAGTCGATGCCAAATTACTTGGATCAGTCTCATGAAGGGAAATTCTGTCAGGAAGAAAATGAGGGGAAAGCGGTGACTTTTCTTGAAGTTCATCATCTTCATTATCACTGGATGAGTTGGAATCAAGTTCAACTTCAAAAGAGGAAAATAAATTAAAGGCCTGATCATTGCAATGTTGATCTTGTCCCATACTATACTACTGCATGTTATCCAAAATAGTCAAATTGATATCTTCGACAGTTGGACAAGATAGTTATGCCTCCTTGTGACCTCCAACCAAGAACTTGGGAGATGTCTTACAATTGGCTTCTAATTTCCACTTACTCATGGTGATAAAATCATCTTCAACTTTCACTGCTTCCAATTGAGCACGTCCAATCTCATGAATCTTGTCTCTTTTGATAATCAATTGTATGCTTGTATCTAGAGTAGAGATGAATATGTGATACTAAATTTTTGGACTAGGTCTTTCAGGATTGGGAATCTTTTGAAGGAACCAATTGAAATGGTAAACAAAAATCCCTCATCATTTCAGCTCTATTCTTCACTATCTAAAAGAAAATATGTAGAGTAGCTACAATATTGATTAGAATTCCATAGCATTAGAGAAATTTAGTTTTGAGAACCTACCATCTAGTGATGCTTCCCCTTTCCAATCTCCTATACCATTTTGTTTCCTTTTCAACTAGAATGTCAATAAAAATTCTCACAAAAACATCCTCTTCCTAGATTCCTAGAATTGCGCTTACAAGAGTTATAGCTGAGATATGTTCCTCATGATCTTGTCCATTTAGACCGAAAAATTTGGGAAACCTTTTCCAGGAACTATGGGGTAGGTCGTGATAATGTGATAGGGCGAGAGGACTAACTTGGTTGCACCAGAAATTTGAAGCCATAAATGAAGTTACCAACTCAAACAAGGGTAAAGGTTAGGAAGAGAAAATTATTGTGGTAGACGAGCAAAAGGTGGATACTGAAGCTAAGGTACAGGTGGATCCCTTGGTTGATGTAATGGTCGATTAGGCTGATGATTATGATGACGGGGAGGATGTCGTAGTATTCAAATATCAATCTTGGAGGACATTCAATCATAGGTGCAGGTGGGCATTGGGCCAATTCTTCCTCTTCGTCTAAGGTAATATTTGCCCAGATATAATCAGTTGCGTTCCTCCTATATCTCTAGGCAAGCGTATTTAATTGGGATATGATATCTTCTTGTTCAGCTCCAATCCAATCTAAATCTAGCTGCAAAACAAGGAATACATCATGATGAGGAAGAACCATCTTGTCGCATGATGAGACAAGAATATCAGATATTAATCAACTCAAAATATCTTTACAAATTTCCCCAGTGAAGTCACCAAAAATCTATTAGCGAGTGAAAAAGGCTCATCAACAAAATATTCAAAATATGACTCCAGGCCTAGATTTGGCACAAAATAAATTATGGTAACAACGCTAAGAAGATTGCAATTGTATTTGTGATTTCTCTCTAAATTTTGTCAAGGTAAAACTCCCTTACTAAATCCTTAATGAATTGTCCTATTCTAACACCATGGGTATGCTTTTAACTAGAAAGCATAAAAGGTGACAAACACTAGTCCATAAATATGGGGCTAGCATGAACGACACAAATCAAACCACAAACTATCAATGTAAAGATAAAAAAATTATGATCATTAAGTTCAAAGAGGGCCCAGACCATAATAAATGAAGATATGCATCCAACCTTTCAAAGAAGATACAACTACACCGTATGCATAATTCCTAGATCAACATACCAAAATCATTAAATTCATAACACAGATTATAAATCATTATAGTCTGCAATAAATGCTTATCCCTTCTCGATAACACCCCTAGGTGTATCCGAAAGTAGGAGAAGAACCCCTTTAGTCTCTACCAATCTAAAATTTATAGCATGGCTAATGCCACCGAATGAATGCCAAAGCCATTACTAAATCATCAACTTCTTGCACTCCTAACATTTCTTTAGAGGAAAATGGATCAGAGTCATCTGAATTTGGTAGAGGAATAAACATCAGCAAAGAAAACCGATTCAAGTCACCAACAGTAACCAAAGGACCAATCATACATCTAACTATAAAGCTTAGGAGAATGTATCCATGTCCAACTAAAATTCTATAAATTCAACTAGTGTAACCTTCCCTTCACAATTAGTTGCATCAAACATGGCGAGATCTCAAAGTGAACGCAATTCTGCTAATGACTACATTATTTTGGAGGAGATCGAATGCAATCCACTTTTCAGGCACATCTCAGACCAACTGAAATAAGTCTTCATAGTGTGGAGTGAAGTGGAGGAAGAGGT
This sequence comes from Sequoiadendron giganteum, assembly GCA_007115665.2. Lineage (NCBI taxonomy): Eukaryota > Viridiplantae > Streptophyta > Pinopsida > Cupressales > Cupressaceae > Sequoiadendron > Sequoiadendron giganteum. Next base: position 643,705,088 of record CM021100.1, read on the forward strand.
GCTCCGCAACATCCTCGACAAAGCATTTTTGAGCCAGGCTCAGGTTCACAACACAACCATGTTGGAGTGTTTCATTTATACCGTCATCAAGACTTCTAGTCGTCGAGACTGGGGCGTGAGAGCACTAGAACGCCTAGCGAAACCCAAATTTCATCATCGTGTTAGAGTGGCAATCAATGGTCTTAGCTACTACCCTTGAACTAGAGTGATCACTGACGCCATTTGAATTGCTTCAACTCTTTAGGACAAAAATTTAGAGGAGGTCATGGCTCTTCTGCGGGCAAGGGTGACAAGGAATGACATGGTACTTTTCACACAGTTCCTCCAATCACATGAGAATCTTCTATCACCAGTGCAAGTTGAACGCCTGCAAGTTGTTACTGAAGGAATTCATGTTTTGATATTCACTTTGTGTGCCTAAGAAAAACATTCTTTTGTCTTTTGTTGACGATCAAAATTTTGTAGTCGAACCAGACATTTTTTGTAATGCCAAAGCAATGTAAAAACGTTTTTATATATCAATAAAATATCACCTTTTGGTATCACTGTGAATTTGCATGCATGGATTCTTAATGTTTCTATTCGCATTATGCTTGGAAATGTTGATTTCTTTTTTGTATAGTGCACTGGAGTTAAATAGATAAACTTTCTGTTACTGCATTAATCACTGCATAACCTTTTTGAGTGGAAAAATGAATGGTTTGCATAACTTGGTAAAACACTACCTCGGTTCAAGGAAACCCAAAGAATATCCCCCAAAGTATAACTTGCACGTGAAATTTCCATCTGACACCTAACAACCCCATTAATTGGCTATTAATGTTTGTACGGCCACTACAAAAAGACAAGTTCAAAAGTGGGAAGAAAACACCACCTGAGGCCCAAATGAAAATAATGTGGGTGGTATAATGAGAGGTTCGGTGAACATGCAAAAACCTTGCCCAAATTCAGGAAAGACCACAGAAGACTGCCCAACCTAGCTTAGGTGTCAGAGTTAGGCCAAAAGAGAATATAGTTACCAAAGAAAGAAAAAAAGAGGGGGGTCCCTTTACAAGTAATAGTGCTCTAAAGAAGTGTTTTTATTTAACTATACCAAATATGCAAAAGACATTCTCTCTTTTCATTCTTCTTTAGGCCCCTTCTATCTACCACCATTTTCACACTAAAGATTATGAGTTAATCCTTAATTGGGCTATGAGAATATTTGGTCTCCAAAGAATATTTTCCCTTCTATACACCTTTTTCTAATAATCTTAAGTGGAATTATACTCTCATCAAGGTAATATTTTCTTTTTTTCTTAATAGATCATTTCTCACACAAAATTGGAGACTTTATTCATAACAAAAACATTTATTTCTTTGTTATTATTTGGAAATGCTTCAAGTGGATGCCACATTTGTTCATCTGCTTGATGTTATGTTTTATTGAGGACTTCTTTATCTCGTTCATTACTTATTTTATGACAATTGTAACATACCAACCCTTAATGAAGTAAAAATTTATAATTTTTACCCTTACGAGTAAATAAACTAAGTAACAAACCATAGCAATAAAAAAAAAAATCTTTATTGAGAATACAAGAATGAAGATGCATTACATAATACAATGTATGGATTCCATTTCATCATAATAAATCATAAGTTACATCAATACAAGAATGCATGTACATTTACAAACAATATTGCTCAATGAGCTTTAGAACAAATAGTTGTAAGATGGTCCAAGATTCTTCCTTTCAAATATTGGTTCTTCTATCGCTTGCTATGGAGTAGAAGCATCACTCAAGTGCTTTTCCACCAACCATAGACTCTTAATGTGGTCCCCCGCACATCTATCATTCGATAGATGACCCTTACCTTCAACAAAGAGATTGGTAGAGTAAACGATAATGACGACCAACTAAGCATAGTATTGTGTCCTACATTTGTAGAACTTGTAATCCCACAATCTTGAACTAGCATGTAATACTGGACACAGTGAACTGGCAATGTAGTCTCAGACATTCACACTACTTTGGCCAAAGTGTTACATTTAATATTCCTACTGAGAGTCATATATCACATACACTACTCAGGGCCGATTTGACTTAGGGCTATCTTAAACTACACATAGGTATTTCCTTCAAAGGATATTTTATTACCCCAGATTATCCTATCACCATTTTAATCTACTTGGAATAAACCTACTTAACAAGTAAGTATACAAGCTCTCTCCCATACTAGATTAACTATCCTAGGAGTAAACACAAGATATTCTAGTTAAATCAATAACTTAGCTAAGTGTATCACAAGTACCTCTTATGTTCAATCATGCCTAGCATATAATATATATGATATACACCAATCTCCTATTATGGAGTACTTACAAGCACACCATAAAAATAGCATAAAAGCTTCAACTTCCTTTTTAAAGACACTCTAATATCTCTATTGCACATACTGGAAAAGATATTTCAAGCAATCATGGAAAACTTATCATTCAAAAGTAAATAACAAAGAAGAAGAGATCATCATGAATTTTATCGCTTATCCAAATAAATGACAACGATGCAGCCCTCTCCAATAGTAGTTAGCTTGATAACCAGCTTCTCAAGAATGTCACAAATAACTCTATCTCACAAGGTGATAGCTTACTTCTCTCAAACAATAATGTTTCCTCTCAACAAAATAGAACTCCCACTCTTTTCTCACTCACAATATAAAACAAGTATGGTTGCTTGAGTAACACGGAAATAAGGAATTGCAAAAGATGTGTAATCTCTTGGAAAGAATGTGTCTCTAATAATGAAATGGCTTAGCTTATTTATAGAGCATCCTAGCAACCTCGTGGCCTACAGTTTAGGCATGTAAATAGACAACAAGCTCCATGCAAAGCAACACATGAAACTCAACAAAAAAGTGGTGACTTCCTAAGCTCATACTTAGTAAAATCACTTGTAGGTCGACTTGCAACATTGACAACAATTACAAGACGTATTCAATAAGCATATGCTCAATTTGAATTGTCACAAGCAATAAACATCTACATCAACTTGGTTTCAGAGGTGGCGCTAAAACCATCCTCCTTCCTTCTTACATGGCACATTATTATACTATCAATAGAAACAGTCAATTACTATTTCATAACAACAAGCATCCATCAGTCTATTTAGAGGATGAATCGACCAAAGCATTAAAATTGTTTGAAAAATTCATTACCAAAGACGTCAACCAAGTTCATGCTTAATATCGACACAAGACAACAATATCAAATGCAATATAATGTCTTATATCACGTGACATCCAGAGTGATAATCGGTTTCATAGTCATAAGCAACTTCATACGACTTCTAAGAATGTAGTCATTATCGACTATTATCGACCTCCACTAGCATAGTCATTATTGACTATTATTAGCCTTTATAAATCAGCTTCTACTAAAGTAAATGATAGTTGATAAATGATATATATTATGTTTAAATATATATATATATATATAATATCATATACATATATATAAATATCATTTATATATATATATATATATAACATTAATATATGTTTACATATATATATATATATATATATATATATATATATATATATATATATATATATATGTTAACTATCAATGTAAATATATATACAATATTTAGACAAGTATACATTCGATGTGTAGATATATAAGTATTAAACAATAAAGTCAAAATATCGAATGTATGCATATTTACATATGTATAAAAGTATATACCTCTATGTACACATATATGTAGGTATATCTATATCCATGCATTTGTACGAGCATGTCCATTCGCCAATGTACGAGTGTATCGATACACATATACATATGGATACATGTATATAACATAACATATGTTCACATTCGATTCACATATAACCATTCATTATTACCATCATATTGATAGGTAACTATGTGTAGTAAATCTATACATGTGCATATACATGTTGTTTAGATCCCATTGACACATATGTGTATATATATACACCTACTCACGTAAGTCCCATGTATTAATATAATCGTATTGGTACAAGAACTCCAAAACTCGAATAGATAAACATCACCCATCAATGCACACAAAAGTAAACAAGACTCTACTAGTGCTAACACACATCAACTAAGGATGGCTTACCAACTTCCCATAAACTGACTGAACTCAACCATTCTAATGTGGTGTGTGTATATACTCAGATAGTTTACGTTTACCGCTTACTCGACCAAGATGTTCTCCTAAGTGATACTTTCCCTCCAGCTGGAGGAATGAAACATATACTTGCATCCACTAACACATGCACATGGCAGTTAATTGTTTACAACATATGCAGTATACATAAAACATCTCCAAAGTTAGAATAATAATTCAAATAACCATTCATCCACATATATGTAGTATTTCCCCATGAAATAACATCAACTGAGATACATCAAATGAAATAACATTCATATTGATAACAAGGTACACGCATAATTTATTCATCTCTAGAATTCACATTACATTCATATTTACCCTATGTAGTAATAGTAAATAGTATCTACACAATTGGGGTGTAACAACAATCATGGGTAATCTAATTATTTGTATTTGTTCAATTTTTAAGGTATTATTGAAGACACATCATAAGAGCTTTAATAGGAAATATAAATATTTCAACTAGGAGAATCTCATAAGAGATCAAAGCTTTTAATTTGAATTTGCTTGTGGTCATGTATTTTTGGATCCTCTCTATTTGCTTCCATTTTGTAACTCTTAGGTGCACCTCCTATATTTCACACTTGTAAAGCATATCCATAATCAATAATAGATTAAAAAAAATTCAAATAGTTTTCTAATCTCATAACTTTGTGTCTACTTCTATTTTATAATACATAAAGATTTTTCTAAATATGACCTACATTTCATGATCATATACCCATATTTAAAGGTTTTAACTTAAGCTATGATAAATATAAATATTTGATTATATGCCAATATATTCATTTTATTTTAGAAATTATAAAAGAAACTAATATGATCAAATTTCAACTCTCAAAATTCCCTTCCTTCTACAAACTTCCTAAATAAATTTATTATTAAAATCAATCCTAAAATATTTATACTACTTCCTTCAAAATACAAATTTCGGTGATTTTCTTCTTATTAAAAACTAATATTCGTTTGTATATCAACCTCCTTAAGAAAATACCTTATAAAACCTAACAAATCTCATTTAAAAAACTTTTTTAAATTAAGAAAATTAATTAAGCCGAAAGGCTTTCCTACAATCGCATTTATGCATGTACTAATAAATCTTAACCGTATAGTTTTATTCACAGAAATTTAGGATTCTTCACGCGTTTTTAGAGGGCCCATGCAGGGTTACAGACCCATCGAGCAGCTCAACAACAAAATTGTTCTGCCAATTGCAAAATAATGCTACCTTGAATTGTCTATGTACGGCTACATTTTCTAACTGGGGAGAGTCTAGCCACCCAACACTGCGCAACGCATTCTTAACTTCGTCCTCGCACATCTACAACAAAACTCTAGACAAAATGAAAATAAATCTCAATTCATTGAGCATGTTCCTTTTCTTTCTTCTAACTTCAACAAAGAATTGTATAACACTTGATGAGAATTCCCTGAAAATTGCAAATCCAGTTTCGCTACACTTGCCCGATCTATGGTATTCTTTATGTCCTGCAATATTTGAAGGTGTCGTGAAGACTTCATAGCATAACTCACATTTGCATTCCTTTAATCAGTCAGTGCTCTTGATTCGACAACTGTTGAGATTTTCCTCAAATTGATATAATGTTGAAGAATAATTTTCCTGAACACAAAAAATTATCAAACAATCAGGGACATCAACAAAGATTTGGATCAAGCAGATTTGACGGGTATGCTATTTGCCTTTAAATTCAGTTTATGTTGTGTTCCTTGATGGAAAAAGATTGTTCGCTAACCGTCTCGACACCGTGTGACGGCAATTAACATTGAAGGACTCCAAAATGCTCGATAAACTTGGGTAATTATTGTGCTCAATTCACAAATTATGTCAAAATGACAATTGCGGTGAAGAGGCTCAAATTTTTTCACAGTGCATCACTTTTTCATTTGGGTTTTTACTGATTACAATGGCTTTGTTTGTAAGCGGTACAGATTGCTTTTTCTGCAAAGGAAATTGAGCTGAAAAAATGGAAGGGGGATATCTTGGCAGTGGGTGTGTTTGAGAATGGTAGGTTGAAAGAGTTGGATAACTATGTTAATAGTGTGTTAAGTGAAGTTGTGAAGGAGGATGATTTTTCAGGGAAGATCGGGCAGGCTAACATTTTTTTAAGAGGGTGGGTTTAATTGGGCTTGGAAAAAAAGAATGGAGTAAGCAAGGTGTTGAAGGATTCAGAGTGTTTTTTCTTAACTATTTATATAGATATATTTCGGCTTATTTTATATATATTACTTTAAAGATATATATGCTAGTAAATATGATTTTCCCATAACTGAATCCCTATAAAAATACACGTGTTTACTTTTAAAAATGTTAACGAGAAATATGACCAAGATGTGTACTTTGATTTTTCGGCTCGTAGAATATTTTTTTATTGGATTAAGAAGGAAGACAGATCTGGTGGCTCGTAGAATACTTTCCGATGCTCATTTTCATTATACAATCTTAAATAATAAAAGTTAAAGAAATCATACTTTTGAAGCGATTGATCCACCTCTAAAAGTGGTCAACTCTTGGGGAATGCAATAGGGGAGAGGATTGAGTAGTTGTGCACCCTAATTTCGTGCTTCTAATTATCCTACGTGGAAATTTCACATCACTCCCAATTTTTCATAGCAGCTTACTTGGCAAGTCCCCTGCTTATAACTTTCGTTTCAGGACCACATCATTGAATATGATGCCACATCAACATGCTTTTTATCAAGGTGTCAAGAAAGGCCCAAAAAAAAGTGAGACCAATACTTGTGCATTCACATCATGGGTAGTTGAGCACTGATGTGACATCACATGATTGGGTGCTTTTTAAATCAAAAGAATACATTTTGTTTAATTATGGGTAGTCAAGTCACAACTATTGAACATTATATAAACAACTACTATCACAACTATTAGGTATTACATAAACAACTACTATCACAACTATTGAAATATGCTCAACTACTGGCTCCTCTCCCCTACAGCTTGGAAAAGCAATGCTTACCCACACTCCTAAAATGCCAAAAATAATGATTGAATACCAATTTTGGAACTGCAATTTTCTCCCTCCTTAAATTGCATTAAAACGTGAAATCCAAACATTTACATTGATTTTGTAGAAATACAAAAATATACAAAACGCGAGGCACTACGGGAGAGGACCCAATAGTCGTGCACCCTAACTTCACGCTTCTCAAAATCCTATGTGGAAATTTCAAATCACTCAAAATTTTTTACAACAGCTTACATGGCAAGTCCCCTACTTATAATTTTTGTTTGAAGGCCACATCATCATGCTTTTTGTCAAGGTGTCTAAAAAGGCCCAAAAAAAAGTGCTACCAATACTTGTGCATTCACATCATGAATAGTTGAGCATTGATGTGACATCACATGATTGGTTGCTTTTTAAATCAAAAGAATACATTTTATTTAAGCTATGATACTTATGTAGCTACTATTGGACATTATATTAACAACTACTATCACAGCTATTGAAACATGCTCAAGTAGTGGGTGCTCTCCCCTAGTGCTACAAAATAGTATGATAATTATTATCCAGTAATTTCTTGAAAAGAGCTTGTGGTGGAGCTGGAGCACATTGCTTGAGGTGTGCACGGAGAAAAAGGCGGCGTGAAGGAAACGAAGCTTGGAAATCCCTCCGGCCTATGTCCCACTGCCTGGCAGTTGGGACAGCCATAAGCTAGTTGCTTAATCCGTTGCAGCTGAGTCACAACTTCCATCATACAGGGGCGGTCGTCCTTCTTAAACGAGAGGCACGAAAAGGCTAACTCAGCAACTCCTGTAACCATTGAATTTACAAGAGGGTCGGTCTGAAACTCCAGATCTGGATCTACCAGTTCATGCAAAGCACCACTTTGAATCTTGGAGATCGCCATGTTAGCCAAGCCGATGTCCTTGCTATCTCTGCTTGTATCCACAGCTTTCTTCCCTGAGATGAGCTCCACCAAAACTACGCCGAAGCTGTAGACATCACTTTTATCTGTGAGCTGATACATCTGATGATAAGAGGGATCTACATAACCGGGCGTCCCCTGTGGAGCTGTGGAAATGTGTGTGGACTCTAGAGGCATCACCCTTGACAGCCCAAAATCAGCCACTTTTACTCGCATATATTCATCCAAAAGGATGTTAGTGGACTTCACATCTCTGTGAAAAATTGCAGGCTCGACCGAGAAGTGTAGATACGACAAGGCATCCGCCGTTTCCAAAGCAATATTTAATCGCTCCTTCCAAGATAAGCCATTTTGTCTTTCTGGGTGTTTGCGGTGAAGATGGTGGAACAAGGTGCCATTGGGGACATATTCATAAACAAGCAGCAAATTTTGGCGTTGATAGCAGTACCCCAAGAGGCGAACCAAATTAGGGTGGTGCACCGTGGAGAGAATTCTGAGCTCATTAACGAATTGTTCCAGCCTTTTGAGGTTGTTCTCATGGAGTCTCTTCACTGCCACGGTGCGCCCCTCCCTAAGCTTTCCTAGGTACACCACACCGAAGGCCCCGCCTCCCACTTCCCTACTCTTGTCAAACGCATGAGTCCCCTCCTCCAGTTCCTCATAGCTGAAAACTGTCAAACTGGGGATATCTCTCTTAACAAATTCAAAATCTTTGCCCCAGCTGGGACTAGCCAAGGCGAACCTTTTCCTCCTAAACCAGATGATCACAAATAATATTGTTGCAGCTAGCAATGCGACCGCACCTCCGATGCAGCTCGCTGCGTTACAATCCACAATAAAGTTAGACATAAATGGACCTAAATCTTAAACAGTGGACATATTGCCTGCTATTTAAAATTTTGAAGTGTATCAAATAAGACTATTTGTTTAACACCTACGAAATTAATCTCAAAAGAATTTGGACCCAGCATATGACAAGGTGCAGGCTGTTTACAAAAATAATCTCAGAAAAATCCAAGACACAAATATCAGGTAAGGTGCCTGCATATTATTTCTGCCATTAAAAACCCAAATAAAATAAAATCTTACCAATGATAAATGTTTTCCCTCTTCTGGTAGTGCCTGCCATAAGTAGAAAAATGAGAGAAGATTAGTTAGTTAGAGTTGATGTTCTAAAAAGAGTCAACGAAACAAGACATGTGAGGGCCAGGGGTCATCCCTACCGTTGGAGCAGCTCAGCGTGTGGGAAGGGGCGTTCCTGCAATGGCAGAGAAAGGGATGATGAGGGTCCGAAACATTATACCCGCATATCCCTTGACTCGACCTGCACGAGCTACACTTATTCTGGTAACTCGTATCCGCTTTCCAATCTACCGAAAATCCTCTTTTGAGAATAGTATACGCTCCCGTCCAGTAGTTTTGTGGGGTTAATTTCGTCGAGTAATCGATCGGTTCCAACTCCCTTGTCGGTATTTGAAAAACCGATTCACAGCTGCTATTGGTCTTATAATAGGACCAATTGGCTTCTATGTCATCATCAGAGAAAGCCAGGTAAGAATCTCCGCTACATTCTATTTGAGAAAAATTTAGAACCTGGTGTTGGCAGTGGATGAAAAAAAAAAGAGTGGAGTGTTGGAGCATCTGGAACTGAGTGCCTGAGAAGTTTAGGGTCACATTTGGCAGATAGCAGTAACTAGAATAAGCCGCTTCATCCACAATTTGAATGCTCTGGTCAGCATACCTAAACTTTCGTATTCTGTATTCGCGCGCCTTGATCTTTATTGTTGTCAAATGGTCATTGTGACACTGGATCTGGAAATCTGGATGACCGCAACCGGGAGCAGCGCCGAAGAGAGATTGGGTGTCCTGGCCGTCACGTACACTAGGACAGGAAGTCGAAGAAGTCGAACAGTTTTCAAACATAGACGATGGTGAAGATGAAGATGAACATCTGCAAAGAGGAAACATGATCATGATCATGATCCCCAGAGCGATAAGCACAAGGAATGAGCCCATTGCGGGTGCACCAAAATCCAATGAGGATGGAGACAAATGACAATGAAATAGGAGGAACATGCTTCTGGTCGGTCCTCATAGCTTTGACTTGCCTAAACACATATGGTGCAAAACGCTCTAGAAGTCGTTCGTAGCCACTTTAATTGAACTTGCTTTTGGTCTAGTTGCTTGTTTTACCCGGCACCGCTAGACTTGCGAGACCATTTTTTACGTTTTTAAAGTTGATTTTCTAATATGAATTAAAGTCAGAAGAGAAGAGTATTTTATATTTAGATATTGGATAGTCTATATAATATAAGAAAATTGTAACACTATTATTGTCTTAGTTATCAGTTATCATAATGATAGATTATATTTTTGGACTTAATTTTAAGTTTTTATTAATATTTCAAATCACATTTAAGTGATTTTATTAAGATGAGGAATAAATAGTGATAAATGTTTTTTTTTTAAAATATCAATTCTTGTTTATTTATAGGTAGAGATTTATGTTTTCAATTTAAATTGGTATTAGTTTGTATTGGTATGTGTGTTACAAAGCATAAGTTAATGTTTTGCATTTATGAAATTGATTTTGGTTGCATTGGTACATATGTTACAAAGTATAAGCTAATGTTTAGTGCTCATGAAATTGATATTTGTTTGCATTGAAACTTGTGCTAGGAGATATAACTTATTATTTTTTATTTATTTATAATTATTTTTTTAAGCTATTTTTTGCTTTGTTCTTTTAAAAACATGTTGGCTTGTGATTTTGCATTGGACAATTATTATTAATTTTGTAAAGTTTTTATGGGCACAAAAAATGTGTAATCGTAATGGTGTGCCCTCTAAACTGCACATGGTATTGGTAAATCAATTCATGTGCCTTGTCTATGCTTTGACATTTTGGATACATGCTTACATCCCAAATTTTGAGTGTCAGGAGCATGTTGCAGAGTGGTGTGATGTAGGCATGGATTAATATAATGAGGTTGTTGTTTGGTTTTTCTATTAGCAAGGTAAATTTGTAGTAGTTGTTCTTCCTATTTTTGGCACTAAAGATGAGGTTGTTGTTTGGTTTTTCTATTAGCAAGGTAAATTTGTAGTAGTTGTTCTTCCTATTTTTGGCACTAAAGATGAGGTTTTTGTTTAGGGTTTGGAAATAAATAAAAATTGCTTATTTTTCTTATGATTGAAAAGCTACCTTTGGTATCCCTTCATCAAAATCTTGAGTCTCATGATGTGGTCATTGTTTCAAAAAATGAGTGAAGGGTTTGAGTTAGGACATGTGAAATTATTCCATTGTTATCAAGTCGAGCCAAAGTAGAGCTTTGCAACAAAATATGAATGTTTATCAAAAGAAAAGGAAATGGGTTTTTGTCAAATTTTACAGTTACAACTGCCCATGGATATGAGCTATGGAAATATAAATTGTGCACATGAATAGTTTGAAAAGAAATTGCCCAAAATATTTCATAATTTTTAATGGCATCATGTGTGCTAGAGCCAAAGTAGGGCTTTGCAACAACATATGGATGTTTATTAAAAGAAAAGGAAATGGAGTTTTGTCAAATTTTATGGTTGCAACTACCCATGGATGCGATCTGTGGAAACATAGACTAGGTACATGAACAGTTTGAAAAGAAAATGCCAAAAATATTTTATTGGTAGCCCATGGTGCTATAAAATGATACTCTTTAATAACTACATCATCTACTCATTAACATCTTGTAACAACTAATATTCAAATTCCTCACATTCTAGTTGTTTCAAAAAATGAGATAAATAGTGAACTCATCTTTTGAGGGAACAACTGCTAAAACCTTATCAAAGAATCATTTATAGACCATGGCACTGCACATCTTTTGTACACAATACATCCTCCTATTACTGGTGACTTGTAACACCTGATCCTTGAATTATTCACATTCTGGTTGTTTCCCAATGTGTAACACTCTTGATTCATTTCAAAATTCACCCCACAACCTATGAGCTTCAACTTAGTATCATTATGGTAATGCTTTTTGGTAATTTTCTCCTAGGGCACAATGGGGAACTTCATGTGGTGCACAAAAATACATGAAAAAATTTCAATATCACACCATACACCATATTATCTATGGTTTAAAGTTGAAAATTTTGGTTCATCCTTGTTGGTTGACAGATTTGTCCTTTAAATAATAAACACAAAATGACTCTATAATGCCCAAAAATGGACCAGTCGATCAACAACAGTTGGAGAGATCACCATTGCATTGGTGATCTTCCTCTAAATTTTGATTAAGGTACAACTCCCTCTTTTAATAAAAATTTGATTTTTTGAAAATATATGAAAGCGAGGGTATACTTTTGACCAGAAAGTGGGAAAGGAAAACTAACACCTACTCAACCATGAAATAGATGCAAAGGAAAATTCTTTTAAAACTAAAGAAATTAACTTCAATGCTATAAAATGGACTAGCAAACAATTAATATCATAGCTTACAGACTATACTATCAAAGCTTGTTGTCACGACTCAATACATTTTTAAAATTCATTGCAAATAAATGAATCAAACACCATTGAATAACACATCCTCACAGGGAAGGAATATCCAAATGCTCATCTAAGCTCACAAACATATTCATGAAAATTAGCATCTAACTCACAATTTATTGCACACAGATAATAAACATTCACAACAATATATTAAAACTACAAAATTTGATCCTTCCATTATGATTGATTCTCACTCATGCATCACAGTGTAAGGAGGATCAAAATGTTGGAATCTTTCAATATCCAACTAAGGGATATTTAAAATTTACATCATTGTGGCAATGAAAAAATTATCCCTCTACTTTTCCTTGCTTGTTTGGGCCCTCCTTTGTTAAATTAAGCATAATGTTGCCTTGATTTAGTGAACTCATGTGTTTAACACATTCACTTTATGTCTTGGGACCTTGTGAGCTAAATGAACTTAATTGTACCTTATTTAGGGTGTTGTAAACTGTTGTTCCACACTTTCACACTAATCTAGGGTTATCATTATTAATTGGGCTCCGTTATGCCTTATTTGGCCTTATTTTGCATCCACGAGACTTAATTAATGCATTTTTCTAAGGGTAATCCTGAAATAAACTAGCATCCAATCATAATTCATGTCTTTTTAGGTTGTGTGGCCCAGATTTAGTGATTTGGACTCATACGCCACCTTGGGTGTATGGGTCCCACCTGGGTTTCGGGGCCTCGATCTTGATTTCACATGAATCTAAGCAAATTTGAAAATGTGTCCCATAATTAATGCCTAATGGGACTCATACGCCACTTCTGGCATATGAGTCCCATGTGGCCCAAAATCAAATTTAATTCAAATTATTGGCAAAATTTTATCCTCCTAGATCTGATGTTGGCTTGTAGTGTAATTCTAAGAAATTTGATATAAACAAGTATAAATACAAGATTATTTCACTCATTTTTCATCTAACAAGCAATCAAGTGACCTAGCAAGTTGAATGAGCATCCTTATAGCAAATTTGAGTTCACAAGAGCATTCAAGCATTCATAAGAGCATTCAAGAGTCTTCAAGAGCTGATTATCAAGTGTTTTGGAGCATAATTCAAGTATTCAACATCATGTCGAAGTCATCATCCATCATGTTTATTTTTGAGCTAACAAAAATGTGATGTAGGGTTTCATGATTCAAGCTAGCATTCAAGTCAAAATCTATTACATTCAAGAAATAGTCAAGATCTACATCCATTGGAGCCACTTCATACATGTTTACATCACTTTATTGCTAGGGTTTGGTGAGTTGTAACATTGCATACATGTTTCATTCATCATTACGTCATTTTATTTCATTTCATTTCATTACAAGGTTTGATTACCAAAATGGGTTTGACTAAGGCAAACCCCTTTCCACTAACAAAATAACATTTTTCCCTCTCTTTAGTACTAGTTTGCATATCTAGGTTGAAGAAATATTGAACAAGTTTAGAGAAAGTTGTCAAAAGTTTCAAAGTTGTCACCTTGTTGAATTGGAGACCATTGAAAGACATCTATAGATTACAAATCGAAGATTCATACCCAAAAAACTAAGTGGAGAAGAAAGAGCAGATTCAGACTTTGCATTTCCAGAAAAGCCTAATTGGATTAATACGCTACTTCTGGTGTACGAGTCCTAGTACAATGAAATTTGCAATTTTTAGGGGTTTTAGACATATCTCTGCCATATTTTGGTCCCTACCCAAAAAACCTAATATGGGACTAAATCACCCAGTCTAGCGTATGGGTCCTAGTCAACATTAATTTTTTTGTTTTGAATATTTCAAGTCTTCATTTAGGCCTCTACAGATTCCCAGGTGCACACCTCTGATTTCTCAGCTTTATGTTCTGATTTACATGCATTTTTAGGTCATTTAGTGAAGTTTTGCATTGCAGTAGGTCTTGCATTTCATTAATCTTTCCAAGCCTTAGATTGGTGGTGAACCCCTCTTTAGTTTCTAATCATATCCTGGGACATCCCTATTGTAGAACTCTTTCCCCTTTACATCCTTGGATTGAGATCTCTAGGGTTTCCTTGAGTGAAACTTGAGCGAAATAGGAGGAGTCCTCTCTCTCTTCCATCATTTCCGTGGTTTCAATCATAATAGTTGGGATTTCTTGAAAAATGATTCTTGTAAACCAAGCACCAAATGGTTGAATTCCTATTAGATTATGACAACATTTTTAAGGGTGGTTATGATTACATCCGCATTTTCTGATCGATATGACAAGAGAATGAATAGTCGCTTGGTGTAAGCAAGCCACGTGGCCTACTCCCATGTGAAATTTCCACCACCTTCAATTTTGAATGATTGTTGGTAAGCCACATAGGATTGCTTCCATATGATTTCTTTAAATGCAGAGGATTTTTTTGATATCTATATCTCATTCACTAAATTCCCATCACATCAAATTGTTGAGTTCATTGATTTTGAGGCAATTTGGATGTATTTTCAACATTAATTACCTTCAAGAGAACTCTTCTCGCTATCTCTCTCCCTTTTATTAATCAACTTCATCACTACTCACTTGCACAAGGGTGATCCCACAATAGTGGTTTGCACTTTTTGGCCAAACTTGACATTAAACTGATTTTTTTTAACTAAATCTCCACTTTTGGGCACCTATAGTTGCTAAACCATGAGAAATTTGAAGATGATGCAAACTAGTAATTTCTGACATTTTGTCTATAGATTCTAAATATATATTTTTAAAAAAATTTGGAATCAAATTTCATTTCTTTTTCCATCTCTTTCAAAAAATATTTTTTAATAGTAAACACCATTTTTAAAGAGTGACGTGTACTTGGTAACACAATTTTTTTTCTATCAAGGATAATTTTTTATTTTTTTGAAATTAAATTCGTAACTATGATGTCTAGTGCATGCAATTGGTTTCATAGTGTTTTATTGAATATTTTTTTCTTAATTAAACTTTGAATTCTAACTAGATACAATTTAGACATAGGTTTACTTACTAATACATAACTTTTTTGTATGTATCGAAATTCTTTTTTTTTTGTTGGATCAAGGGCATCAATATCAAGTGCATAGATATTTTTTAGAATTGTTTTTGATAATCTACTTTTTTTCCACATGTGCAAAATAGAGAGCTTGATTTTCGACAAAAAACCTACATTCACAAAAAATAAAAAAAATATAATAATCAAATTGAATATATTTAAAATTATACTTTTTGGGAATCTTATAATAAGGACTACATATATACAAAAATAAAATGAATTCATTTTATCCCCCAAAAGGTAAATCAAAAGTGGTTTTTTATCAACATTTTGATAGGTGTAAAGAAGACTCTGTTATGGCTATGGTTTAAAACTAGCGGGGTTCTATCCAAGGGGGTTTGATCTAAGGTGGGTTGATCAAACCCTCTTAAATTAAAATCCTTTAAATGTAATTGTTCAAGGCTTAAATCATTATATTTTCTAAAAATATGTGATTTCAACAAAAATCAGGATGTCCCAAAAAGTGTAAACCACTATTGTGGGATCACCCACAATGTTAATTTTTGCTTTAAGCATGTCAAGCACATCGAGTGAGAGAGCTCTGGAGATTAGAGAAAGATTTTTAGTCATTGATGGGGTCGATTGCAACACTTTTTTAGGTTGGTCATAAACCAACTTAGGGAAATATTCTTAATCCATAGTGATGTGGAAGAGGAAGTAATTCGTAAGATTATCTATCAACAAGAACTTTATGTCCTAGGTTCATGTCCACAATTCCAATTTGTTTGAGTGCTTCCTGTACAACATCGTGTGCACCTCTGAAAGTTTTGAATGGGGGCTACGAGCTACTGAGCGTCTAGTTCAACCATGATATTAGTTGTGTGTTGAAGATTCCCTGAGAGGCCTCTCTATTCATTTGAGTGTGAGCTTGGTTGGTGATACAGTTTACATTGCATCTTCACTATGCAATGAGTGAGCTAGTCAAGTAGTTGCCCTGATGCATGCTATTCTGGAGCACAATAACATGGAGACCTTTGAAAACTCCATGGAATTCAACAAGACCCTCTTCTCCCCTGCATAGATAGAGCATATGAAAGAAGTTATTGAGGCCATTACAGTCCTCATCTTTACTCTTTGTTCCTAAGACCCCTTGTGTTGTTAATCCCTCTTTTTGTGATGATGTAATAAATACATTTTGTGATAAATATATTGCTTTTTGGCTTTTGAAATGCTATGTATTATGGGAATGTCCTGGAAATATGTATTTATATAAAAAACTTTCCTCTATGTAAACATATCGATGTTAATGAAGCAATATTCAACCATGAATGCACAGGTTATCTATTTCTAGGTAGGTTCTTGAAATACTTTGGAGTTCGCCTTAGTTATGAAAACCTGCTCATATTTTGTCTTGTTGAATAACTTTAAAAACACCTTTCTCTGCTCATTAACCCCTTTTTTTATCTTTACAAATAGTACTTAGGAAAGTAACCATAGCTTAACTTGAAAGCCACAATGGGAATGAAAAAGTTTTGGGAACCCTATCGAGAATCGACAAAGGTTTTGAAACTTCATAAAACATTGCCAAGTCTCTTAATTCACTAGTAGAATTTGGCAAATAAATGACTACATGACTAAAACCTTTAGTCACAACAACTGAAGATGACTAAATTCTACTCATTTTTTGCAACACAACTATAAATGACTAAATAAATAACTAATTTGATCATCATAAGTGACTAATTTGATCGTCGGGTAAAAAACACAACTAAATAATTAGTCACACAAATAAAAATTAGACAATACAATATTAAAGTGGATAATTAAAAAAAAACATTTTGAATTGAAGTAGTGGGTTTTATTATAATATAATATAATAATAATATGTTATATTACAATACAATATATTATATTATATTATATTATTATATTATGTAATATAATATATAATATATATTATATATTATATAATATATATTATATATTATATAATATATATTATATATTATATAATATATATTATATATTATAATATATAACATAATATTATTATTATATAATATTATATAATAATATTATAATATTATATTTATATATTTAATATTATAATATTATATATTATATAATATATAATATAACTATTATAATATAATATAATATAATGTTTATATAATATAATATTATGTTATATTATAATATTATAATATAATTTTATTATATGATATTATACAATATAATATTATAATATTATAATTTATTGGGGGCAAGAGATTTATTACTATATAATTTATTTACTTTGAAATCTAATTTTGAAATCCTGTAGTGAGAAACAAACTCTAATCCTTTTTAGGGGGTGGGAACATTAAAACAATCATATTAGTAAACCCTAATCTTGGCACCACTGCAAGGAAGGAGAAAAATTGAAATGAAAGGTGAATACCAGCAAGGAAGAGTTTGGAGGAGCTAAAACCACCCTTTCCACTCCCCACCTTTCATTCATTGATCAACACTAGGTGTGCATATTGCATCATGCCCCAACCTTACCCTACTCCTTTATGGCTCGATCGAGTGAATAGAAGTTGGGGTTGGGGCCAGGGAGAAGCATCGATCGGTGACCAATAGCAGTAGGGAAAGCAGAAAAAAATGGCAAAAACAAAAGCAAAGGATGCCATAATGTAAAAACCTAAATGTGCTCATTATCAGATCTTGGCCATAATTTTATTTTAATAAACATACTCTAAAACCCTCATCGAAACCTTATTTTTAGGTTGCAGCTCGCCAAAACAAAGAAGTGAAAGGTGAATACTAGCGATGAAGAGTTTGGAGGAGACGAAACCAATAGCAATAGCGAAAGCAGAAAAAAAGGGCTGCATTATCAGCTACAAAAAATGGGTAAGGGATGCCATAATGTAAAAACCTAAATGTGCTCATTATCGAATCTTGATTGTAATTTCATTTTAATAAACACACTCTAAAACCCTCGTCAAAACCTTATTTTCAAGTGTTAACTCGCCAAAATGGAGAAGTGAAAGGTGAATACCAATGATGAAGAGTTTGGAGGAGTCGAAACCAATAGTGGTGGGGAAAGCAACAAAAAATGGTCGAGCCACATTGGGCTTTGGAAAAAAGAAATTATGTTTTGGGAGTTGAATTTATTTCCACTGTTGACAATTTTAAGATTGCCTTTGTTTGTTGTAGTTCTAACTTGTAGTTTTAAGTAACCACTATTTCTTGTCTAAAACCATAATAGATTGCTTGAAGTTAATCCACTACAATGATCTATTGCATTTACCATTCGATTTATATATCCATTCAAAATTGTTTTGTTTACCATTAGTTGTTATCAACTGATGTTTCATATGCTCTTAGTTAAAACAATCTCTCTTCCTTCCAATCTTAAATTATAATTTTCACTATCATTTATAAATTTATTATCAAACTATTCTTTATGCTTATTTTTCTTTACTATAGTTTTCTTCATATTATTGTTGTGAAATTCCTTACCATCACACTTTGTTTTTCATATTTCAAAGTTTCATAAATCTTTTAAAAATATTAACAAATTTTGAGTTTTTTTATTATGGACAGCTGTAGAGCAAGGAGAAAATACAAAACTAGTGCCTTACTAGATGCATTTATAGCTCACCCCATGTGCAATAGAGGCATCACTAAAGACATGCATTCACACCAATGGCTTCTTAGCTTTAATTTTAGTTTTTTTTCAATTTTAAAAGCATAATAAATCAACAGTTTGCATACTACGAAAGATTGTCTTCAAAACTTTATATATAGAGTTCTTTGTAACATAATTTATATACATTTTGAATATATACAGTGAATTAGTTTTCAACGCTATTGTTTCAATCCTTTGAATAGATTTGTTGAAGTTTTGTGATTGTTTCAGTTTAATTTTTCCAATATAACATAAGAGCTTTAAAGTTCCATATCTTTCAATCATAACAAAATTTCAATGACAACTTCTCTTGGTTTGCAATTTCATACACTAGTTATTGTAACAACATTCTCCAAAACATAGGAGTTTACATTCACATCTGAAAGTATTAGTTCATAAATGACTAAATAAATGACTACCATGACTAAATAAATGACTACCATGACTAAATAAAATGACTACCATGACTAAATAAATGACTACCATGAATAAATAAACGATTACCATGACTAAATAAATGACTGTCGTGACTAAATAAATGACCAGTTAACAACAATCAATGACTAAATATATTACCAAATTGATCAATCAAAATAACCAATAAATGACTGAAAATGGTTTCGTCATGAATTTGGTTGTGATATAAATGACTGGCAATAAACTACTAATGGTCACATGACCAAGCTTAGTCACATATATGCAATTTTTAGTAGTTTTTTAGTCATTTATTGTTGTTTTTTTATTAGTGATTGTTTTAATATTTTCCCATCTGATTAAATTTTTTAGTCACATAATCATTTTAGAAACCGCTTTGATACTAAAATAAAAAACTAACAACTTTCCACAAATACTAACACAAAATACTTTAAAAATTAAGCTTGTCGGGTGAGAAAGAAGTTCTAAAACCTAGTCGATATCCAATGTAGGTTTGCAAACTTGGTTAAAGACTGAGGAAAGTAAGTTTTTGATCTAACCAAATACTTGGTGGGGGTTTTTCTTCATTTTGAAAAGGGGCAACTAAAAATGATGGCAACAGTTGGCTCTTATTGGGGATGAGGATTATGAAGGATGAAGATATGAACCAAAACTTGGAACTATGTACACCAGTCCCTTATCCATTAGCAATAGAGTCGAGATCATACATTAAAGGACCACACACACCAAAAACATAACGATGAAAGAGAAGAAAACTTATTTACAAGGTATGAGCCACCTACCAACTATACAAACCAAAAATTATTATACATAGCCATTGACAGGCTGAGGAAAGTACAATCCATGACTACTAAGAGAAGCATGTCTTTATCTTAGTTGCACATTTAAAGTACTAATTGAAAGCAAAGAGGACTTACATAGCGAAGAGTTTCCTGCACCATTCCTCCAGATGTCTAGATCAAATTTTGAATTAAAAGATCCCAAGTTATATATTTAATCTCTTCTCTGGTTAGGCCAACCTTCAAGGAAATCATCCAAGTGATCACAACGAATGAAAGAGAATTACATGGGAGCTGGTCAACCTGTGAAGAGGGGGCATAGACCATCTCATTCTCCCCATTCAAAGTAGGCATCTTATTACTCAAAATAATCTATGCAAGGACCAAAGATTCACATGCATTCTTGGAATTGCCCGCTCCTCCTTCTAACTTGCAAAGGAAAGTAGCCTTCGTCAGAAGTTGTTGCTCATCAAGAAACTCCAACATATTTAAAAAGGAATCTTTAGGTACATAACTCCCATCGGAGTATGTTCCTTCTCTCATTTCCTTCTCTTTCTGTATTTCAATTTCGAGAGAAGGACTTTCTTTTCCTTTTACGTGCTTCAGAGTGAGAAGATGTAGAAATTTTATCCTCTTTCCATCATTTTTCTCAGCTCTTTCTTCATCTCAAGTTTTTTGAATGGATTGTTTAGAAGACATTGAAATTACCTGAACCTCAAGATCAGGTGTTTTCCAAATATTCATTTATGCCAAGGTAGTGGGACTCGTATCACTGTGGTAAGGAAGGTCTTCTTCATCCTATGAGCTACCTGAATCTTCATCTTTTGATCTCAAGAGTTCAACATAGACTTCGATCTTGCTTCCCACTCTAAAAGTGTCTGAAAATTCCTCTTGATGTAGTATGAAGTTCGAGGAATTGATTTCGAGCAATTCATCACTTCTTAGAATCTTGAGAACTTCCCTTGGAATGAGGTTTGAACCTGGGAGAGGTTAATCTCCCGGATGTTCATGATGTCTTGACAAATCATCCTCTTTTCTTACAGCCTCAATCTTTACCGCTTCAAAATCAACTATGCCTCTTCTTCTTAAGACAAAATGAATTTCAAGAGATAGGGCATGCATGAAGGCAGCTGCCAAATTGGATTGGGTAGGCCTATTAGAGTGTGGGATTCAATCCAATATTTTGAAGAATCTATCAATAAAGCTTTGACATCTTCACCTTCACTTTTTTGCATGTTGAAAAGAGACCTCAAAAGTGTCGCTACACTGACCATAATCTTAAATCTCTCGATAAATCTACCTCTCAGAGTGTTCCAATCAATAATGCTCCCATCATCAAGCCATCTAAACCATTATATTTCTCAAACTTTTAGAGATGCAACAAAAAGTCGGACAACCACATTTTCTTCAATAATTCCAGAAATAGCAATGCAACGGAAAAGGCATGAATATGATCTTCATGATCTTGTGTGTCTTACCCAGTCAATGTTGAGAAAATTTCCCTTGATCCTTTGGGAAGGGGATAATAACTTGATAATGGTAAGGGTCTAAAACTATCTCTCCAAGGTTGTGACGAAGAAGATTCGATTAGAAGAGATTATGAATGAGGAGGAAGGGTTCTTTTCTAATAGAGTTGTCAATCTCTAAAAGAAGATAATGTCTTGATTCTGATCAATTCTAAGGTTGGTATCTTTGGGTTGGTGGTGGGTTTTGGTTTCGATTAGGCTGAGGTGGTGGGTTAGGATAATTCATGATCTCAATCCTTGGAAACCTCCCGGCCACAGGTTTTGGCAAGTGTTGTGCACTTTCTACTTCTTCAAACATAAAACTCACTCTTATATATTTCGTCGTGCTTCTTTGATACCACCATGCAAGAGTGTTCAATTGAGAGATGATGTCTTCTTGTTCTAATGTAACCAAATATAAACCTAGTTGCAAAACAAGAAATATGTTCTCATATGGCAACACCATCTTTTCTCATGATATGGATAAGGTGACTTATGAAATTCTTCACAATTTTCCCCAATAGAGTCACCAAATATTTTTTGGTTGATAGATTTTCCTTTAAATAATAAACAAAAAATGACTTTATAATACCCAAAGAAGAACCAATCGATCAACAACAGTTGGAGAGATCACCATTTCATTGGTGATCTTCCTCTGAATTTTGATTGAGGTACAGCTCCATCTTCTGATAAAAATTTTATTTTTTGAAAATATATGAAAGTGGGGGTATTATTTTGACCAGAAAGCAGGAAAGGAAAACTAACACCTACTCATAGCCATGAAATAGATGTGAAAGAAACTAATTTTAAAACTAAAGAAATTAACTTCAATGTTGGAAAATAGATTGGAAAACAATTAATATCGTAGCTCATAGACTAGACTATCAAAGCTTGCTAACACAACTCAATACAATTTTAACATTTATTGCAAATAAATGAATCAAACACCATTAAACAACACATCCTCACATAAAAGGAATATCCAAATGTTCATCTAACCTCACAGACTTATTCATAAACATTAGCATCTAACTCACAATTCACTATGCACAGACAATAAACATTTACAACAATATATTAAAACTGTAAAATTTGTTCCTTCTATTATAATTGATTCTCACTCATGAATCACAATGCAAGGTGGATCAAAATGTCAGACCCTTGCAATATCCAATGAAGGGATATTTAAAATTTTACAGCATAATGGTTGGGATTTCTTGGAAACTGATGCTTGTAAACCAAGTGCCATCTGGCCAAATAAAAGGTTGGCCAAAAATTGACTAATTCCTATCATATTATGACAACACAGTCATTAACTTTTTTTTTTAAGGATGGTTATGATTACATCCCCATTTTTTGATCAATGTGATATTAGAATGAATCATTGCTTGGTGTAAGCAGGCCACGTGGCCTACTCTCATGTGAAATGTTTGCCACCTGCAATTTCTAGTGACTATTGGCAAGCCACCTAGGATTGCTTCCATGTGATTTCTTTAAATGTAGAGGATTTCATTGATATATTTATCTCATTCACTAAATTCCCATTGCATCACCTTGTTGAGTTTATTGATTTTGAGGCAATTTGGGTGTACTTTCAACATTAACTTCCTTCAAGAGAACTTTTCTAGCTTTCTCTCTCCCTTTTATAAATAAATTTCATCACTGATCACTTGCACAATGTTAATTTTTTCTTCAAGCATGTCGAGCACATCAAGTGACGAAGCTCTGGAGATTGGAGGTGATTTTTTGGTCATTGATGAGGTTGAGTGCAACGTCATTCATAGGTTGGTCATAAAACAACTAAGGGAAATCTTCCTAATCCGTAGTGATGTGGAAGAGGAATTAATTTGTAAGATTATCGATGAACATTTTATGTCCCAAGTGCACGCCCATAATTCCAGTCTACTAGAGCATTTCCTCTAAAACATTGTGCTCACCTCTAGGAGTTTCGAATGGGGGTTGCAAGCTATTGAGAATTTGGTTTGACCATGATATATGTTGTGCATTGAAGAAACCTTGAGAGGCCTCTTTGTTCATCTGACTATGGGCTTGGTTGGTGATGCAATCTACATTGCATATACACTACGCCACAAGTGAGTTGGTCAAGCAGTTGCCCTATTGTGTGTTGCACAAAAACATGGAGACCTTTGCCCACTTCATGGAGTTAAATGAGAACCTATTCTCCCATACATAGATATAACATATGCAAGAAGTTATTGAGGCCATCAAAGTCCTCATCTTTACTCTTTGTTCCTAAGACCCCTTGTGTTGTTGAATCCCTCTTTTTGTGATGATTTAATATAGATTTTTTGTGATAAATATACAAATAAATATATCTATCTTTTTGGCTTTCGAAATTCTTTGTATTATGGGAATGTCCTGGAAATATTTTGTTTGTTTTTATGTTTATTTCTTATAATCTTTTCACTTTATGCTCAATGGTGAATGACTTTAGTTCTCATGGATGAAATCTTTATTTTTGTAAAAACAATTCCTTTCTATAAACATATTGTTGTTAATGAAGCAATATTCAACCATGAATGCACTAGTTATCTATTTTTGGGTAGGTTCTTGAAATAATTTGGAGTCTACCTTAGATATGAAAACCTGCTCATATTCCACCTCACTGGGTAACTTTAAAAATACCTTTATCTTCTCATTAACCTCTTTCGATGTTTACAAATAGTACTTAGGAAAGTAACCACGACTTAACTTGAAAACCACAACAATAATGAACAAGTTTTGAGAACCCTATCGAGAACCGACAAAGGTTTCAAAACTTTGTAAAACACTACCAAGTCTCTTAATTGTTTCGATCTTTGCCCATCTGATTAATTTTTTCGATTACATAATCATTTCAGCAACTGCTTTGACCGATTAACAAATTTCCACAAAGACTGACATAAAAGACTTTAAATATTAAGCTTGTAAGGTGAGAAAGAAGTTATAAAACCTAGTTGGTATCTGATGTAGGTTTGCAAACTTGGTTAAAGACAGTCAAAAGTAAGTTTTTGATCTAACCAAAATACTTGGTGGGGGTTTTTAATCATTTTAAAAAGGGGCGACTAAAAATGATTGCAACAATCCTACAACAAATTAAAAACGTTTATTCCAATTACATAGGAAAAAACCCTTTGCCGTCTTGCACAAACCAAATTATAGTTGGGGTCTCCATAATAAGAATTTCATTAATGTAATCAATTATAAATGTGTACCAACATGTTTTCTTTGCAAAAAAAATCTCTACCTATATGTGATTTCAAACTCCAAGTTTCAGAGAGATTTCTTTTTCTTGGAGCTTTTGTACTATTGCTACAAAGAGTTTTCTATCACCTCAAAAGGTACTTAACAAAATTAAGGCAAGTACATAAATTTATTTTATTTTTAATACATAAATTTTATCCTAAATAAGTTCAAATATTAGTTAGTTCCAGTGTATAAGTTTAATTAGGATAATGTAAACCATGTGCCTGGGGTTGCTACTCAATAATAGCAATCTAATGGTTTCTAGTATATATTATCCACTAGAAAGTACATATATATGGTTTTTATTATCTAATAGAAAGCCCAAATAAACTATATATACAAAAGGAATCATCAAAAAAGGTCATATAGACAAACAAGAAGGCCTCAAAAACATGATAAACACAAAGAACACAAACAATAAGATGATAAAGGTTCCCCTTTCCATTACCTTGAGAATTATAATGTGTAGGGTGTAAGGATCAAGACCCAAGACAACCTCATAGAAATAAATAGTAACTCATAATCTCATAAACATGGAATATAAATGAAACAACTTCATTAGATAAATAAATGTGATATCACATCCTCATACGTGTAGTGCATAATCTAGGAAAAATAACATAATATATGTGATATACAAAAGTACAACTCAGGCTCTCATGCTATGTAGTCAGCTAATTATACAATCTGGAAGTGCAAAATACAATTAATGATATAAGAATGATATAAGAACATAAAAAATATAGTCTTTGAACACCACTGAACCTCATAGTCATCCATAAGTCTGAGAAATGAGAACATGGCTTAAGCATTTTTCCGCCCAACCATGAAGCTTACACTTCCTTGAAATTCTTCCTACTCAAAGAATAACCGACCCTGGACGAAGTACCTAGCAACTTGGAAATAATAAGCATGAGGGAATCTAGGTGCAACCTGATATATCTACATGCATTTCTATCATGAACATACAATGTCCTACTATCAAGATATGGAAGAGAAACATGTCGATACATTTTCTAGGCAAAATTCATCTATTTATATGAAAACATGGCTTTGGCCAAAGCACTAAAATAAATTGGAAGATCCTGAAAAAAAAAGGATCAACCTTCTTTGTTGGTTTGTATTCGACACCCTATCCTAGAAGGTAAACACAATTCACATATAGAATAACATGCATATTCAAAGTTCATAAAATAAATAAATACTCTTTTATTTCCTTCATGCAAACATGATTATATTAACATCTTTATGTTTGATAGGACAAATGAGAGGGGGGGATGAATCATTTTTCACAGAATTAAACCTTAAATTCAATTATCAAAACTAACACATAAATTGATTAAGTGATTAACCATCAAATGTCAATGCACAAACACAATAACACCAGATTTATGTGGAAAACCCAATGAGGGAAAAACCACATTGAGGATTAACTCACACTATAGAGAATATCAAAATCGATTACAAAAAGGCTTACTGCTTGAAGTAAGGACTCACTGTCCATAGGGATACAACTTGGATGGCTCACTACCACAAAGATAAAAAGAAGAAAAATAAGACTTTTTACAGAGAGACAACAATCCCAATGCAACAAAGGATTCCACCACAATCACTAATCCACTTTCTTGAATGATAGAGTCCTCCTTCTGTTCATTCCATCTAGAAACTCAGTGTTAAGCTTCGCACTAATCAACCACACACATAACTCACAAACTTTAAGAATAGCATCAAAGTCGTGTCTTCTCTTTCACTTATCTTCCTTCTTTTCTTATGTACACTTTTCATTGCTATCACATTCTATATTTATACCATCTCCAACTTTGAAAAGATACAAAGTCGGCCATCCAACTTCAAATTCAAATTAGTTCAATGCCAAACATCCTAGGGTGGAATTAGAATGAGGGCGACCCAAACACATGCTTCAATAAGACCCATAATAGATCCAACATACTTCATCAACTTCAAATATAATGCTTGACACACGATCAACCAAACTAGTGTAAAACACATAGATCAATTAAGCTCGGTGCTTCCAAATGCCAAAACCATATTCAATACAACTCTCAAACCATAAAGAGAAATACATACCAATAACTATTCTTTTGTACCTCAACCAGAACATAGAAAATATAGTTCCCAAGCACCTGACCAACAACATCAATAACTAACAACCTACAACTCTTCTTTTTATACAATTTTCTCAATATCCTCAGCATATATAGTCAATAACAACTAATAGATAACCAACTGACCAGTTGAAATTAATGACAACACTTTCATTCCTCTTTCTATTCTTTCAATAATCTCCCCCTTTGTCATTGATGGCACCACATGATGTGACAAAACCATCAAAGCCATATCAGCTCTGAAAATACTTCTCAAGATTTTTCTTTTGCTTCCCCCCCTTAGAATATCGTCTTCCTCATTACTTTCTTTCCTCTCTCTTCTTCACATGCTCTTTCTCTTCTGTTTGCATGCTCTTTCTCTCCTTTTCACATGCTCTTTCTCTCCCCCTTTGACATCAATGGAAAAGCCAAAAAAATATATGTTTGTTGAAACTTCCTTTGACATGAAAGCAGAATACTCAAAATGACAACACTTTAGAACTATTTTCTCCCCCTGAGAGGTAGCCATCAAAATCACCAATCCAAAAAGATAGAATTATGAATCCATCAGACTGATGCATCTCCAAATGTATCTTATTTTTTAAAAGGAGGGGCAATAACCCCTAGCTTATCCCAGAGATACTCAAAAGTGTCTTTAGGAAGAGACTTTATAAATATATCCACAATCTGATATTTTGTTGAAACATACTCGAGCTTGACTTCATTTTCCATGACCTTCTCTCTCAAGAAATGATACCTGATAGATATATGCTTCATTCTTGAGTGCATTATAGGATTCTTCAAAATGTTAATTGCACTTGTATTATCACAAAAGATAGAAATAGGATCGTCATAGAATGCTGTGATATCTTTCAATGTCTGTTTCATCCATAAAAATTGTGTACAACAAGATGTAGCAACAATATACTCAGCTTCAAAAATAGAAAAAGAGACTGAATCTTGAGAACTTCTTACTCAACCATGCCACTAATCTACATCCAAGAAAAAATGCACCACCACTAGTACTCTTTCTGACATCTTTACTTCTGACCCAATCCACATATGTATAAGCACTAAGTGTAACATCAGTATCCTTGGGATACCATAACCCATAATCCGAAGTGTCATTCAAATATTTGAATATCCTTTTGACTGCAATAACATGTGTTTCCTTTGATTCTTCTTGAAATATAGCCACAAGAAAAATTGCATGCATAATATCTGGTCTAGTAGCCGTCAAATACAACAATCCACCAATCATAGATCTATACTTGCTCTAATCAGTCTTTGGTGAATCGTCATCTTTTTCCAAATTACATCCGGTCACCATAGGGTACTTACCAGTTTGGATCTATCCACTCTAAATATTTTCAACATCTCCTTCACATACTTAGATTGTGAAATGAAAATTCCTTCCTTAGATTGGTTAATCTGTAGCCCAAGAAAGAAATTCATCTCACCAAACATAGACATTTCAAATTCTTTCGGCATTTCTTTTGCAAACATCTTGCACATCTTTTCATTCCCTCCAAAGATAATGTCATCAATATATACAACAACAATCAGGATTCTATCATTTTCAGTCTTGAAATATAAATTATTGTTTGTCGTACCTTTGTTAAATCCTTGTTGACTCAAGTACTTATCTAGCCTTTCATACTAGGCTCTAGGATCTTGCTTCAATCCATATAAGTCTTTCTTCAATCTGCACACCATATCCAGTTGATTTGTTAACTGAAATCCTTTTTGTTGTTCCATGTAGACCTCTTCTTCTAGTTCACCATTCAAAAATGTTGACTTGGAATCCATCTAATAGACTTCGAATCTTTATAAGAAGTCAATACCAAGAACATCGTTATAGCTTCTATTCTTGCTACTGGGGCAAAGGTCTCCTGAAAATCTATACATTCTACTTGCCAGTAGCCTTTGCACACAAGCCTTGCTTTGTTTCTAACAACTTTCCTGTTCTCATTTAGTTTGTTTTTGAGCACCCATTTTGATCCAATAACGTTTTTATCAACTGGTCTTGGGAGCAATTCCCAAGTTTGATTCTTCTCAATCTGCAAAATTTCTTCTTTCATTGCTTCCTTCTAATGTTCATCCTTATAAGCTTCACTAACTGACTTCAGCTCAATCTCAAAGAATAAGCACAAATTTACTTCTGCAACAACTTTTCTTCTAGTTTACACACCTTTTGTCTTATCTCTAATAATCTGAATTTATGAATGATTCCTCTGTACATATTTTGGTGTCCTAGGGAACATCACCAGAGCATCTTCTTCACTTTCATTCTGGTTTTCTTGTTCAATTCTATCCTGTTCTTCCACAAATTATTATATTCTTACACAGTCATGTTCATTAGACATATATCCATCGATATCAATAAAATTCTTCACTGTTTCATCAACCTTTACATTCAAGGTTTCTACAATTTTCCTCAGTCTTTTGTTGAAACATCTATATGCATTTCTCTTAGTAGAGTATCCAAGAAATATTTATTCATGAATTCTTGCATGAAACTTACCTAGAGTTTCCTCATCTCTTCTGATATAGGATTTTCTTTCAAATACCTTGAAATATTTGACTATAGGGATTCTTTTGTGTCATAGCTCATAGGGAGTCTTTGTACTCTTTTCTCTTTCCTAAACTCGATTGAATACATATACAAAAATTTGAATGGCTTCTTTCCAGTAAACTTCTGGTAATCCGGCTTTAGTGATCATTGACCTAGCAACTTCTTAAACTATTATATTTTTCCTTTCAACAAATCCATTATGTTGAGGAGTTCTCGAATAAAATAGTTGTCTCTTTATACCATGCACTTCACAAAACATATTGAAATCATAGGAGGTGAATTCTCCACCTTTGTCAGATCTCAAGCATTTAATCTTCAAATTCACTTCATTTTCTTGCCTCCATCTTCCTCTTTCACCCTATAAATCCATTTGTTTGGTAAATCCCTTTTACCTACAAGCAACTTACATAATTCCCAAGTTTTTCTTTTCAACAAGGAGTCTGTTTCTTCTTTCATTGCAAGCCCCCACTGTACTTTTGTATCCACCTACATTGCTTCATCATACCCTTCCAGTTCACCAACATCTATTAACAAAATAGAATACAAAGAGGGAGAAAGCCTTTTAGGAGGTTTACTTAGCCTTGTTGACCATCTAACACTCACTACAGTTTGTGGTATTTCTTGTTGTTGTTGCGGAGCATGAGGAACAATTGGAACATCACTATCTAGAGTATCATCCAACACCACAAAATCCTTTTCTTTCTTCTCATGTTGTTGCAATTGATCTTTGTACAACACCTTCTCATTGAATACAACATCCCTGCTTCTCACAATTTTCAAAATTTCAACATCCCAAAGCCTATAGCCAAATTCATCAATTCCATATCCAACGAAGATACATTTTTTTGATTTTGCATCCAGCTTGGTTTTATTTTCAAAATCTACGTGTGCAAATGCTTCACATCTGAAGGTTTTAAGAAAAGAATAACACACCTTCTTACCTGTCCATGCTTCCTCTGGAATACCACAACCCAAAGGAACTGAAGGACCTCTATTAATTAAATATACAACAATATTGATAGCCTCTTCCCACATGCTTAAAGACAACCCAACATGCAATCTCATGCTCCTTGTACGCTCCATTATTGTCCTATTCATGTGCTCAACCACTCGATTTTCTTGTGGAGTCCCTGGAACCATTTTTTGCCTACGAATTCCATTAAAAGAACAATAATCTTCAAATTATTTTCTGTAATACTAACCACCATTATCAGATCTGAGACATTTTAATCTTTTACCCATCTCATTCTCAACCAAGCTTCTCCATTTCTTAAATATTTCAAATACATTAGATTTCCGCCTCAGGAAATAAATCCAAACCTTCCTAGTTGGATCATCTATGAATGTAACATAATACCGAGGGAAGATACTTGAGCCAATCCCCATACATCTGTATGCACAAGCTCCAAATTTTCATCTTTCTTTTTCTTCCCATCCTTAAGAAAACTAACTCTATTTTGTTTTCCATACACACAACTTTCATAGAAATCCATATTAATACATTTCAGACCTAGTAAAAATATTTTAGAATGAAGTACCTTCATACCCTTTTCACTCATATGCCCAAGTCTGTTATGCCATAGTGTTGTCTCAGAACTTACAACAACTGTTTCAGTCTCTTCCTACGAACCCACAACAACTGTTCCTGAACCCATTTGTTTTTTCTCTGTAACAACTAAAGTAGAAGGAACAATATGACTTCTACAAAGATATAAGGTTCCCACTTTCACACCTTTTTCTACTATTAAGGCACCTCTTGAAACCTTCTAATTTTTATCACTGAAAGTAACTATGTAACCTTGATCAGGTAGTTGTCTTACTGAAATTAAACTCCTACTCAACCTTGGAACATGCCTTACCTCTTGTAGTATCCAATTATTCCTATTCTACAACTTAATATTAATTCTTCCCTTTCCAACAATATGCTAGGGTTCGTTATCTCCCAAATAAACCAACCTAAAATCCCCTTGGACATAATCAAGAAAATAATTTCTATGGGGCGTAACATGAAATGAGGCCCCTAAATCTAAAACCCATGAATCATCAACATTATCTAGGGAAAGAATCAAAGCATCATCTTTAGATTTATTACTTACCAGATTTTCCTCCTTATTGCCTTCTTGTTTATCTCCTTTTTTCTTTTGAGACTAACAATCTTTCTTTAGATGAGCTGGTTTCCCATAGTACCAATAATCCTTTTGTCTTCTGGATTGGGAACTCTTGTCCTTTGATTTTCCTCGTGACTCTCCATGACCTCCAGAACCTTTTCCTTTGTCCTTTGATTTTCCCTTGCTTTCTGCATTCAAAACACTGCCTGATGTGGATCCACCTAAGCTTTTCCTACTAATTTTCTCACTCAGAATAACACCAATAACATCATCAAATTTCAACTTATTTGAACTAGAAACAGAGTTACTAATCACCATTACCAAACTATTCTAGCTTTCAGGCAACAAACATAATATCAGGAGAGCTCTAACTTCTTCATCGAATATTACATATACAAAATTCAATTGATTGGTAATCTTATTAAACTCATTTAAATGATCTATCACAGATCCACCTTCAATCATTTTAAGATTAAACAAATGCTTCATGAGAAATACCTTATTTAAGGCTAAGGGTTATTCATACAATTTAGCCAAAGCTTTCATCAATTCATTTGTTGTCTTCACTTCTATTATATTGAACGTCACAAATTGTTCTAGGCACAACCGAATGGTTCCCAATGCCTTTCTGTCCAAAAGATTCAGATCCTCATCAGTCATTGTTGTCGGTTTCTTGGCTATTCCTTCAAATGAGCTCCATAAATCTTTTTGATAGAGATAATCCTCCATCTACATCTTCCATAATTGATAGTTCTTCCCATTGAATTTATCTACCTTCAATTTACCCTCATCTGCCATTTCTCCCACTTAACCGTGAGACTCCCACTCAACCGTGAGACCTTCCCGCAGACAATAATTGAACACAAACCACTCTGATACCACTTGTTAGGAATTGCATGCAAAAGATATCAATTCAATGCAGATAATTATTAAACAGAGGAATGAAAAATACACAAAAATAATAACATCGAGAGATAATTTTAATGTGGTTCACTAAAACTTGGGCTACATCCACCAATAGAGAGTCCAATATTATTATCCAACAAATCGAACTGATTACAACTAGCAATCCTTGCAACTCAATACCGCTATAAATTCTACAATACAATATCAATTGAAACCCTAACCCTTAGTTGTTTTATCAAGACTTATGTCAGTTACAAAATAGGGTTTTTTTTTATGTCGTCCAATAGAAAAATAACTCCCAACACCTTTTATAAAATAATAAGTTGTTTGAGGGGTGTTGCCCCTTGACCCCGTCTTGGGGGCGCTGACCCCAAACTCCCACTAAATAATTTGGGGAGAAACCACACCGATAAAAGGGGAAATTTAACCTCTAAGTTTGAGTATGCTCCATATAACAAAATTTGTGCCTTTGAGATAGGTGAGGAAATAGGAGGCACCATTGAAGGTTGTGAGACCAATGGGAGAATGGGAGGTTTTCCTAGTAATGAGTACTTCTCCTTAGCTACCACAGGGTTACATGAAGAAATAAAAGTAGATTGTGATGATTCGGAAACCAAAGGTGATGCAATAATGGGAGAAGAGTAAGAAGGTGTAGTAGATGAGGACAATAGACAAACTTCTTTGAATTTTTTTTAGCATTTAAATAATATGTCTATGTAAGGTCTTAAAGATCCTGATGGTGTAGGCCAAAAATAGTCTAGAGAAAAGTTATCACAAAACATGAGTGGCTTATATCCAATGTGTTGGATAGTGTCATAACCCAAATTTATTGCATATTTATTAAATATGGAAAATTGAATTATTGATGAAAATCAATTAAATATTAAATGGAGATTCTAGAATATTCAAAAAATTGAATGAAAGAAGTTGAGTGATGTTGAATTTGTGAACTTTTGAAAAAATATTTTATATGTTACCAAGAATTAAAGGTTATTGATCAATTTACAAGCGCAAGTGTGTGCAGTTGTAGGGTGATAGGTTGAAGGAAAATAACATAGTTGAAGTATGATTGTTTAGCTGGATCGAATGGTAAGCCAATTGGAATCTGGGTGCACACACCACAAATGCCATGATGACTTGCATTTGAACTAATTTTCATATGTAAGAAAAAAAAGTTTCTTGACTCGAATTGTCTCTATTATTGATAATAACGGTTTGTAGATTTAAAATTTTCCTACTCAAACTTTGTGTTTAAAGAAATGAAAGAAACTTCCTTTTTAATATATATATATATATATATATATATATGCTCGAATTTGAATTTAAGTTTCCTATTGTAAGTAATAGTGTATGGAACTTGTAAGACATTACAAAATAAACTTATACATGAACATATATATATGTGTGTGTGTGTGTGTACATTATTCAAATATATGGTAAATAAGAATGAACCATTTAAATGCATATCAGAATAAATATACATATACATACATATACATATATATGAATGCATATTCAAATTTAATATCAAATTCAATTCGATAACCGATAATGTTCTAATAAATTGAACTGTTGAGAAATCAAAGAAGATTGTGCAGGACGTGGCCTGCCATGATAATAATGGAAATATTTGAATGTGTAGTGGCCAGAGGTAAGGCATAATGCCTCTACCAGTGGTATGCAAAAAGGTAGAGTAATATGTTATTTTTTCCATTCTAGATATTGAAGAGAGAGGTGAAGAAAGCTGATTTTTGAAGGAAAAAGCAAAAAGTGTGGTCGTGGGTGAGGAAAAATCAAAAGGAAGACCCTCACAAGCATTGATTTATCAGGTAAGTTGACTTCATAGAAAGAAAACTCATTTTTACTTTGTAATTCTATTATTGTATGAATGATAGCCTCCATACTATCGATTTCATTATTTTCCTGTAACATGTAATTTTGTTGAAATCATGGCTTGAGCCGAGTTGTGTGTGTGGTATTGACCATAGTATTTGGGTCACCCGACTTGATGCTAATGATATATGAGTTTTATTTTGTAGCCTAGCAACTAGCTTTTATAGCAAGGTCGAGTCTAGAACCTCTAAGTATGTATGTTCTTAAATTGCACCTTTGTGCCAGCCATGTGATGGCTATTCAGAATCTCTAAATCTGAACCCCTTGCATTTTTTTATGATGTTTTTACATGGAGGATCGACCATCGATCCATTGAACAGGGGTAATCACCCCATGTTTTGTTGTTTATATGTAGTGCATTCATCATATTGAATGGGATGATATATGGCCATTTAAACCAAGTGCTTAAATCACATTGTCTGTAATATGATGTCGCCTCTTCCAAGAGGAAAGGTGGCAAAATCTTTTCCTAAATCTAGTAAACCCAAGTAGGTTTCAATCTGTAAGATCAAAGGACAAATTTCCTTAATGCCTATACTTGTGCATGTCAAAATTTTATGGTGAAATTAGCATGTCTTTATGCTTGAATATGTGCATGATATTGTTACTGGTAGAATGCACCGGACCAATATAAATGGTCAATTAGAGTGATCTAAGAATGAATGTATAAATTCAGAAGGCATGAGTTATGCTAAAACTCGAAAGCTTCCATGTCTTGTTAATGACTAAATACTTGTCTAAGTTTACCTCGACAAGCTTGAATTCCTTACAACATTAAGATGCCCAATGATTATCAGGGATGAGAGTTGTTCAAATATGATTATTAGATGTTTCATTTTATGTATAAACAGGGTTATATGATTGTTTGAGAAATCTCTTGGCTTGCTTGACGAATTGGAAAAAAGAAGTTGTAGATAATAATGTTTTGGCAAACATCATTGCTTGTTTCATAGGGGAAACAACCCATTCTGTTTACAGTGAACAATTTAAATGTAATATTGCCATCTAAACAGCTTGGAACAACAATGAGAAATTGTAAACAATGTATGTTTTGTTGGAAAATAAAATGATATTTTATGTCATTAAATGTAACTGTTTAGTCTAAAACAATATTAAAATGGTGTAAATAGTGAAAAATATTTTATAAACGACATTGTTTGTTGAATAAAGTTATCTTTGTAGCTGGAAACAACCTTGCCTTATAATTGTTTAGGAAACATTGTTTATTCTATTCAAACAATGAATGTACATATGTGAACAACTTGTTGTATAGTTGTTTAGTAGGAAACAATACTTATTTTGTTCAAACAATGAATGCACATATGTGAACAACTTGCTTTATAACTGTTTAGTAGGAAACATTAATTATTCTATTCAAACAATGAATGTACATATGTGAGCAACTTGCTTTATAACTATTTAGTAGGAAACAATACTTATTTTATTCAAACAATGAATGTTCTTATGTAAACAACAATGTTAGAGAAACACAGTAGTGAGAATGCAAATAACAATATGTGTGAAACTGTTAGCGTAGACTTGTTCTGTTTTCTTTATTTTGACAAAGAAATGTCAATTGGAATACTATTTTAAGATTGCAATCTGAATTAATGATTATTTTAGAATGTATGCACAAACTTTAAAATTAGTAGGCACACATATGTGTACATACACATACTTGTGACATAACTTCTTTTATTTTTTAGTACATTTTTAAAAATAAAAATTCTTAAGATGATAAGTAGAATTAGTAGGCACATATATGTGTACATACACATACTTGTGACATAACTTCTTTTATTTTTTAGTACATTTTAAAAAATAAAAATTCTTAAGATGATAAGTAGAAAATAGTCATAAGAATGATATGCCTAATTGTTGTATTACTCTATAAATCATAAATCTGATTTCAATTTAGAGTATAATTAGCATTTTGTTTCTTCTTTTGAAGACATTTGTGAAATAATAATTTGAATATTGGAACATAACAATGATACCTTAGTTGACTAGAGCATCTATGGGTAGTTGCTTCTAGAGGGTAGATAGTTGTTATAGTAGAAAGTTACCTTTTGAGACGGGTGCTGAAATGGAGTTCAGAGAGTATAGGTTTGCTTTACCAAAACCTATTATTTGTTGTTGTGGCAACACACTTATTATGCTTGGCCAAGCAATATAGCTCATTATGTATGTATGAATGAACTCTATGATTTCACTCTCTACCATTCCTAGCATAGATCTTGCACTTTTTTTTCTAACTTGTAGATAGAAATTGCACGTGTTGATGTTTGGGCATGCACCAGATTCCAACTTGCATATTGTTCTCTTGCTAAAATTTTCGGGTAGGGTCGGGCATTCTTCAAGTCGAAATAATACTGGAGAAGCGTAAGCTTCGTGGTTGGGTGGTAAAGCGCTTCAACCATGTTCTCGTCCACCAGTGGAGGTGAGTTTTGAAGAAGAACCTTAGTTGTTCACCAAACTATTATAGTCTATGATGTATCTTGATGTAATTCATCCATGTACTTGATGGAAATTGTACTTTGTGATCAAGTGTGAGCATCCACCATAGCTACTGTATCGACTAAGAAGGACGAAGGCCTAACAAGAGGAGATTCCAATGTTGGGGGAGCAAGAGCAAGTGAATAAAATTTGTAGAATGTTTGGGAAATGGATTGGTATAGATTTGGAGATTTTGGTTGGGTTTTGAAATATACTTGCTAGAATTATCAAGACCATATAGGAGTTGGATAGTACTAGAATCAATGTGGTCTTGGACAAGATGTCTAAGACACATACAAGATTCAATATCATGACTAGGAACTCGATGGAACTGACAAAAGGATTTTGGATCATATTAAGATGGAAGAGGTTGATTTTTTGGAAGATGACAAATTGGTGGCAATTGAATTAAATTATTTATAAGAATTTTTTGCATAATGTTGTGGAGAGACTTAGATAGTTCTATAAATTGTCAACATCTTTGAGGCACAATAACATGAGCATTAAGCATTTGAGAAGTATTTACCATATTAACATTATTTTAAAAATATTTGTTCTTTTTGAAATTTTGAGAGGTAAAGGAAGAATTGCTAGGGGCATCAAACAAAGTTGATGGGGAAAATCCCCAATACTTATTGATAGACTGTTGATAGTTGCACAAAGCGATGTATAGATGTGCAAATGAATTATACTTTATTAACAATATTTTATCTTGCAATAAAGACTACAAATTATCGATGAACACTCGTTGAATATCAATCCTGCAACACATAAGAAATATGTGAGAATAAATATTGGTACTAGAATATGAAATCATTGACTCTTGGTTTTGCCCTTACTTATAATAGACGAGAATCATTGATATATTAAATATTAAAATTTTAAATAGAAAATTAATATCTTAAATTTACTTACACACAAAAAATAAGTATATAAATTAATATGTTTGAAACTAAAAAATATTCAAGATAATCTTACATACTTTAAGAGTTAAAATACTCTAAAAAGAAATTTATCTTTTAAAAAATATTTTAAATTAATATATCTTTATAAGAATATTCTTAATAAGTTTTAACAATTTATTAAAAAGTCAAAATGTCATATATAAAAATATACAATATCAAATTATATATTTGAGTAAATTTTGAAATTGAAATTAATAAAAGTTATTCACAACAATCAAATTGAAGACTTTTTTATTGAATTTTTGGTTTGTATAATAATTGAGATATTTACTTCATCATCAAATCTTAATTAATAAAAATATATTTTTGAAGAGATTTAGTCTGAACTAATTGAACATTGTATAATTTAACAATTAAAAGTCAATTTTAACCGATAAAAATAGATAAACCAAAAAGTGACTGATCCACCTATAAAACTGCCCCACTCAAAAGAAGCCACGTGAGGTGAACTCTTGACGAACGGAATACACATTGAAAAAGCTTCCCCACCAAAAGAAAGGTTAGAAAGCTTTTCAAATGCTACCCGCCCGTCAATTTTCTCGTCCTTAAATTGCATTGAAACATGAAATCCAATTTTTTTACAGAAATATACAGAGAGCAAGGCACTAGTGCTACAAAATAGTATGATAGGCCTACCTAATTATTATCCAGTAATTTCTTGAAAAGAGCTTGTGGTAGAGCTGGAGCACATTGGTTGAGGTGTGTTCGGAGAAAAAGGCGGTGTGAAGGAAACGAAGCTTGGAAATTCCTCCGGCCTATGTCCCACCGCCTGGCAGTTGGGACAGCCATAACCCAGTTGCTTTATCCGTTGAAGCTGAGTCACAACTTCCATCATACAGGGGCGGTCGTCCTTCTCGAACGACAGGCACTGGAAGGCTAACTCAGCAACCCCTGTAACCATTGAATTTACAAGAGGGTCGGTCTGAAACTCCAGATCTGGATCCACCAGTTCATGCAAAGTACCACTTTGAATATTGGAGATCGCCATGTTTGCCAAGCCGATATCCTTGCTATCTCTGCTTGTATCCACAGCTTTCTTCCCTGAGATGAGCTCCGCCAAAACTACGCCAAAGCTGTAGACATCACTTTTATCTGTGAGCTGATACATCTGATAATAGGCGGGATCTACATAGCCGGGTGTCCCCTGGGGAACTGTGGAGATGTGTGTGAACTCTATAGGCATCGCCCTTGACAGCCCAAAATCAGCCACTTTTACTCTCATATATTCATCCAAAAGGATGTTAGTGGACTTTACATCTCTGTGAAAAATTGCAGGCTCAACCGAGAAGTGTAGATAGGACAAGGCATCTGCTGTTTCCAAAGCAATATTTAATCGCTCCTTCCAAGATAACCCCTTTCCTCTTTCTGGGTATTTGCGGTGAAGATGGTGGAACAAGGTGCCATTAGGGACATATTCATAAACAAGCAGCAGATTTTGGCGTTGATGGCAGTACCCCAAGAGGCGAACCAAATTAGGGTGGCGCACAGTGGAGAGAATTCTGAGCTCATTAAGGAACTGTTCCAGCCTTTTGGAGTTGTTCTCATGGAGTCTCTTCACTGCCACGGTGCGCCCGTCCTTAAGCTTTCCTAGGTACACCACGCCGAAGCCCCCATCTCCCAGTTCCCTACTCTTGTCAAACACACGAGTCCCCTCTTCCAGTTCCTCATAGCTGAAAACTGTCAAACTGGGGATATCTTTTTTAACAAATTCAAAATCTTTGCCCCAGCTGGGGCTAGCCAAGCTCAAACGTTTCCTCCTAACCCAGACGAGTACAAATAGCGTCGTTGCAGCTAGCACTGCAACCGCACCTCCGATGCAACTCGCTGAGTTACAATCCACAATCAAGAGTTGTTAGGTTGACATAAATGGGCCTAAAGCTTAAACAGTGACTACCATATTTGTAATTTAAGGTTTTAAAGTTTCAAATAAGGCCGGGTTATTTATGACCAGCAAGGTTAATCTCAAAAAATATTGAACCCAACATATTACAGTCGGAAATCGTTTGGCATCTGAAGGCCAAATAACAGGTGGTTTACTTTTAGAACTGCGAAGTCATTGCCAGATAAAAAATTGCAAACGTTGTTTAATTGTAAAGAAAATTGAAACAAGGTACCTTAGAGTTTGAATATTTAACAGTAAAATTATTCGTTATTTGAAACATCTAAAATCCCCAAATAACACATAAAATATTGACTGTTTACAGAGTTAATCCTTCAAAACATACCGGGAATATAGGATATAACATTGGGACATCATATGTTATTTAGGCATCCAAAGCCCAAATAACAGATAAGGTGCTGGCTGTTGACAAAAATAATCTCGGGAACATCCAAAGCCCAAATAAAAAGAAAATCTTACCAAAGATAAATGTTTTCCCTCTTACGCTTCTGCTTCTGCTTCTGCTGTTGGCTGACACAAGTAGAAAAATGACACAAGATTGATCAGTTACAGTCGATGTTCCCAAATGGGTGAACGAAATAAGAGATGTGGCAGGTCAAGCCTACCGTCGAAGCAACTCAACGGCTGGGAAGGGGCGTTCCTGCAATGGCAGAGAAACGTATGGTTAGGGTCCGAAACATTATACCCGCATATCCCTTGACTTAAATTGCACGAGCGACACATATTCCTGTGGCTCTCATCCAATTTCCAAGTTACCGAAAATCCTTTTCCCAGAATGCCATATGCTACCGTCCAGTAGTTTTCCGGGATTAATTTCGTCGAATAATCGATCGGTTCCAACAACCTTGTTGGTATTTGAAAAACCGATTTGCAACTGCTATTGGCCTTGTAAGAGGACCAATTAGCTTTTATGTCATCATCAGAGAAAACCAGGTAAGAAGAATCTGAGCTACAATTTATTCGAGAAAAATTCTGAACCTGCTTTTGGCAGTGGATGAAAAAATAAAGAGTGGAGTGTGGGAGCATCTGGAACAGAGTGCCTGAGACGGTTAGAGTCACATTTGGCAGATAGCAGTAACTAGACA
The DNA here is from genome assembly GCA_007115665.2 of Sequoiadendron giganteum. Taxonomy (NCBI): domain Eukaryota; kingdom Viridiplantae; phylum Streptophyta; class Pinopsida; order Cupressales; family Cupressaceae; genus Sequoiadendron; species Sequoiadendron giganteum. Next base: position 643,746,339 of record CM021100.1, read on the forward strand.
GAGCCGCTTCATCCACAATTTGAATGCTCTTCTCAGCATAGGTAAACTGTAGTATTCTGTATTCTTTAGCGTTGATCTTTATTATTGGGAAATGCTTACCGTTACACTGGATCTGGAAATCTGGATGACCACAACCGGGAGCAGGGCCGAAGGGATATGAGATGTCGTTGACGTTGGGTGCATAACAAGAAGATGAAGAATTCCAACAGCTTTCAAACATAGAAGCTGAACATCTGCACAGAGGAAACATGATCCCCAAAGCGATAAGCGCAGAGAATAAGTCCATTACAAATCCAATGAGGGGGTAGAAAGTGAGTAGCGGAAGAGGAACGCGCTTCTCTTGTCACTCACCCCATAGCATTGACTTTCTTGTAAACAAATGGTGGAAAAAACTCCAAGTCATTCCGACCCATTTTACTCCAACTTGTTTTTTCTCTAGCCGCTTGTTTTATCCGGCTCCGCTTAAAGATTTTTTATTTACCTAGATGTCGTGTATTCAGTGGTTTTTGCCCTTTTTACAGATTAATATCGAAATTTATATAATTGTTTGTTATTTGATATAAGAATATGATTTTTTAGGTTGAAATTTCTTTAAAGTCGTTTTTGGGTACAGTATAAATTTAAGGATAAAATTTGTTCATTGAAAGTCAAGGACAAGTGTTTGTCAAAATTATCTAAAGATTTTATCTCAATCTTATCTTTTATTTGTTCCACCTCTTAGAGATTTGAACTTTAATGAATGGTCTAATCAAGGAACATATGGTCGCACTCATCAATTGTGTTCAATCAATTGAACTAAAACCTTTTGGTAATTGTAACAAATTTGATTTAAATAGGTAGAAGTTTTTCTACACACCATGACAATGATGATAGTACTTTGAATTCAATAGTGAAAGTTTTTTTGGTATCAGTATTTAAAATACATATAATGATTCATCATCAAACTAAGAAAAAAATAATGACAAAAGAAAGATTTTCGTATCTTTTTTGTGAAAACCATACTTTTCTACAAAATTTTGTTTATTATAACAATTAAAGATATGTAGCTCTATTCATTACACATGTAACCCAAGACCAAAGTATGCATTCTTCACTATCATCAAAACAATTCTTTATTTCAATATTCAACTTCAAATGTCCTTTTTAATCTCAATTTTAAAATAAAAAATAAAAAATAATCATAATTTATAATTTATTTATTATTTTTTTAAAAATAATTTTTAATTCAATTAACTTGATTTAACTAATTTTAAATAAACAACCATTTATAAATTTCAAATTTGTCGTGTAAAAGATATGACGTGTGGTTTTGACAAGTGAAGTCTTAAGTATAATTTTGTGTTTATATTGCACAAACGTGAATGAGGCATGTCTCTTTCTAAATAATGTAAAAATTATCATAGATTTCAATTTGGTCTATCATTTACATTACCTTAAACACATAGCTCTAGTTTGACTTGTTTGCCTTTGTTATTTAACAATAATGAAATTTTAGTGGGGTTGCTCCTAACAAAACATTTTTAATAGTTAGTTTAGTCATTCTCTTTGTTTTTAAAGATTTTTAAATAAAAAACAGGTTGTATGATATAATATTTTACATAATTTAAATATAAAAGAGGAGGTTTTTCATTTATATTTGTAAATTGGATGGTAGTTCCATTCTTTAAAAGTAAATGAGACAATGCCATATTTTTTTAGGTTGATTTATATATAATTATGATTATGAAAATCTAATGAAGTTGATTATAATTTATTTTTGGTTATGTATTGTTTTATATTTATATTTATATTTAAATGTTAATTTATAGAAAAATCAAAATATAATCTATTATTATTTCTTTAATATAATTAGTTTTACTTTTTATTAAAAAATGGTAACAAAGAAGGAAAGAGAGGGTGTTTTGAAGGTCGTGGGTGAAGCTTTGAGACTGGCCTAGGGTTTTCTTATGCAGATTCGGTGGGGGGGCTTGGCCCTCCCCCATTCAGGTTTGTTCTCCTTCATTCATCTATTAAATGTGCCTTTGTTTCTGCCCTCCAAGTGGTTCCATTTTTGTGTTCCCTTTTTGTTTTAGTTTTTATTACTTTCCTTTGGCTCTATATGATCGTGGCCTTTGAAGTGTCTTCTTGAGTCTGCCTCCTTAATGGAGAGGGGTACACACCCCCCCTCGCCTTCTGGAACTAACCCAAATATTTGTGATGGCAATATTACCGCCTTCAAATCTTTTAGAGACGTAGTGGTTGAGGACTCTATACCTTGCTCCATGGGTGCCAAGATTCTAATCCTGCCAAGTAACAACAACGAGGATCTTAGGGCCAATGGAGGGAGGTTAGGTGAGTATTCTCTCGGCCATTCAAAATCTGTAATTGTTTCCCCTAATGATGAAATGAAAAAAATTATATATAAAGAAAGGGATAAACACTTTGGTATCACAAGTTTTTTGGTTGATGTTGATTCTGGTAATTTACCTATCCAAATTTTTTTAGATAATTGGATGAGAAATGTGTGGCTTACAAAGTTCAATGTGCAAGTCTCCCTATGTAGAATGATTCAACATGGTTTGTTTCTCATTTTCTTTAAGAACCATGAAATACAAGAGAAAATCCTAAAAAAAAACTACTGGAGCGTAGGGAAAAGCATTTTTAGGGAAATCCCATGGACCCTTGGGGCCAATGGAGATAATTTTTTGGCACTATCGTGCCCTCAATGGTTGCTCATGAAAGATGCCCCCATGATCTCTGGTCCTTTGTCCCCCAACCGCTTGGGCCTTTTGAAAATGTTTTAAGGATTGATAAGTTAAATGTCACTCTGCTGGACATGAATGCTCGCGTTCTTATCTCGCTTAATCATGGCGTGGAATTACTTGGTAATTTGGATGTAACACCCCATCTCTTAGTTATTGAGTTACTTTTCCCTTCATGGGTAAATAGGATGATGAATGTAAATCATGACTCTGATATGTTTACTAAGTGAATGAAATACTAGAGTATGTATTATGATTTTATTGCTTTCAAAGGAATGTTTATGTTTAATATACTGAAGGAAAATGCAATGAATATGTATTGCAAATGATTGCATTAATGATGAATTTAAATCACGACTCTAATATGTTTAATAAGTGAATGAAATACTAAAGTATGTATTATATATGTTTTTATTGCTTTCAAAGGAATGTTTATGTTTAATATACTGAAGGAAAATGCAATGAATATGTATTGCAAATGATTGCATTAATGATGAATTTAAATCACGACTCTAATATGTTTAATAAGTGAATGAAATACTAAAGTATGTATTATATATGTTTTTATTGCTTTCAAAGGAATGTTTATGTTTAATATACTGAAGGAAAATGCAATGAATATGTATTGCAAATGATTGCATTAATGCTCTAATATGTTTAATAAGTGAATGAAATACTAAAGTATGTATTATATATGTTTTTATTGCTTTCAAAGGAATGTTTATGTTTAATATACTGAAGGAAAATGCAATGAATATGTATTGCAAATGATTGCATTAATGCTTTAATGATGTAAATAATTTATGATGAAAGTGGATTTCATGAGAATGGCTAACTATTGTTTTAAGCTGAATGCAGGAACAAGTTTGAACCTCAAGAAGAGAGGGGAAGTATCACTCAGGAGAGGAGCTTGGTCTGTTAACCCTTAATAACCCTAACTGAGCATACAAACACTCACATCCTAGATTGGGTTAGTTGAGTCGAGTTAGGTTGTGGACCCAAGTAAGTAACCTTCAGTCTTGTTTGTGCATGATTTAGAAGGGGTTATGATATTGTTCTGTGAATGTTCTTGATTGGGGTGATTTGAATAACTCTGGCTTTAGTCTTTGGTTTCTTGATTGTTCTTGGTTTGATTTAAGTAACTGAGTCTCTATGTTGGGTATACATATGTTTACGTAGTCTTTGTCCCCTCAATTCGACTCCCCCTCAATGGAAATTTTCGGGTGCATTATCACCAGGAAAGATTTGCCTTAAAAAGCTAATCGACATCGACTATAGTTTATCCATCCCATGCAGATCGGGCTTGTGTAGGTAGATGTGGGGAATCGGTGCACCTAGACGTATTAAAGTGATTCTAGTATCTCAAGTATTGAATGAGACTTGCATGAATATATATATATATATATATGTGTGTGTGTGTGTGTGTGTGTGTGTGTGTGTGTGTGTGTGTGTGTGTGCATATATAGGGTTGATATATATATATTAATCTTATATAAAGATATATTGTTGTGTATGTATAATTATGTTTATACATAAATTAGAGTATATATATCAATATCTCTAAAAAAGGAAGTTGTATACAAGATATATATATGTAATAATATATTGTTATTATTTTAATAAATGTATTATTTAAAATATGTTATATATCCTTGATTAGCAAATAAAGTATTTTATAAACGTGCGAAGATAAATATATAATTTATAACATATATATATTAATAGTGTATATATATATATTGTAAGAATACTTTGAAATAAACCATGTGTTTCCTTATAAAGTTTACATATCGCTTAAACTAATGCTATATACCAGTGCATGAGTTAAAGTGCATAAGAGAAGTTAAAATGTTAAGTAATGTTGGAATCATATGTTAATGGAAACATATTGAATGCTTGTCATATAAGCTGGAAATACACAATGGAAACTAATGGTGTTGCTATTATATATATATAAAGTTGAGTGCATAATAAGTGCTACCTCATATTGCTAAGCCTGCATAAAACTAGGATTTTGATAATGAATACATATTGAAGTATTCTCTAAGCACTGCCACATGAGATAAATAGCCCAAGATTTACATGTTGCACCATAATGTGCTATATAAAGGAAGAAGTCAATGCATTTCTAAACTTATAATCTGCCCTTAAAACAAAGCAAGACAAAGTCAAAGACTTATGAAACCAACACATGAATAGGCACAACAATTTGAGGTTTAAGAAGCCACGTTGGAAATGGTATGTAGCTATTTTAAAACAACAAGCAAAAGATAGTTAAAAGCCAGTGCATAAAGAAATATAATGACTAAGTCAACCAAATTTTAGTAGCACATATGGATTAGTAACTACTGTGTAAACATTTCAAGGAGGAATAAATGTAGTTTGAAGCATAATGGAAATGGTTAGACCAACACTAGAATATGTTGCACTAATTTGTAGAGTATGCAATGCTTAAGAAGTTTGATAAATTCACATAAGTTTGATATTAGCTTGTTAGACTTAGTCAAGAGGAAACTTGACATCAATATGTGAAAGAATTTGAATTAGGAAACTTGTTTATGAGCTTGCTATTCATTTGACCCAGTAAATGAGTCTTGTTGTCCCTTATAATAGGTCGACTCAACCATTAAAATGGAGAGGATTGTTATGTGTTGCAAACCTGTGAGTTGGATTGATGAGTCGTTGCATGAGGATAGAAAGGTGGTTGAAATATTAACTTGTTTGTAGCCTTCAATTTCTCACAATTTAGTATAAATAGATGTTCTCATTCTATCAATTGCCACAATTATCATTGTGGTTATCTTGATGTTATTTTGCTCTGATCTCTAAGTTAGTAAGTTGAGAGCTTGTGAGTTGAGAGTTGTTTTTCCATTTTGTATTTGTGATTATTGTGAGAGTTAGTGAGAAGTGAGAAAAAGGTAATCAAGTGAATCTTGAAGGAGATGTATACACCTAAAATCAGTCAAAATAATCGACTAATTAAATACTAGTTATATAATTAATAAATCTTAATTCTTTTACTTATAAATAAATTACAAAAATTATTTATATAGTTCATTTTCTTAATTCTTCCTATCTAAAATCATTTTCTTCTAAATTTAATTAAATAAACAAATCTAAATAATTTGTTTTATTTGATTAATTCCTTTCTCATTAAAATTGAAATTTTAATTCAATTTTGTCACATTTCTACATAATTCTCTAACCTCCTTCCACCTCATCTGCCACTTCAACAAGTGTCACATGGATTTAAATATTTCTAATTTGTAAAATGAGAATTTCCATCAACAAACTCCTAACAAGATTGGAGACACATGGCTTCTCCTTCCATTTGATTCTTCTAAACACTTGGAAAAGTGCTCTTTTAAAGGGGACAACCTCCATGATTCTCTCCAACTTCTTCTTCCTCCATTGTTGATATCTCTGGATCATAATCTTGATCGTTGACTCCTGCCACATCATAGTATGCCTTGGAAAGCCTAAAAATACAGTTCATCCTCCAGCTATTCATATACATCTTTTAGCAAACTTACTCTGTAGAAATCATTTGTGAGCATTTTGAGAGCATTTGATAGCATTTAGAGCATTTTAGCAATTGGCATAATAGAAACACATTAGTGTAGAATCATGGCTTAGTTGTTTAGTTGCATTTCCATAATAGTTATATCACAACATTTGCAGTATAGTATAATCTTCATTTTATCATAGTAGCATTCTTATTTCAACATCATAGCATTAATCATATAGCTTATCAAATCATGTAGGAATTAGGATTCTTGCATTTTGCAGCATCCATTCTCGAGGTTGTCATTCTAAAGTCATAGTGCAAAGAAAAAATATGAGAGCCATTATGATTTAAAGGAATCCTTAGAGGTAGGAAATAATGGAATGTTTTTAGAAATTGATTGTGTTTTGAATTTGTTTAATTATGTGATTCAATTCTCTAATGTAATACGTCTCATTGCTTGTGTATTTTGATTATTCATTTTACTCACATATTTTATAGCACACATAAATTGGCACCCACCATGGGGCCCAACCCCTGTTTTTAATGTTTTAAGGAAAAGTGTGTTTTACAGGTTCGAATGTGAAATATTTTAGCACAACCACAAGTTCTTTCAATGCATACAAAACTTTCTCTAGCGCATCTGAGCACTTTTCTGGCACATACAACCTTTCATTCAACGCATCCATACTATCTTTCGATGCATACAAGGGGTCTTTTAGCGCATTCATAATTTCTTTTAGCGCATACATAGACTGTTCTAGTGCATACATAAGTTTTTAGGGCACATATGTGTGATCTTTTAGTGCATCCGATGTCTATTTTGGCGCATCTGGTTTATTTTGCAGAAATTTATAATTTCGAGAACTAATCAATATCTCTCTATTCTGCAGGAATTCTAAATGCCATCAGAGACTCTATTAAAACTGATAAACATTGTCAAAGACTTCAAATTTGAAACTACTAACATTTGATTGCAGGGATTTTATTGTTGTTTCTTTTGATTAAGTTAGGAACATAGCTTAATTAGGGGAAAACAAACACCATGTCTGTTGTGATTGTTGAATGGTAGGCATATGCTCTCCCCTTAACTTGGTGACCCAACCTTAGTGGGAAAAGAGGTAATCACCCCAAGGGAACGACCCAACCAGGAAAATGCTAAAGCCAAGCAACTTCCACCCAGTATATAAGTGTGGGTACTTGAGGAAAGTTCAAGTATCACGAGGATTATTCTGACAAGAAGGGAAGCAATGGTCTCTTGTCGTATGGATGATCCCCCATGAACGAAATGCCTATACTATAACCCTTTTGCTATAGTATGCCAAAATATCTTTTCTATTTGTTGGTGCAAGAGGTATAACCTCTGAAGTCGTCCTACATTCTTGTGGCTTTTAGTAGAGATGAGAAGTTCGTCATGGGAGATTCATGAGAACTGAGGCTTGGCTTACTCGAGAAATGAGTACAATGCAAGGGGGAGCTAGTGTGGTCACACCTCTAATCATCTGCTAAAAGTAAGTACAACTGGAGTAAAATCCAAGTGGGACTCCAACAAATATTTTCCAACACAGCCTTAGGAATTTTACTTTCTTGATGTGTCTTATGTGTTTTAAAACAACTTTCAAAACAAACATCACACACTGGAATATACAACCACTAATTCAAAAGAACATCAAATCAAACGATTAAAATCTCTACCATAAAACAAGAAAAGTCAATCAAACGGTCAGAAAACAAAGAATATTTTCTAGATCAGCACATCCATTTGTTGTTCTAGCACATACATCCAATCTCCTAACGCATCTATTTTGTGTTATGGTGCATACATCCCATCTCCTAGTGCATCCATTTGTTGTTCTAACCAATAAATCTCATATTCTAGTGCATATAGTGATTGTTCTGGCACATCTTGTCCATGTTCTAGCATATTTGTGTCATTTTGTAGTGCATACCTGCCATGTTCTAGCGCATTTTCCTTTTAGTGCATCTAGGCTCTGTTCTGGCACATCAAGAAAAATTTAAAACTAGAAAGCTAAATTCATCCCATGTTCATCAGTTTGAAACATAATTAAGGATTCCTATCAGCCCAAAATCATTCCTCATATACCATAGAAACTTAAACTTGTTGAAAATAGAATTTACAAGTGAAAATCCTTTACCTAAGCTTTGATCAAATATCTAAAAAGTGTCTCATCATCACACCTATCTCTAATTTAGCACTTAGTTTCACCATTAGGATTCATAATCCTTTATCAGGATTTATCATCCTTCATCCCGAAACAAACGTTGCATAATCAAATTTAATTTGTCCTTTTGGCACTTCCCAACAACAATCAAAGATTAAGTACACTTCCATCACTTGTATGCCCATTCAAACAAGATCACAAAGATAGAAAGTAAAGGAAAAATAATTTAAAACTCAAAAAACCATGGATGAATTTGAGGAAAATCCATTCCATAAATTCCATTCCAAATTCCCACAAATTCCTAGAAAATATTTTTGAAAGAGATGGAGAAAAATACCTTTTAATGCTAGCTAAACAAGGTGCCAAATTGACAAATGACTTTGATGTAAATCAATTGAAAGGAGAACCCAAAAATATTGAAACAAATCCCCTTAATGTAGATCCAGTGGCTACCTTAACTCATTAAATGAAAAATCTGCAACAACAACTTCTCGATATGCGAAAGGGAACCACGAAAAGATACTCGATACAAGACATATATCCCTATTCTTTTGATCAAAGTGTGAACATGATTCCATTTCCCAAACATTGTGAATTCCCTAAATATGATAAATACAATGGTAAAATAGATCCTATAGATCATATAAGGGAATTTCGAACCATGAGCCTTGAATTTGCACATGAGGAAACTTACTTGATGAGATTATTCCCACGAAGCTTGGGAGGACAATGTATGCAATTGTTTTCACAATTACCCCCAGGAATCAAATCCTTTGAAGAATTGGTCAACAAATTCATCACCCAATACTCTTATAACATTCAACATGAGATTTCAATGAAGGACCTTTGCAATGTAAAACAAAAAAAGGGAGAATCATTTCTTGTATTCTTACAAAGGTGGAGAAGATTATTTGCCAAGTATCCTCGTGCTATACCAGAAAAGGAAAAGATGGAAGTGTTCATTGAAAATTTAAATGATGATATGATTTATAGGCTTGAATTAAAATGTCCACGAACCTTTGAGAAAATAATTGAAAATGGAATCAAAATTGAGGAAGCTTTGGTCAAGAGAGGGGTCTTGAAAATTTATAATGAACAGAACTCAGCTAACTCGTCCAATAACAATAACAACAATGATAAACCAAAATTTTGGCAAAAATTCAAGAATACTAATAATGATGCTTCAAATGAAACACATAATGCCAAACGGGTCTTTAATTTATCGAGAATCACATCTAAGATGAAAATAACCCCCAATCAAAACAACACCAATCAAAACACAAATCATAACACCAATCAGAACAGTAACCAAAACAATGCCCCATCTCGACCACCATCATATCAAATGCCATCAAATCACAAGAAATTCACACCTTTGTATCAATCACTAAAATACGCATTGAAAGAACTTCTTGCATAAAATATTATCACCTTACTCGACACTTGAGGTTTTGAGCCAAAAGTGAAATCATCATGGTGGAATGATGCTCATTACTATGAATTTCATCGATGCAAAGGCCATCTAACAAATAATTTTATGCAATTAAAGCACAAGGTACAAGAATTGATAGACCAAAATATCATACAAATAGAAGGACCCCAAACAAATGTTGATCATGGTGCATTCAAGAATCCCTTACCAAATTATGAAAAAGGGGAATCCTCTACAACAAACAACAAAGGGAAAAATGTAAACTATGTTCATGATACTACCATTTTTCATATATCAGTCGTTAAGGATCAGACAAATGACATTAAGATCAATGACACATAAGACATTGTTGAAGCCAACAATCAAATTAACGACGTTTCAATTCAACATAGACAAGACACCACCATAGTTGAAAAGAAAATCAATGACACCATCATCACATCAAATCAAGTTCATAACATCAAACAAGACGTGGTTGCAACAAAGAACTAGATCAATGTCATAAAAATCAAAGGGAAACAAGACAACATACCTATGAATGAGGCCATGAGGGCACAATCCAAATATGTTTTAAAAGGAAGCACATCCAAAAAATCCGTTGTACCGTCACATAAATACAACATTGTTGATCAACTTGGAAAGATCCCAGTGCAAATATCTATATTGGAACTCCTCAAAATTTCACCTGCCCATAAGGAAATTTTGGAAAAGGCCCTAGTGGACACAATCGTGCCAACGAATTTGCAAGTTTGTACCTCTTAAGCCATGGTGGGACATTTGGTTGCACCTCATTGCCTATCTTTCTCTGAAAATGATGACATATCCATCACTCATCCTCATAACACAACACTCCACATTGAATTCTTAATACATAAAATTCGAGTCAAGCGTGTTCTAATAGATGGAGGAGTTGGTCTTAATATCTGCACTTTAAAGATCATCCATACATTGGGATTCTTTGAGAATGCAATAGATGCAAGGAAAAAGATCACCATCAAGGCCTATGATGACGAGGAAAGAACTTCATAGGGATTAATTGTGTTGCCAATTCAGCTGGGATCGATTCAAAAATTCACCGATTTATCTCCCGAGGGATCCATCATCACCTGAAAATCAGCATCTAGGCATATCAAAAAAATTCTTTGAAGTGATGTGTAAACACATCACTTCAAAGACAGGAAAAATTTATACACCTAAAATCGGTCAAGATAATCAATTAACTAAATACTAGTTATATAATTAATAAATCTTAATTCCTCTACTTATAAATAAATTACAAAATTTATTTATATAGTTCATTTTCTTAATTCTTCCTATCTAAAATCATTTTCTTCTAAATTTAATTAAATAAAAAAATCTAACTAATTTTTTTAATTTGATTAATTCCTTTCTCATTAAAATTGAATTTTAAATTGAATTTTGTCACATTTCTACATAATTCTCTAACCTCCTTCCACCTCATCTGCCACCTTAACATGTGTCACATGGATTTAAATATTTCTAATTTGTAAAATGGGAATTTCTATCAACAAACTCCTAACAAGATTGGAGACACATGGCCTCTCCTTCCATTTGATTCTTCTAAACACTAGGCAAAGTGCTCTTTTTAAGGGGACAACCTCCATGATTCTCTCCAACTTCTTATTCCTCCACCATTGATCTCTCTGGATCATAATCTTGATCATCGAATCCTGCCACATCACAATATGCCTTGGGAATCCTATAAATACAGTTCATCCTCCAGTTGTTCATATACATCTTTTAGCAAACTTACTATGCAAAAATCATTTGTGAGCATTTTGAGAGCATTTGATAGAATTTAGAGCATTTTAACAATTGGCATAATAGAAACACATTAGTGTAGAAGCATGGCTTAGTTGTTTAGTTGCATTTCCATAATAGTTATATCACAACATTTGTAGTATAGCATAATCTTCATTTTATCACAGTAGCATTATGATTTTAACATCATATCATTAATCATATAGCTTATCAAATCATGTAGGAACTAGGATTCTTGCATTTTGCAGCATCCATTTTCTAGGTTGTCATTCTAAAGTCAGTGCAAAGAAAAAATATGAGTGCAATTATGATTTAAAGGAATCCTTAGAGATAAGAAACAATGGAATATTTTTAGAAATTGATTGTGTTTTGAATTTGGTTAATTTTGTGATTCAAGTCTCTAATGTAATACGTCTCATTGCTTGTGTGTTTTGATTATTCATTTTACTCACATATTTTACAACACACATAAATTGGCGTCCACCGTATGGCTCGACCCCTGTTTTTAATGTTTTCTAGAAAAGTGTGTTTTATAGGTTCGGATGTGAAATATTTTAGCACGACTGCGAGTTCTTTCAACGCATACAAAACATTCTTTGGTGGATCTGAGAACTGTTCTGGTGCATACAACCTTTCATTCAACACATCCAAACTATCTTTTTGCTTATAGATGGGGTATTTTAGCGCATTCATAATTTATTTTAGTGCATATATAGACTATTCTAGTGCATACATAAGTTTTAAGGCCACATATGTGTGATATTTTAGTGCATCTGATGTCTGTTTTGGCACATCTAGTTTATTTTGTAGAAATTTATAATTTTGAGAACTAAGAAATATCTTTGTGTTCTATAGGAATTCTAAACGCCATCATAGACTCTTCTGAAACTAATTAACGCTATCAAAGACTTCAAATCTGAAACTACTAGCATTTGATTGTAGGAATTTGATTGTTGTTTCTTTTGATTAAGTTAGGAACATAGATTAATTAGGGTAAAATGAACACCATGTCTGTTGTGATTGTTGAATGGTAGGCATAAGCTCTCCCCTTAACTGGGTGACCAAAAAACCTAACCCATTCTTTCTTTCTTTTTTTCCATTTAATCCTTAGAGAGCCTACCGTGGTGGGAAAAGAGGTAATCACCCCAAGGGAATGAACCAACCGATAACACACTAAAGCCAAGTGACTTTCGCTTGATATATAAGTGTGGGTACTTGAGGAAAGTTCAAGTATCACGAGGATTGTTTCAACAAGAAAGGAAATAATGGTCTCTTTTTGTATGGATGATGCTCCACGAATGGAATGCCTATACTAGAACCCTTTTGTTATAGTATGCCAAAATACCTTTTCTATTTGCTAGTGCAAGAGGTATAACCTTTGAAGCCATCCTACATTATTATGGATTTTAGTAGAGATGAGAAGTTTGTCATGGGAGATTCATGAGAACTGAGGCTTGGCTGACCTGAGAAGTGAGTGCAATGCAAGGGGTAGCCAGTGTGGTCAAGCCTCTAATCATCCACTAAAAGTAAGTACAGCTGGAGTAAAATTCAAGTGGGACTCCAGTAAATATTGTCCAACACAGCCTTAGGAATTGTACTTGCTTGATGTGTCTTACATATGTGTTTTAAAAAAACTTTCAAAACAAACATCACACACTAGGATATACAACCATTGTTTCAGAAGAACATCCAATCAAATGATCAAACACTCCGCTAGAAAATAAGAAAAGTCAATCAAACGGTCAAAAAATAGAGAACATTTTCAAGATCATCGCATCTATTTCTTTTTCTGGCGCATACTTCCAATCTCTTAGCGCATCCATTTGTTGTTCCGACACAGACATCCCATCTCCTAACACATCCATTTGTTGTTCTGATGCATACATCTCATATTCTAGTGCATATAGTGACTGTTCTGGTGCATCCTGTCCATGTTCTAGCGTATCTGTGTCATTCTGTAGTGCATACCTACCATGTTCTAGTACATCCGTGTCATTCTGTAGTGCATCTACGTTTTAGTGCATCTAGGCTCTATTTTGGCGCATCAAGAAAATTTTAAAACCAGAGAGCTAAATTCATCCCATGTTCATCAATTTGAAATAGAATTAAGGATTCCTGTCAGCCCAGAATAATTCCTTATATACCACATAGTCTTAAACTTGTTGAAACTAGCATTTACAAGTGAAAATCCTTTACCTAAGCTTTGATCAAATATCTAAAAAGTGTCTCATCATAACACCAATCTTTGATTTAGCAGCTTAGTTTCACCATCAGGATTCATCATCCTTTATCAGGATTTATCATCCTTCATCCCAAAAGAAACGTTGCGTAATCAAATTTAATTTGTCCTTTTGGCACTCCCCAACAATGATCAAAGATTAAGTACACTTCCATCACTTGTATGCCCGTTCAAACAAGATCACGAAGATAGAAACTTAAGGAAAAATAATTTGAAACTCAAAACACCATGGCTTAAGCTGGGGAAAATCCATTCCATAAATTTCACACACTTGAAATTGAGGAAATAAATGAAGAAGACGTCCAACAAGCTCAACAAGATCCAAATTTCCATAAATTCCTAGAAAATATTTTTGAAAGAGATGGAGAAAAATACCTTTTAATGCTGGCTAAACAAGGTGTCAAATTGCCAAATGAATTTGATGTAAATCAATTGAAATGAGAACCCAAAAAGACTAAAACAAATCCCCCAAACGTAGATCCAGTGGCTGCCTTAACTCATCAAATAAAAAATATGCAACAACTTCTCAATATGCAAAAGGGAACCACGAAAAGATACTCGATACTCAATACAACTTCTTAAAGTGTGAACATGATTCCATTTCCCAAACATTGTGAATTCCCTAAATATGATAAATACAATGGTAAAATAGATCCTATAGATCAAATAAGGGAATTTCGAACCATGAGCCTTGAATTTGTACATGAGGAAACTTACTTGATGAGATTATTCCCATGAATCTTGGGAGGACAATGTATGCAATGGTTTTCACAATTACCTCCAGGAATCAAATCCTTTGAAGAATTGGTCAACAAATTCATCACCCAATACTCTTATAACATTCAACATGAGATTACAATGAAGGACCTTTGCAATGTCAAATAGAAAAAGGGAGAATCATTTCTTTTATTCTTACAAAGATGGAGAAGATTATTTGCAAGATATCCTCATGCTATACCAGAAAAAGAAAAGATGGAAGTGTTCATTGACAATTTAAATGGTGATATGAGTTATAGGCTTAAATTATAATGTCCACAAACCTTTGAGAAACTAATTGAAAATGGAATCAAAATTGAAGAAGCTTTGGTCAAGCGAGGGGTCTTGAAAATTTACAATGAAAAAAACTTTGCTAACTCGTCGAATAACAATAACAACAATGATAAACCAAAATTTTGGCAAAAATTCAAGAATACTAATAATGATGCTTCAAATGAAATGCATAATGCCAAACCGGTCTTTAATTTATCGTGAATCACATCTAAGTCCAACCAAACCCCCAATCAAAACAACACTAATCAAAACACAAATCATAACACCAATAATAACAGTAACCAAAACAATGCCACATCTCGACCACCATCATATCAAATGCCATCAAATCATAGGAAATTCACACCTTTGCATCAATCACTCAAATCTGCATTGAAAGAACTTCTTGCAGAAAATATTATCACCTTACTCGACACCAGAGGTTTTGAGCCAAAAGTGAAATCATCATGGTGGAATGATGCTCATTACTGTGAGATTCATCAATGCAAAGGACATCTAAAAAATAATTGTATGCAATTAAAGCACAAGGTAGAAGACTTTATAGACCAAAATATCATACAAATAGAAGGACCCCAAACAAGCGTTGATCATGGTGCATTCAAGAATCTCTTACCAAGTTATGACAAAGGGGAATCCTCTACAACAAAAAACAAAGGGAAAAATGTAAACTTTGTTCACGATACTGCCATTTTTCATATTTCAGTCGTTGAGGATCAGACAAATGACATTGAGATCAATAACACACAAGACATTTTTGCAGCCAACAATCAAATTAACAACATTTCAATTCAACATGGAGAAGACACCACCATAGCTGAAAATCAAATAAATGACACCATCATCACATCAAATCAAGCCCATAACATCAAACGAGACGTGGCTGCAATAGAGAACCAAACCAATGTCATAAAAATCAAAGGGAAACAAGACAACATACCCATGAATGCGGCCACGAGGGCACAATCCAAATATGTTTTAAAAGGAAGCACATCCAAAAAATATGTTGTACCATCGCATCAATACAACATTGTTGATCAACTTCAAAAGATCCCAACACAAATATTTATATTGGAACTCCTCAAAATTTCACCCACCCACAAGGAAATTCTGGAAAAGGCCCTAGTGGACACAACCGTGCCATGAATTTGTAAGTTTGTACCTTCCAAGCTATGGTGGGACATTTGGTTGCACCTTATTACCTATATTTCTTTGAAAATGATGACATATCCATCACTCATCCTTAGAACATAGCACTCCACATTGAAGTCTTAATACATAAAATTCAAGTCAAGCATGTTCTAATAGATGGAGGAGCCGGTCTCAATATATGTACTTTAAAGCTCGTCTGTACACTAGGATTTTTTGAGAATGCAATAGACACAAGGAAAAAGATCACCATAAAGGCCTATGATGATGAGGAAAGATATTCACAAGGATTAATTGTGTTGCCAATTTAGGTGGGACCGATTAAAAAATTCATCGATTTATCTCCTAAGGGATCCACCATCACCTGAAAATCAGCGTCTGGGGCATATCAAAATTTTCCTTTGAAGCAATGTGTAAACACATCAATTCAAAGAGGGGAAAAATGTATACACCTAAAATCGATCAAGATAATCAGTTTATTAAATTCTATTTATGTAATTAATAAATCTTAATTCCTCTACTTATAAATAAATTGCAAAATTTATTTATATAGTTCATTTTCTTAATTCTTCATATCTAAAATCGTTTTCTTCTAAATTTAATTAAATAAACAAATCTAAATATTTTGTTTTATTTGATTAATTCCTTTCTCATTAAAATTGAATTTTTAATTCAATTTTGTCACATTTCTACATAATTCTCTAACCTCCTTCCACCTCATCTGCCACCTGAACATGTGTCACATGGATTTAAATATTTCTAATTTGTAAAATGGAAATTTTCATGAGAAAACTCCTAACAATATTGGAGACACATGACTTCTCCTTATATTTGATTCTTCTAAATGCTTGGCAAAGTGCTCTTTTAAAGGGGATAACCTCCATGATTCTCTCTAACTTCTTCTTCCTCCACCGTTGATCTCTCTGGATTCATAATCTTGATCGTTGAATCCTACCATATCACAATATGCCTTGTAAATTCTATAAATATAGTTCATCCTCCAGCTATTCATATACATCTTTTTAGCAAACTTACTCTGTAGAAATCATTTGTGAGCATTTTGAGTGCATTTGATAGCATTTAGAGCATTTTAGCAATTTGCATAATAGAAACACATTAGTGTAGAATCTTGGCTTAGTTGTTTAGTTGAATTTCCATAATAGTTATATCACAACATTTGTAGTATAACATAATATTCATTTTATCATTGTAGCATTCTTATTTCAACATCATAGCATTAATCATATAGCTTATCAAATCATGTAGGAATTAGGATTCTTGCATTTTGTAGCAGCCATTCTCTAAGTTGTCATTCTAAAGTCATAGTGCAAATAAAATATTTGAGAGCCATTATGATTTAAAGGAATCCTTAGAGATAGGAAACAATGGAACTTTTTTAGAAATTGATTGCGTTTTGAATTTGGTTAATTCTGTGATTTGATTCTCTAATGTAATACATCTCATTGCTTGTGTATTTTGATTATTCATTTTACTGACATATTTTACCACACATGAGGTATTAAGCAATCTTGAGGATTCAAACTAGGAAGGAGTTTAATTGAATGTAGCTTTTATATAGGCATGCTAGTTTCTATACCTTTGTTATTTATGCTAGAAAGGTTAAATAGTTATGAATACTAAGTTGGAAAGGAGTGGTGTGTTGTGATGGTTGTGCATGCTTGCATGTTTCTTGGTTGTTTATTATGTTGGAGAAACCTATCATATTGGTTATTCTTAAAGAGACGTGTATGAATGGTCCTATATATGGGAATTTGTATGAATGCAAACATATTGATACTATACATAGTCATCAACACTATAAGTAGTTTGTGTTGGAGTTGAGAAGATACAACACCATAGAAGCCCAAAGTTCTCTGCAAGCAAATAACCTATTACAAGGAGAAGCAAAGAGAAGCAACAAAGGAAATGCTCAAGAATGTGGAGCAATGTATTCACCTGAAAATGTAAAATGAATTAATGATACAAAAGATAGTTTTCAACTACATATAGATGAAAACCCTAAAAAGGAAAACCCTAGGCTTGCACAATAATAATTAATAAAGTAATTAATTATTATGCACCTAATGTTAGCTTAAGTGAAAAGAGGTAAAAGGGAACTTTACGTAATTAAACAAATATTGTTTAATTAATAAAGTAAATACCCAATTACTCTAACACCCCCCCTTAAGATAGACATAGGGAGAAGCTAAAACCTAGAAGAAGCTACTGAAAGCAAAAGCAATGGGTCCCGGCAACAAGGCTAGATCAGGTACCCATGTACAAAATCAATGCAAACTAAATGAAATGGGGTAAAGGAGAAAACCCAGTGGGAACAAAACTCCTCCCCAAAATAGAATGCAAGGAAGGAATGCAATGCACTAATGAAAGAAGGATAGGAGGTGGATAACATGATACCCCCCATAGACAACTTCTATCATATAAGTACATGTACAATGATCTCCATAGGAGAGATAGAAAGAGAGAAGAAGGCCCCCCCACAATGAAGAAACTCCTGTCACAATGGTAGATGCCTGATGTAGAATCCAAAAAGAGATCCTGAAGCGGCAAATGATATTCCTCCCCTTGGGAAGAAATGGATCCATGGACTTGTATCGAAGAAACCCTGTGAAGAATGATGAACCAATCTGTCTCAAGATGTGTGCCATGATAGGATGTTGAAGAGTCTCACTATCTGAATGGAAACAAATAATGCCAAATCCAAACTGATGTGGAGAATACTGAAATGCAACCTCTGAATGCACAGATAATGGTGGGTGAACAATGATAACCTAACTATCAAGGTAGAAGAGATGAATGTCCTCAAAATAATCCTCCAAATCTGCAATATAGGACTCAACAAACAAGAAGGACACGTCTGCAACATAAGAGTCCAAAGTAGCTATTTCTGGAAGATGTATGATTTCCTGTTGCACTGAATCAAGAACAATAGGAGATGTTGATGAAGTCTCAGTTTGAAGAGTAGGAACTATGAGACAAACCTCTGATCCATCGGAATATGTAAGGGTGTCTAAATACTCAAGCTCCTCTAAAGTATCATGATCAAATGGTGTATTCTCTCTCCAAGCAATGGGTATGAGACAATCTGAAGCAGGATCCTCTGGGAATGGAGATAGAATAGGATCTCCATAGATCTCCCAAAGACGTGTCCAAAGTGGGTGAGGACAATCAATGTCCGATATAGCCAACACAGTGTCATGATCAACACTAGATAATATAACTCCTGCAATATGATTTCTAATAATATCCCATGCTAATCTGCCCTCTAAAGTTGCTGGTTCAAGTATGAGATCATACAAATAAGGAAAAATATTAAGCCACCTACAATGTGTAAGTATACCCTTTGCCCATGACTCATAATTACCTCATTCCAGAAGAACAACTGAAGGATGAGTAGAGAAACCCATGATAACTCTTCAAATGAAAAACAAACTAAGAAATATGACCTTACAACATTTAGATCAAATTAATATAGCCCATCCCACGCAAACAAAACTCATGTAGGAGCCAGAATGACCAAGTAATTGAGCAAAGTGTAGAAACACACACAGCTGAATAAAAAATACCTGGTAAATGTACTAGTAAAATAGACTGTAAATCTAGAAAGAGCACTGTAACATCTTTCCAATGCCTATTCGTTTGCACAAAATGGAGTTCGGACGCAAAAGATACGCCTCTTGGAGTGAAAAAACCAAGTTCTGACTTTGACTGGAAAAAAACATAGCAAAACTGCAAAATCAAGAAAAATTACTAGTACCACTGGAATGGCACCAGAACTAGCTTTTCGATGATATCTCATTTGTAAAAAACCGAGAAAAATTGCCCATTCTACGCCTAATTTAGCGCAAGCTGCTCCAATGTGCAAAAAAAATTGTTTGCAGCCCTCAAGGGCTAAAGTCTTCGGCCCCTGGTCACGTGGACGACCAGGGGGCTGGTAGCTGTAGGCCCGTGATCACCCATGTGACTGGGCAGCGGGGGTGAAAAGCTCGCGGGGGCTGGCAGGGGCGAGCTCGTCGGTGGGCTTGGCGGGTGTCGGCGGGGCCAGTCTAGTGTCGGCGGGGCGAGCTGGTGGTGTCGGGTGCACGCAGGGAGCTCGGGTGTCAACCAGAGTGGGTGGCGGCCAAGGTGGGGATCACACAGGGAGCTCAGTGGAGCTTGGGTGGTGACTGGAGCGGGTGGCGGCCGAGGCGGGGAGCGCGCAGGGAGCTCGACGGAGCTCGGGTGGTGACCAGAGCGGGTGGTGGCCGAGGCGGGCAACGCTGTGGATGCCGAGCGGTGCAGCGGCGGCGCGGTGGTGGCTGTCGGGCGGCGAAATTTTTTTTAACTGGCCACGCAAAAATTAAAACAAAAACCTTAGTTTTTATTGTTTTTTTTGCGATTTTTTTCTGAGGGGGTCGTACGGCCAAACCCTAAATTTTTTTTGCAACCCTGGTTGACTGTGGCCAAAATTGATGATTTGATAGTCGTTTTAGGGGTTTTTGGGCACTACGAATCCAATGGCACTATCCATTTGAGCCCAAAGTGAACCCAAAAAATGGAGTATGTTGAATCCACCCAAAAAAAACTTAGAACCCTAGATTTGCTTCCAATGCAAAATCTCAAAACAAGAACAAGTAGCTGCAAATCTGAAGCTCTGATACCATGTTGGAGTTGAGAATATACAACACCACAGAAGCCCAAAGATCTCTGGAAGCAAATAACCTGTTACAAGGAGAAGCAAAGAGAAGCAACAAAGGAAATGCTCAAGAATGTGGAGCAATGTATTCACTTGAAAATGTAAAATGAATTAATGATACAAAAGATAGTTTTCAACTACATATAGATGAAAACCCTAAAAAGGAAAACTCTAGGCTTGCACAATAATAATTAATAAAGTAATTAATTATTATGTACCTAATGTTAGCTTAAGTGAAAAAGAGGTAAAAGGGAACTTTACATAATTAAACAAATATTGTTTAATTAATAAAGTAAATACCCAATTACTCTAACAGTTTGTCTATACTAGACATGTCATCACCAATAATAAGTGATGTCATGCAAACCATATTGATAATCTATACTTTATTGATCACTTGATCATTACTTTACCTTGATTTAAATCCTAGGTTAAGAATAACCTATTTGGTTGGAATATTAACTTGATTATTGATTGAAGCACATAGGTTGGGATTAACCTGTAGACTTTTAAAATTGAACTAACACCCATCACACACCCTAAACAACATTGAACAATATCAAACAACATTGAACAACATCCCGCAACAACTCAAAATCATCCCGCAACATCTCAAAATCATCTTGCAACATCTCAAAATCATCTCGCACCATCCTAAAACATCTCGTAGCGTCTCAAAATCATCCCGCAACATCTCAGAACATCTCAAAATCATCCTGCAACATCTCAATATAATCTTGAAACATCTTGGAATCATCCCAAAACATCTTGAAATCATCCTGTAATCTCCCAAAACATCTTAGAATCATCCCGCACCATCTCACAACGTCTTGAAACATCTCAAAAAACATCACACAATATCAAAATAGCATCCAAAACCCTAGATTCCTCTATTAATTGAAAAATATAACATTATTTAATTAATTCACTTTTTCATCATTTTTGACAAATTAAATAAATTTATTTATTTAATAAGTCCCAAAAACCCTAATTTTGCTATTAGTTAAATAAAAATAACATTATTTAATGAATTCACATTTCTATCATTTCGACCAATTAAATAAATTGCATTTATTTAATGAAGTCCTAATCCCACTTTATTTCATCTTGATTGATTAAATAACACCAATTATTTAATTATGTCACTAAATCACCTTATTCCTTTAAGTTAATTGAATTATTAAATTATAATAATTTAATTACAACACTTTCCCTCCAAAATTTGAATAATTAAATCAAACTATTCAATTTATTTATCAAAAATCAAATCAAACTAATGCAACTTTGTTTGCAAAAGTCAAACTTGATTTGCACTTTCAACTCCAAAAAGGAATTAATTAGTTAAATCAATTAATCAATTTTCCTCACCCACTTTTTGATTGAGAAAATTACGATTGTTGACTAATCAATCTAATTTGTTAACTAAGCCATCTAATTTCCTAACTAATCAATCTAATTTGCTAATTAAGCCATCAATTTCCTAACTAAGCCATCTAAATCCTAACCGATCAATCTAAATCATGACTAATCAATCTGATTCCTAACTAGCCAATCTATTTTTCAATCACACAAATTGTGCAAATCAACTTTGCACAATCTTCTCATGTCTAAATCCTCTCAACACATTTTGATTGTTGATATGGATATTCTCCAACACGATCTTGATCATCCATTTCAAATCTCATTTTATATATAACAAACCTCTTTCCTCACAAATAAGGATCAAAGAATCAATGTACCTTATGCAACGAAGTATTGTCGACATCACCATTGATAGAGCTTCATCATTCCTTCAATCAACCAACATCAACATAATTCTTCAAGCTTTCACGATGCAACAATGGGGGCTTTGTAGTGATGCAAACAACCCAACATCATGCAAACACACTTCGACATGGGATGGTAACCTCTCCTTTGGTTTGAATTCATTTTTTTAATCTTAGGATTTCATTACATAATTTCAAAATCTTAGATTTTTCATTTCATGAGTGATGGAATAAGATCTTAGATTAAGTGTTTTGAATTAGATAGATTCTTAGTTCATTGCATCTGTCTTGCTTTGCATTCTAACGGTTTTCTGCCTCACACATTTTGGCATCCTTGGTGGGAATACGGTCCTCACCACTAACATTTTTATGAGTTTTATTGAAGTTGTAGGGTTCTAGAGTGCTCTTGAAAAATGTTTCATGCACTGCCCAGAAAAATCTCGTAGTTGCCTGTCAAGAAAATTGCACATCTACTTTGAAAAATGAGCATATGACACAAAAGATGTGCTTTTGCAAAAAAAATTGGGCATCTTCTTTGAAAACAATGCATTTGATTCTGACAAGGGGTGCAATTTCTCTAAGAATTAAGCATTTGATTTTGACAAGGGCACTTTTGCAAAAAATTCTAAGCACTTGCTCTGATAGACCAGTACACAGAATCTACATTTTTGCAATTATTTTTTTGCTAACATGTGCCTCTTTTTGAATGTTAACAGGTGCTAACATGTTTGTATGCAGGATTTGAAACACTTTAACTCATGTTTTTGTAGGGAAGATGATTAGTCAAAGTATTCCAGATCTACAAACAATTTTTTTTATTAAGTTAGGAATTTTTAATTTTGGTGCTTTTAAAGAACAGTACACAAATGCACACTTTGTTTTGGTGTTATTAAAATTGAACCAATTTTAAGCTTTCTTAATTTAGGAACCCTTATTCGGTGCTTTAAAAATAAAAACACAAATGAACCTTTCATTTAGGTGCTCTTAAAATTGAACCATTTTAAGTTTTTATTAAGGTGTAAACCCATAATAGTGGTTTACTATTTTGATGAGGAAGGAAATTTGTAAAAATTCTCACACATTCAAAATTTCATGTTTGAAAGGGTTCATTCAAAGTAGGGGGTTCGCACGAACCCAAAAGAGGGGTTCGTTCGAACCCCTAGTTCGAGTGAAAGTTCAAGCGAACCCCTTTTTGCATGGTGGGTTCGCTCGAACCCTATGATGTCATGTTTCTTCATAGAAACAAATGGAAAATTCAAAAAAAGGGGGGTTCGTGCGAACCTTCCTTCACTCTTTCAAGCGAAGGGGGGTTCGTTCGAACCCCCCTTTTTTGCCCTTATCCCCCTCTTGCACCAAATTTTAGCAGATTTCTACCCTTCGAAGCTCGGGTTGAGGATGAAAATGGAGGAGACTTCATAGAACCAACTGGAAGATGGTAGTCCTTAGAACGAGCTATCCAATGAATATAATTTTAATATGTTTTGGTTTTATTATGTATGTGTTTTTTTAGTTTTATTAAACATAGGTTTTTCACCGAAAATCAAGCTCTTTGTTTTGCACATGTGGAAACATAGCAGATTATCAAAATATTTTTAAAAAAAATATGTTCGTGCTGGGTATTGATGTCCTTGATTCATTAAAAAAAATTAAATTAAATTTTGATACATACAGAAAAGGTTACGTTGTATACAGTCCACCTATGTCTGAATTGCGATTGGTTTGACTTCGAAACTTGATTAAGGAAAAAATACTCAATAAAAAACTATGAGACCAAATGAAAGTGCTAGATATCGTAGTTACAAATCTAAATTCAAAAAAATTAGAATTTTATCCTTCATACAAAAAAATTTATGTTGTATACGGTGAGCGTCACTTTTTAAAAATGTTGTTTTTTGAAAAAAACTAGTTTTCATGGGAGATGGGAAAAGAAGTGCAATCTGATTCCAAAAAAATTCAAAAAAATATTTTTAGAATCTATAGACAAAATGTGATGAGACTCTAGTTTTCATCATCTTCAAATTCCTCATGGTTTAACCGCTATAGGTGCTCGAATGTGAAGATTTAGTTAAAAATAATAATTTCAGTGTCCAGTTTGGCCAAAAATTGTAAACCACTATTGTGGGATCATCCTAAGTTAGGAATTTTTGATTTGGTGCATAAAAAGAATAAAAACATTTCAATTAAGGTGCTCTAAAAATGAACTCTTTCCAAGTTTTCATAATTAGGAATTTTGATTTTGTTGCATAAAAAGAACAAAAACTGATTTCCATTTTATTGACTCACGCATGTTTTACTTTTGTTGGCCAAGTTAGAACCAGGATTGATTTCTTAGAAACACTCATATTTGGGCTTAAAAATTAAAAAAAAAATTCTTTCTATATTGCACCATTGCTATCTTAAATGATTGATATCTTGAATAATTCATATTGATGCAATTAAAAAGAATAATTCATTTATTTTATTCACGTACTTTTGGTGATAACACCACTCGATGTGTTCAAAAGGAATCATTTTTCTATGAAGTGTATGATGTGTATTCAGTGATTGGAAAGCTAGATGGCTGTCTTATCCCCTCAAACCTATTTGTGATCTTGGGTGAGAAAAATAATCTTGAGCTTCACACCTTTCTTTTCAAGCATACCTTTTTAGAGGGTCTTCTTATTAAGATACATCCTGCGTTGAAGAACTCATAGGCAACCCAAGTGGTACTTTCATTCTAGATCAATATATAGATATTTTGTGGGTGTGAGGAAAGTTCATCACCCACTGAGTGTTGCTGGCCTATGTTGATGTATTCTTGCTCAATATCCTCATGATGTGTAAAAACCCACAAGTGTTGGAAGGTTCTTAATTGAACAAAACATCACATGTATAGGGGCCCGAAAATACTATCCCCAAAACATTACCAAGAGCCAAATTGTTTTAGAAGCTACTCTTTTATCCAAAAAAAATCTTTGAAAGTGGTGCATCAGAATTTAATTCTGAGAAGTTACTTGCCAAGTCCAACTATAGGCCCATGCCATAAGTTACATGTAAAAACACGTCTTCGGAGCATGAGGTGGGCCTACCTAATAGAATGGTTTCTATCCACTAGGTTTGTAATTGATTTTTTATGTTAAATTTTCCAAATACATTCAAAACAATTTGACATCAAACTTCGTGCTTGATCTAAAAAGAACACATCCAAAAAAACACTAAACGAGATGGTTGAATCACAAAACCTTTGACTTAGTGTATGCTTGTAAAAGAAGCCATATGTTTGCACTACTTTGAAAGGATTTTTTCCTTAAAAGTTGTTTAATATTCTGAATTTTATTTCAGGTTGCATTGATCAAAGTAAACATTTGGGAACTATGGCTTGGGTATCGTGATTTCACAACTTGAGCTATAGAAATGAAGTTCACACAAGTCCATGCTTGTTGATTCAGTCCAAGTTTTGTTTTATCACTTGCCATACTCCAAACACAAAGAAGTTTTGAGAAGAACCAAATTAAAACTTCAAAAATTCCAAGAAAAGATTGTTCAAAACTAGAAGAAAAACACACAAAAACCACATTGGTACAAAATTACAGTGCAAAATATCATAGTTTCTGAGTAGTTCTCAAAATTTCATTACATTTGCATAAAATTTCAGTGCAGTTTCTACAATTTTTGAGCAGTAGTCAAAATTCCATTGCATTTTCTCTCTGTCGTGAAAAAGCTACTGATGAATATCAGTTGCATTTGGAAAAAACCAAGCTCTTGCTACAGGAACTACACACTTGCTTTTATTCCCTTGCATTTGCTTCTGAGAAACTGGCACACTTGCTACTATGATCCTTGCATTTGCCAAAAGATGATCACTTTTTCCTAAGAAAACATTGCATTTGACAGGAACACACAAATAGTTGCATTTGCCATTCTGACTCACACTTGGTTTTTTGAAACCCAAGCACTTGACACATTTTTTGCCACAGTTGATAAATCTGGCCACTTTTTCTCACAGTCTTGTGCATTTTGCTCAAAAAATAGCACTATTGCTTTATCCTACTAAAACTTGGGGAAAACGAATCAAAGTTGTTTATAGGATAATTGTTCGAAACTAATAATTGGAAAACCAGATAAGTCACTTAGTCCCTCATCCATTATATCCATCCTACTTATTATAAATCAAAATCAAACAAACCATTAGGATAATTCCTTCACCCAGATGTCTATGCTATCAACAATTACTTAGAACTCACAAGTAGTTCAAGTAAGCTTTCTCGCAACATATCCTCTAGACAAGGAAGTGAAATATCAACCCTAGTTCTTCAACATTTCATTTTTTGAAAAGTAGCACCATTCCAAAATAGTACTCAAACCTTAGGGTCTTGAGCTTCATAGCAACCATCTCAAAACACCATTACACCTTATGACCATCTGGCGACCAACTGCTCCAGTTCAACAACTGAACCTTGTAGCATCGATCCTTCAATCTAGTCCCACATACATTGAAGGTGAAAAAACTAACATCATAAGCAATTTGAGAACCTTCATATTTGAGAAAAACAAAACACCTTGCCAGTTTCCCACCGCATCAATCATCTTAGATGAAGAGGAAGAGAAAGTAGACATAGTAGTAGAAAGACCTATGTTACCACCACCTACATGGCAATAGCAATAAACATACATCCCTCATGATTTCTTTAAAGAAAAAAGATCCTTAGGACCAACAAGAGTAAAGTCCATAAGAAAAACTCTATACTCTAACTTTCAAAGAATCGCCCTACAAAAAAGTTCACCAAGGGTTCATCCAAAGAAGATATCACACCTACTAGAATAGACTAGAATTTTTATATATACACTTTGCACCAGTAGGCCAAATATTTTCTAGAGACTAGGAGTTACAAAAACAGTTAGAAAAAGCTTGGAAATTGTTTATAACAACTACAAGATCACAACACAAGAATAAAATGGAAGCAAGCAACAACAATACCAACATCCCACAAAAACTACCATGAATGATGAAAATATCCCATGGGTCTATAGCCCAAGAAACCTTGAAACACCTTAAAAGAGACCTATGTACAGAGAAACCTTCAGTGAGGAAGAACTAAACCATAAACAAAAGGAGGTGATAGAACAAAAAAACTCGGACCTAAATAGAGTGGTTGTAGAGGAGGTGGATACATAGGAGGAAATAAATGATGAGGAACTATTCAAACATTCCAACAACCCCAAGGTTCTCAAACTAATGGAAAATTTGTTGAGAAAGGACCCAAACTTATATTTGTTCAAGTTAGCACAAAGTGGTGCTAAATTACCAGTGGAATTCAACATAGAAGCTCTCAAAGATCCCAATATTATTCCCTTAGGGGATAACCCAATTGTGAGGCAAATAAGTGAACCCCTAGAGATGCCCAATATGCCACCCTTGTTCTCACAAAATAGTGGTCAACCCAAAGAGAACCCCTTGTTCAGAAAACCAACTCAGATTGAACAAGCAACAATGGAACAACCGTATCAAGGAGGGCCATCCTAGCATGAACCACAAAACAACAATCCACCTCTCAGAAAATATGTACTTCAAAACACTTTGAAAATCAATCTTTCCCAAAACAATTAGTACCATCAACAAGGTGGACCAAAGGGTCCCTTTCCAAATCAGTACCACCAACAAAGTGGGCCACAAGGTCCTCTTCCAGACCATCAGTACCATCAAAAAGGAGGACCACAAGGTCCCCTTCCAAATTAGTACCACCAAAAAGGTGGACAATAGGTTCCCCTTCCGAACCAACAGTACCAACAACAAGGTATTTCGTAGACGACCCTTCTTCAGTCGTTCCATCAGCAAGATGTCCCACAAATGCATAAATAGGGTAACCTTCAATTTATTCCTTCCCAACAGCAAGGTGTTCCCAATAGAAAGGTATGCCACAACACCCTTCTTTAGTTGTCCCATCAACAAGTTGTCCCGCAAATGCATCAACAGGGTAACCTTTATTTTAGTCCTTCCCAACATCAAGGTATGCCATAGAGCACCCTTCTTCATTCATCCCATAAACAAGGCATCCCACAAACACATCAATAGGGTTACATTCAGTTTAGTCCTTCCCAGTAGCAAGGTGCACCACATAGCACCCTTCTTCATTTGTGCCATCAACAAGGTGTCCCACAAACACATCAATAGGGTAATATTCAGTTTTGTCCTTCCTAGAAATAAGGTGTGTCGCAAAGCACCCTTCTTCATTCATCCCATCAACAAGGTGACCCACAAACACATCAAAAAGGTAACCTTTAGTTTAGTCCTTCCTAGTAACAAGGTGTTCCTCACACCCATCAGTTGTTCGACTAGCCCCACCAGCCGTTCAAGAAAGTCTTCTTTCTCATGCAGGATCAACAATAGATAGTAGGGCAGTGGATCCTTCCTTGGATCAATTTCAGTGGCTCGAGAGAGAAAGGAAGTGAAGATAAGGTCCATCAGGAAGGAGTTCAAGAAAGTATTCGAGTTCAAGCTATAATCTCGTCCCACCCAGGGAAGGTAAAGTATTCTCCATCAGAAAGGAGTTCAACCGACCCTACTTTTAGAGCCTCAATCACCACTAGTTCAACTGGTGGTGCCCAACCCCCCTACCCCCTACCCTTCGGGACCGACCCATTCACCAAAAACCCTACCGACCATGCCCTTTAAGACAACTTTATTGCCACCCACCCGCTGTTCCACAGAGCCCCCTTGTTTAGTCGTCCCATCAACAAGATATCTCGCTAATGCATCAACAGGGTAACCTTTAGTACACTACATCCCAAAAAAAAGGAGCTAGCCCTCATTACACACAACAAGGACCTAACCCACTCTATGTCCAAAACAACTACCAAGGTTCAATGTCTCCATTCTATCCATCTTATGACCAAACAAATGTTGTGGGCAACAAGGCTATTTCATGCAAGGCTTGCAAACAAAGATACCAAAAATATAGATGGAACAAAAATTAGACGTCGTCACCCAACAGATAGTAGATATGCAGGTAGGAAAACAAAGAAAACCTACACTCTTTAGGAAATTTGTCCATTCTCATTCGATCGTTCTATCACTGCATTACCTTTTCCAAAGAATTTCAAAATACATAGGTTTGACAACAAATACAAAGGAAGAGGAGATCAAGTAGAGCATGTGTGAGATTTATCAGTATTGTGTATGGAGGTAAAAAAAAAGGATGCCTATCTCATGAGGCTCTTTCCATGCAGCCTCATAGGTCATGCTATGGAGTGGTTCACCCGTCTGTAACCAGGAATTAGAACTTTTGATGAATGATGCTCGAAAGTTCATAAGCCACTTCTCATTTAACATAGAGAAATATTTCACCATCACAAGTTTTCCCAAAATTAAGTAGAATCAAGGAGATTCCTTTACCTCCTACCTACAGAGATGGAGACACAAAGCGAGTTGATGCAAATGGCCCATTCTAGATAAGGAGTTGGTGGATATTTTAATCACAAATGTCCTACCTAAAATAAACTACCAACTCACTATGCTATGTCCTATAGAATTTGAAGAAACAATTGAAAAGGGATTACATATTGAGATATCCCTCATTGTAGGAGTCCTTAAATCAAACAACTCAAAAGATAGCCCCTATAGCTCAAATGATAAACCTAAAGTCTGGGCCAAAAGAAAGAATGTCACAAATGATGAGTGGTAGATGTTAGAGAATTATGAAATGCATAGAATACATATCAAAAAAAGCGACAAGTGGCATAAACAAGCTATGGTCCCAACAACACACAAAGAAGCCAAATTACCTATCCTAAGAACAATCAGGTTGTAAACTAATAGACAAATCAGGGAGGGAAACAAAGGCAATATGATCAACCTAGGAGGCAACTCACAGTACTGGGTGAGACACTTGAAACAATCATGTGCAAACTAGTACAATAAAACCTCATCAAAATGAATGATCGCCTAAACTATGAGGAACCTAGCTTCAAGACGCCTTAGTATAATGAGAAAGACATGTGAATTCCATAAGACCAAAGGACACATGACCAAAAATTGCATGTGCCTCAAACACATCATCGAGGACTTGATAGACAAAGGGGAAGTAGACATTGAGCATCATCTTGGGAACAAGGACCTTCAAATATACTCAAAACTAATCCCAAATCATGATAAAAGGAATTATAAAGGAAAGGAACAAGAATACCACAATGCTAATTACATGTACAGTGACACGATTTTAGGAACCCTCTCACAAGTTGATGAAAATAGGGAAAACGTAGTGACAATACAAGGAGGAGACAACAAATGTAACATAACCACCCATCGAGGAAGAGTTACAATAAAAGGAGACCCTCCCAAGCCTACAATGAAGTTACCAAGTGACTACAATATTGTGGAATAGTTGAAGAAACCACCTTCCTTAATCTCAATCCTAGAGTTGTTAAAATTGTCACCCACACATAGGGAAATACTAGAAAAGGAATTGGAAATGTTAGTCCCTAATGACCTCGATCCTAGTCAGTTCCAAGCCATGGTTGGAAAGATCAAAACAAGTAATCATTTAATATTTTTTGAGAAAGATCTACCACAAAGAATATTCCAGAACCAAGCACTCTGCATAGAGGTTGGTGTTCACAAAACCATGGTCAAATGAGTATTGATAGATAATGGCGCAGGTTTAAACATATGTACCTTAAAATTTGTAGAATAGTTGGGATATTTTGAAAATGTGTTTGAAAAAGGAATAAGTTTCACCATAAGGGCCTACAATAACCTTGAAAGAAATTCTGAAGGAACAGTCAGGCTGCTAGTGCATATAGGATCGACCATCACAAAAACTACTTGTCAAGTACTGGACCTTGATTTACCATACAAACTCCTTCTGGGACACCCTTGGATCCATGTGTTACAAGCAGTCCCTTCCACTTTTCATCAATTCCTAAAGTTTTCCCATGAAGGAAAAGAAGTAACACTATATGTCGATCTCGAGCCCTTCCATTTATGTACAAATTTGGAGGAGAAGTATAATAAAATATAATGTGTTCCTAGAAATGACATAACCTTCCACTCCTTTTCTTATGTCAACACTTCAATGCTTATAAACCTCAACCAAGAACACATCAAGTGATGAATTGAAAATGAAAGCCAAGATTCAAGTACTTGACAAGGGTAATGGGAATTACCATTTAAACCAAGCATTTTGCATCAACATGCTTCCACCAACGTTCAGAGTTTATGGAGGTCCAAAAGAGATCAAGATAGTGCAAATGATAGCCAAGCCCATGATCTTCACTAGGCTGGGAGATATGAAAGACGAAGAAATATTTTAGGAGGACTTCTCATCCATGATCTACAAGGAGGACCGAGAGGAACCAAAAACACCAAAACCCATTTCAATTGATCCTAAAACTAGAGGTTATCAATTCGTTAAATAGATGGGATAAAATGGAATAGGTGGCCTTGGCCTACACAAACAAGGTTGATTAGATCCTATCATAGTGGAACAAAGAAATAAAAATATGGGTCTAGGTTATAATCCAAAAGATGTGGTTATTCCAAAAGCTAGATGAACCTCTTGGAAGAAATGAGAAACTTCTGCTAGTGTTAAGGCACTAGATATCTATCATATCATGGACAACAAGATACCTGTCGAAGAATTATTTGAAAACTTTAGCATTGATAGATTCCCTATCCCCAACATTTATTACCATTTTGGAACAACCTCTAATGAATACGAATGGGATTCTCCTTCCTTCATCACCAGATATGATTCTCCAACTTCTAGTAATGATGACCTAGATACCTAGTGGGAAAAATACACCAAAGCCATACTGACCCTTTCACCCACTTCCATAAGCTTTGCAGACCAAGATGATAGCCTCCCACTCTATTACTCGCAACTCATAGATTGCGATAAACAACAACATATACTTGTTATGGATCAATTCTAGAATGATGAGGCAATCACAAAGTTCATGGGACTTTGAATAGATGCACCAATAGGAGATCACAAAGTACGGTTAATCATGGAACTTGAATAGGAGGCATACTTTGGTGGAGATATTGAATCTTCCAATCATAAAAATGAAAGAAAAAACATAAAAATATGACCCCTAGGGAAAACCACATTGTGGTTCTATTAGATCCATAAAAAGGAAAATAAAGGACACATCCGAAGGTGAAAACCTCCTAGAGGCACCCGAAGATGGAGGGTTCAATCTCCCCATATCGGAATATCAAGAAAGATCAAAACTCCTAGTAGAAGAAGCAAAGGACATAGATGTTGGCACAACAAAGAACCCAAAGATAACTTACCACATGACATCACTTGATCCCGAAGAGAAAGCAAGATTCACAAAATTCATCAATGAAAAAAAGGTAAATTTTGCTCGGACCTATGCTGATATGCCTAGAATAGATACAAAATTAGTGGTACATCATCTAGTTGTAGTCCCTAGAGCAAAGACTATCAAGAAAAAACTCAAAAAAATGCATCCTCAAATAGCATTACTAGTAAAGGTAGAGCTAAAGAAACTACTAGATGTGGGTTTCATCAGACCCATCGACTATCCACAATGGATATCAAATCTAGTACTAGTGTCCGAACCTACTAGGGGCATAAGAATCTGCACAACCTTCAAAGAGATGAACAAGGCTTGGCCAAAGGATGAATTTCTGTTGCCAAGTATCGACATGATTGTGGATCTAAGAATAGGACACAAGATGCTATCCTTAATGGATGGTTTCTCTAGATACAACCAGATAAAGATCTCTCCAGATGACCAACACAAAACAACATTTACTTGTGCTTGGGGGAAATTTTGGTGGAATGTAATGCCCTTTGGTCTAAATAATGTAGGCATAGTATATCAAAGATCAATGACAACCATATTCCATGATATGCTTCACACAATAATAGAGGACTATGTGGATGAAATTCTAACAAAGTCAGTCAAAAGGGAAAATCACTTGAAAAACTTGGCAAAGGTATTTGATTAGCTTGAACGATACAATCTAAGACTCAACCCTAAGAAATGTGCGTTCAGAGTAACATCTGGAAAGCTATAAGGATACATAGTTTCAAGAAGGGGGATTGAAGTGGATCCTGCAAAAGTAAAAGCTATAATAGAGATGCCTCCTCCAAAGACACTAGAAAAGTTAAGGAGCCTACAAGGTAAGTTGCAATCCATCGAGCGATTTATCACACAATTAGTAGACAAATATCACCCTTTCACTCATCTCCTACAGAAGGACGTCACCTTCAAGTGGGATTGGAGATGTTACCAAGTGTTCCAACAAGTCAAGGAGTACCCAATTACTCCTCCTATACTTATGTCACCTATCCCAAAAAAGGAAATGATACTTTATGTGTCTACCACACAAGTAGTGTTGGGAGCTCTCTTAACCCAGCTAGATGATAACAATAAAGAAAGGAAAGTCTACTATATCAACAAAAAAATGGTGGGCTATGAACTAAACTACTCGCCCATTGAAAGAGCATGTCTCTCAGTCGTGTTTTCAACACAAAATTTGTGACATTACATCTTAAACAAAAAGGTAAAGCTAATTTTAAAAGTAGACCCACTCAAATACTTACTAGAAAAGGTAGCCCCAACAGGTTGAATAGCCAAATGGATGATGATCCTAAGTGAATTTGATATAGAGTATGTGGATAAGAGATCTATCAAGGGAAAAGTCATAGTAGACCAACTGGCTGAAGCACCCATAGATGATCATAAACCTCTCACAGTGGACTTTCTAGATGAGAGTATCTTGATGAATGAAAAAATAGGCCAATGGACTCTATACTTTGACGGGTCCCATACTCAACATGGCTCTGGAGCAGGTATTCTATTTATCATTCCATGGGGAGATAGTATACCCAAGGCCTACAATATTTCATTCCCATACACAAACAACATCTCATAATATGAAGCTCTTATCATAGGGCTAAAAATGGCTATTGAATGGAGAATAAAAGAGCTACATGTATTTGGAGACTCTCAACTAGTAATCAAACAAGTGAACAATGAGTACCAAACAAAAGATGACAAATTTATACCATATAAAAGGATGGTGGACAACTTCAAGGAATAGTTTGTTTGAATAACCTTCAATCAAGTTCCTCGGATCAATAACAGAGTTGTCAATGCAATGGAAACAATAGGCTCACTGCTTGAAATTCCACATAATGTGCCTAAGTATGAGTTCCTCATCGAAAAGTTACTCATACCTATGTTCAACATCTTGGAATCGAAACTAGTATGTGTTGTCGTTTGTCCTAACTCCCCATGGTACCAAGATACTTTTGAATACATCCAACACGGTATCATACCACTTGAGCTAACAACCACTCAAAATAAAACCTTCACCCATATAACTTCTCATTTTACCATCCTAGGAGATACCTTATACCATCATAGTCTAGATGACATGTTACTCTAGTGCCTTAACACAGAAGAAGCACAAACAATCGTACAAGAGGTCCATGAAGGTATTTGTGGATCCCACTCTAGCAAACTTAACCTAGTCCAAAAACTACTCAGAACGGGGTACTACTATCCCTCCATGGAACATGAATGCATACAATATTCTAGAAAGTGCTAGAAATGTCAGCAACATAGTGATCTAGCTCATGCACCAACATAATAATTGAGACCCATAACCACACCATGGCCTTTATCACAATGGGGATTAGACCTGGTAGGAAAGATATCACCCGCTTCATCCAATGGGAACAAATTCATTATCACAACAATAAAGTATTTCACTAAGTGGATAGAGGCAATTCCCTTGACCTATATCACCTATAAAATATATATCAAAATTTATTTTGAATAATATCATTTTCAGGTATGGAATTCCCTAAATGATAATAATAGACAATGGAACCCCATTCAAAAATCAAAACGTCCAAGAGCTCTGTTCCTAATTTTCTATCCAACATAGATTTTCCACACCCTATTACCCCCAAGGAAATGGTCGGGCTGAGGAATCTAATAAAAATATCCTAAAAGTACTAAAAAAGATGGTCAATGATGCTGGCCATGATTGGAATTTACAACTAAACTCGTACTTATGGGCCTATCGAACTGACATTCACATACCTACTAGTGCCACACGATTTTCCTTGGTCTACAGATCATAGGCTATCTTTCCTTTTGAGGTCAAAATCCCCTCATTGCAAGTATCACTAAAAGAAATGGACAACAATGAAGAATACATGGTATCCAAGCTAAAGGAATTATAACTCCTAGATGAAAGGCATTTGAGCATGTTAAACCATTTGTAGGTTTATCAGAATTGGCTCAAAAAAAGCTATGAAAAAAAGATCAAGGATAAGAACTTTCAAATTGGTGACTTGGTTCTTCAAGAGAATCAACAAATACAATTGAATCAGGAAGACAAAGGAAAAGTTGAATTCAATTGGTTAGGCTCATTCGTCATCACAACAAGCTATGGCTTTGTGGCCTATCAATCGACTAATCCTAAAGGAGAACCTTTAGATGAACCGATGAACAACAACCACCTCAAGAAGTTCTACACATGAATTATGTTAGAATACCCTAGGCAAAAGGGTAAAAATCCAAAAAAATACAAAAAAGATTAAAAAAAATACAAAAAAAATCCAAAAACAAGAAAAAACTAAAGAGAAATAAAATGTTCTTTAAGTGAAAACCACTTTGTGGCACTCCTAGAATAGGTACCATAGTGAAAATCTGGAAAAATGCGCTATGTTTGAATAAAATTTGCATCATTATCTATCAGTACTATCCACAACATCCACCCATCCCTTTCATAATGAAATAGGTATCCAACCATGGCTTGTCACTAGTTAAAGAATGTCGTTTTATTGGGGGCAACTTCCTAAAGCTAGTCATGGGTTAGATATTTTAGCATCCTATCATGATAAAAAAAACAACAAAATATCAGATAAAAAACAAAATCATAAAATCATAAAATAACAAAGATCAAAACCATCAAAAAAAAAAAAACATCGTTGGATTATTCCTTCACTCAAATAGTCTAAGCTATCAACATTTGCTTGAACCTCATAGCTAGTTCAAGTAGATTTCCCACAACATATCCTCTAGAAACAAAAGTGGAATATCAATCCAAATTATCAATGTTTATCCAAAACAAAATTATGCTTTTTGAGTCAAACGGTCGAACTACGTGGTCTCTACATGTACAACATAGGCAAGGCTTATTAGCCCCCAAGACCCTAGGTCAGTCCCCTTAGGTTTCCATTATGCTTTATTTTCAACTTAGTCAAAACAAACAACAAAATTCAAAAACATATACAACATACAAAATCCAAAAAGATTCACAAAATAGAAAAGGTCAAAAACACTCAAACTAAGCAAACTACGAGCCTTTGCATGTACAACATAGGCAAGGCTTATCTTTAATGAGCCCCTTAGGCCTTAGGCTAGTCCCCTAAAAACAACAAAAACATCATAGAAAAACTTAGAAAAATAAAAAAGAAAACCCATCCCATCATCAAAAACCACAATAAAACATCACCCATAATAAATGAATCGTCATCCTCATACTTTGACAAAACAAAAAAATAAACAAAGAAAACATCAAAAGCTAGAACCTTCAAGCAAACAATCACAAAAAATTGAATGAAGAATAGATGAAAACAAGCAAATGATTGTAATATCAACTACTTATCTTTTTGACTATTCACCAACAACATCCTGAGATATGCCTTAACGGATCCGTTCCTACGATAGATGTGATCAACAATAGAAATAGTCCTAAAAGATCAAACAGATATGGCAAGTGATACTGCAACTTTGTTTTTTTATCTTTTTGTAGTCTTATTTTTATGATTTATTTTATTGACTCATTCTGAGGATCTCTTGAGGATGTTCATAAGGATTTAGAGAAGAAGGAATGGGGGAAATTGAGCATCATTTCAATTTGTTGTTTGTAATATATTTTTGTAATACTACCATGACAAATACTTACTTTATTGAGTATATGAAAGTTGTGTTGAAATGATTCATGAAGTAGTTGCATGTTAGGTGTTCTATACCTCTCTGTGTGACTGGTCGGAAAAGTTTTAACACAACCCAACTATATACTTTAAACAAAGTTTTCATATGTTTGCTATGAGAAAAAATACTCTTTTTTTGTAGAGTCAAGTTCCACGCAATAGATACAAGGCCACCATGGTCATCAATACACTAGTGCATCGTATCTATTTTCCACATCAAACAGGATTGTTCAAACTGTGAAGTCTCTAAAGCAAAGCAAAAACAACTCATCAACTACTAATAACATCATATTTCTATCCATCATCGATATTTCTTCTAATTAACATAATATTTCTATCCATCATTGATGTTTCTTCTAATTAACATTATATCTCTATCCATCATCGATATTTCTTCTAATTAACATCCACTTGCATAGAAAAATGAAATAGTACCATATCTATCCTACATCCACAATGTCATCAATACACATCATGATGATAATAAAACAAAAAAAACATCATGTATTATGCATGGTCCATTCATTCATCATATATCAACACCACATAAAAAACATCATATGAAACAAAGTATGATTCATCCATCCAAATCATACACATACATCGAAAAAGTATAGAAACATATATAAACATACATCATTATATATCATCATCAAAAGAGATAGTTTCATAAGTACATCATCCTTAGTGAAACAAGTGTGATAGGGTAATACAAAATCATAACATAAATACAAGGTCTCAACTAGACCATTGAATATATATACAAAACACATGTTTACAATATACCTCTAAACAATGAGCAACATAAAGATCAAGTACAAAAAGTAAGACCCCGAAAGGAAGGATAGAACCCTATGGACCACCAAAAGGATCTGGTTGTCTCACAAACTGATCAACTGCACCTACACCGCCACCACCATCGCCAACGCTCACAACACTAGGCTCTTTGAACCGTGGATGTCGAGTAGTCCTAGGAATAATAACATTATATAAGGTTGATAATAAGTGCACATCTGTAGAAACTGATCTCACTCAGCTTGCATACTATCACACTCTACCTTGAGAGTATCTCTCTCTACCATAGGCTAATATACTTGAGCCTCTACAACATGTCATTGACCACTCTCCCTATCTCGCTCAACCCTCAAAATTTCTACCCGAGCCTTCATAGCCTGTTGCCACACTATCTTTGTGTCTCTAGAAACATTCATCTAAACTAATAGCATATCTCCATCCCTGTCTCATGGAGGAGGACCTAGAACCTATCTATGACCCTACGCCTGAGGCATACACTCATCTTGACCACCTATGCCCCATCACGTTGTGCCCTCTCCAATTCCTTTGTAAGAACCTCAACGCACTTTCACTCCTCGCAACGACCTATAATACCTTCTCTACCCCAAGCGAGATCACCCCCAGGATCAGTGAACCTCAATAGTATACATCATGCCCACCACTCATGATAATCAAGAGTAGTACTTGGATCTACTAAACTAACCAGCCAACCCCAACCAACTGGGTCAAGTGCTCTAAAATTAGCAACAACAATATCTATATCTATCTAGAGACCCCATACCAGGACCTCCCAAGTGGTCCAACCAAACCAAGCCTCATAAGCATCAAGAACCTGACCCTGTCTCTCTCTGAACTAACGACATACTCGGTCCGGTAAGTAACACTCTATCACAAAATAATAATGATAAATCAACCATTGAGTTTATCAACAGTAAACAAGGTGATTTGAATCCTCCAACCAATCCTCATAGCCCATATAAGGTCTCCATAAAACCTGACATCTCATCAAAAATATGACACCAATAAGGAAGATCCC
Organism: Sequoiadendron giganteum; assembly: GCA_007115665.2. Lineage (NCBI taxonomy): Eukaryota > Viridiplantae > Streptophyta > Pinopsida > Cupressales > Cupressaceae > Sequoiadendron > Sequoiadendron giganteum. The sequence continues at coordinate 643,785,673 of CM021100.1, forward strand.
CAGGCAAGATGTAGTGCATGAAATCGCCATAATGATAAGAGTACAGATCATCAGGAGAACAATCCTGTATCCCATCCAATCGAGCAACTGCAATGTGCTCCCACACCCAAACATGCAAAAGTGAAACACCTACGAAAATTGATTTCTTGCCTCAATACACAACCTTGTGCATATCTCTATAAAGATAAGCAAGGAGACACACACCCCAGACATACCTCATCCCATACTCAAATATACTCTCAATATATACACCCCAACCCATAGGAAACTTCTGACCTCTCCTATCAAGAACAACTAGTCCTTAAATTAGACCACATAAGACAAGTGAAATAAGATCTGCACTACCAGAAAAACCAGACAAATCAATCTTTGACTAATGCACCTCCAAGTTTCTAACACCTAGCACATGTTGCATGGAATAGGTACCACATCGAACATGAAAAGTAACAAGCTCACCATGAATGGGAAGGCGAAGTATCCTCCACACATCCTTAAGGGTAATAGTCACCTCTCCTATGGGAAAATGAAACAAGGATGTCTTAGAATGTCACCGCTCCATTAATGTGGTCATCATATCTATGTGAGTCCTAATAAGAGGCATCTATGAAATATAACATAGTCCAACGACATCAATAAAGTCTCATTCCAACACACAAAAATAGGCAGTTGGATCAAACAGGTGTTGAGGATGTCTTTCCCTCGGCTGCAGTGGTTTGAGGCCCACCTACAACCATTTTTACCCACAATGTTAGGGTTTCACTTTGAACATGTAAAGCAACAAAAAATGACACAAAACACAATGACAAACAACATTTAGGATGACAAACAAGAAAATTCAAGAGTTTAGTTCAAGTGCACAAGTTCAGAGCAAATGCTAACAAAAAATGCAAGGGTTTAAGTCAAGGGTGAGATTTTAGAGAAAGTGCATGAAACAAGGGCGAGGGTTTAAGTCAAGTGCGAGGTTTTAGAGAAAGAGAGGTTTTTATATGCAAGGGTTTATAGAAAGTGTGAGGTTCTTAAGAAAGGGTGAGGAAACAGTCAAATAATAATTAAATGTAAGGTTTTAAAGCATAAGTGAAGTTTTAGGGCAAGTGCATGAAGCAAAAGTGAGTTTTTCAATCAAGTGCGAGGTTTTATGGCTAGTGCAAGGGTTTTAAGGTCAAGTATGAGGTTCTAACGTAAGGAAAACGATGCAAATGCTCAAAAATCACCAGATTTTTGCTATTGACTTAAGAAATTATGTACACATAATACAAGAACATAACAAAACGAAAACATGAATTGACAAGATACATATCGGGTCACCAATGCTTGAGGGTTGTCGAAACTCCTGAACAAGGTCTGAATGATGTGGGGCTCCCTAAATTCTTGACATTACTCCTCGACAACTGACATAAAGGGAAATCCAGAGACAAGAATTAAAAAAGGATTAAAGAATAAATGAGCTAATTAGAAGACTAATGGCCTATATTAAACCTCAAGAAAACCCTAATTTCACCTAGAAAACCCTCATTTTACTTAGGGAACCTTCTTAATTTCAATTTAGAAGCTCTCAAAAACAAAAAAACGAGAAACGAAGGACCTATGGACCTAATTGTTCATCCTAAACACATCAAAATTGAAATAGAACAGGGTCATGAGCTTGACCTCAAACATGAATTTTTTTCCAACCTCTTGATGGGACATCACAGAGTCCTATCATCATTCCACTGAATGCTAGGGCATAGTGGGGCATAGTGTTTTTTCAAAAAACTTGATCTTAAAAATAGAGATTTTGAAACAAAGCAACCAATACTTTGTATCAAAGAAGGGCAATATGTAGACATGTAAAATTTATCTAACACCTATCACACACCCTAAACAACAACAAACAACATTGAACAACATCAAACAACATCCCACAACATCTCAAAATCATCCCACAACATCTTAGAATCATCCCACAACATTTCAAAATCATCCTGCATCATACCAAAATATCTCGAGAACATCCCACAACATCTCAGAATCATCCTGCAACATCCCACAACATCTTTGAATCATCTTGAAATATCTTGGAATCATCCTAAAACATCTCAGAATCATCCTACACCATTCCGCAACGTCCTAGAACATCTCGAAAAGCATCACATAATATCAAAATAGCATCCAAAATCCAATATTCCTGTATTAATTGAAAAATACAACATTATTTAATTAATTCAATTTTTCATCATTTTTGACAAATTAAATAAATTTCATTTATTTAATAAAGTCCTAAGAACCTAATTATGTTTTAAATTAAATAAAACAACATTATTTCATTAATTCATGTTTCTATAATTTTGATCAATCAAATAAATTACATTTATTTAATGAAGTCCTAATCCCGCTTTATTTCATCCTGATTGATTAAATAATGCCAATTATTTAATTATGTCACTAAATCACCTTATTCCTCTAAGTTAATTGAATTGTTAAATCATAATAGTTTAATTACAAAACTCTCCATCCAAAATTTGAATAATTAAATCAAACCATTCAAATCATTTATGAAAAATCAAATCAAACTAATGCAACTTTGTTTGTAAAAGTCAAACTTGATTTGCATGTTCAACTCCAAAAAAGAATTAATTAATTAAATCAATTAATCAATTTTCCTCACCCACTTTCTGATTGAGAAAATTACGATTGTTGACTAATGAATCTAATTTGATAACTAAGCCATATAATTTCCTAACTAATCAATCTAATTTCCTAACTAATCAATCTAATTTGCTAACTAAGCCATCAATTTCCTAACTAGGCCATCTAAATCCTAACTGATCAATCTAAATCCTGACTGATCAATCTAATTCCTAACTAGCCAATCTATTTCTCAATCACACAAATTGTGCAAATCAACTTTGTGCAATCTTCTCATATCTAAATCCTCTCAACACATTTCGACCATTGATCTGGATATTCTCCAACAAGATCCTGATCATCCATTTCAAATCTCATTTTCTATATAACAAACCTCTTTCCTCATATATAAGGATCAAAGAATCAACATACCTTATGCAACTAAGTACTGTTGAGATCACCATTGATAGAGTTTCATCATTTCTTCAATTAACCAACATCAACATCATTCTTCAAGCTTTCACGAGGCAATAATGGAGGCTTCGCAGTGATACGAACAACCAACATCATGCGAACACACTCTGACATGGGATGGTGACCTCTCCTTTTCTTTGAATTCATTGTGTTAAGCTTAGGATTTCATTACATAATTTCAATAGATTAGATTGTTCATTTCATGAGTGATGGAATACGATCTTAGATTAAGTGTTTTGAACTAGATAGATTCTTAGTTCATTTCATTTATCTTTATTTGCATTCTAACGGTTTTCTCCTCACATAGGTTGGGATTAACTTAAATGAATTGATTGATCATTTAATTGTTGTTTATACCTTTGAATTGAGGTCATTTATTATTGAAGTTTATACTTTTTTTTGAAGTCATTTATTGAAGTGGTTATACTTTTAATGGGGTTTTTTTATTATTGTTATACTCTTGAATAGAGACATTTTTTATTGAGATTATAATTTTTGAAGTAGAGTCATTTTATGTTGTGACATTATGAATACAATGTGGTTGATTAGGTTATTCCTGGGGTTTGTTTGATCCATGAGAAAGGGGATAACGTTTTAGAATGTAAAATTGACCTAACAATCATCACACATCCTAAATGACATTCTCGCATTGTCGACATCATTATTGTGCTAAATATCACTGCATTTCAAATAAATAGCATCAAAAACCTTAATTTCCTCTATTAATTGAATAAAATGATATTATTTAATTAATTCACATTTTTCACTATTTTCGACTAACTAAATAAAATTCATTTATTTAATAAATTCCTAATCTAACTTTATTCCTGGTGATTAATTAAATAACATCAATTATTTAATTATGTCACCAATTTACCTTATTCCCCTAAGTCAATTAAATTATTAAAACATGATGGTTTAATTAAATCACTTTCCCCTAAATTTGAATAATTGAATTTAATTATTCAAAACATCATCAAAAAGGTCAAACAAACAAATACAACCTTGTAAACTACTTGTTATAATAATAACATTAGTGAGGATGGGATTCGTTCTGCAAGTGTTACATCTGGGTCAGAACGAGCGTGAACGAGGAAATTTGAATTCATCTGAACTGGGTGATGATGGGGAGGATGATCCGGATGGGAATGAGATTTCTATGCATTTCTCCTCTGTGTTGGTTACTCCTGTGTGGGGATTGGTTCATGTTGCTGGCATTTGTTGTGGGGGATGTTGGTTGTTACGTGATGTTTCTTCCCACTTTCCTACCTTGGTTGCTGCATTTGTGGTTGATGGTAGTGTGATGGTTGATGTTGGGATCTCTTGTTGTGGTGGTGATGTGGGTGGTGTCGTTGAGGTTGTTTCCGCTTTTAAGAACTCTGTTTCTTGGACAGAGAATTCCTTCTTGGCCGCCTTTGGGCCTGTGTTCTTGTAGGCACCACTGTTGAGGTGGGCCTTTATGTTAAGATGGATTTCTAGCCTAAGACTTCATCTTTCCTCTTCTAGGGAGGGGAGGGGGTTGTGTTTTGGTGTTGTGACAGTCTTCCCTATAGAGTGGTGGCTTGCGTTGGCGGGAAGTGGTGCTTCGCTGGGTTTGTTTCTTGTTGGCTCGGTGCTAAGTGCATGAAATATGCATTGGAACCTTTGCAAATTGGTTGTGGGGGTTTCCTGGATCTACAAAGGGTGGTGTTGGTGGCCCCTATTCTTGCAGGGTTCTCTGACAGCCTAGTGGTGCCTGTGTTGGCTCATGTTTGCTTCAAGAAGGGTGGTGGCCCTTGTTTGGTTTTTGAAAATGGTGTGGCCCGTTTGATGATGGCTTGGTGGCTTCTTTAGAATTTTTTGTGGGGGAGGCTCTTCTAGACAATGATGGTTGTGTTATGTGGTGCTATGCCATTTTTGTGGGTTTTGGCTAGCTTTGGGGAATATTGTTTGGTGTTCTCTTTAGTGGTTCTTGTCTTGGTCTACTGTAGAGTTCTCT
>CM021100.1:643791489-643830660 GCA_007115665.2 Sequoiadendron giganteum
GATCGGAGTTCATCAATATAATTTGCATGACAAAGTAATGCCAAAATATTAATCAAAATTTTGAAGGTTCAACACACATCTTCAATCAACAACATTGCACATTCTTCAAGATTTTGCACACACAATGGAGTCTTCGCATTGATATGAACAATCCAACATCTTCACGAACACATTATGACATGGCATGGTAATGATACTTTTCTTGAATTCATTTTATGTTTATCTCTTTCGATTGCTTTTGTGAATTCATTATTCTTCGTAGTTTCATTTCGTGAGTAATGGGAAGGAATCATCTTTTTGTTTGTTTACATTAGTTGCCATTCATTCAATTTGATCTATTGCATCTTCCTAATTCCCCCCTTACACATTCTAGCATGCTCAATGGGACCACTTGTTCTTAGCACTAACCATTTTATGAGAAAATTTTGAAGTTATAGGTTATAAAAATGCACTGGAAAAAATTTCATGCAAAAGCTACAAGAACTTCACGCACTTGATTTCATGTTTTTGCCACTCCTGAAATTTTTCTGGTTGCTTTTGATGTTCTTGTGCTTTTGCAAAAATGACACAGGCATTTTTTTTTTTTAGCCGCTTCTGGTTAAAAACACGCTTTTTGAGTTTTTAATTCACACTTGCTTTTTTGATAGGGTTGTTTTTGTTAAAAAAAATTAATTTTGCTCTGTCAAACTTTTATTTGAAATCTACAAGTCATGTTTTTAATTTCTAACACTAACAATCATTTGATTTGGATATTTTATAGGTGCTAACATTTTTTGTGTAAGATTTGCAGAAGCATGGCATAATTTTATTCAAGAAATGACTAACACATTTATTGTAGACAAGGCGAACGGTCAAAGATTTTACTTTTTCAAAGCTTTCATAGTTAGAAAACTTTGATTTGGTGCAGTAAAAAGAACCACACAAATGAACATTTAAATTTGGTGCTTTAAAACAAAAAAATTCAAAGCTTTCATAGTTAGAAAACTTTGATTTGGTTCAACAAAAAGAACCCCACAAATGAACATTTCAATTGGTGCTCTCAAACGAACATTAAAAAAAATTATAGCTTAACAAAAATTCAATTGGTTTTCTAAAACGAACTTTTCAAAGCTTTCTAGCTTACAAAAATTCAAGTGGTGCTCTAAAAAAAACTTTTCAAATATTTCTAGATTACAAAATTTTAATTGGTGCTTTAAAAATAAACTTTTTCAAAGCTTTCACAGTTTAGAAGGACACTTCAATTTTTGTGCTTATTAAAACAAATGACCAAACACTTTAATTTTTGTTGACGAACACATGATTTTCTTTTGTTGACCTTTAAGACAAGGTTTTAGAAAACACTTTGGTTGGTGCTTAAAATGAAAAAATCAAATTCTTGTCTTGCACATTGCTATCTATTTGTTTGAAATCGAGAAAATTTCATTTTGGTGCACATAAAAAGAACAAGAAAATTGCTATCTTGTACACACTTTTATTTTAATTTTACTTTATTTTTCATTTTTTGAACTTAAAAAGAACATTGTAATGAAGTGTATACTATGTTTTTTGTTTTTGGAAAACTAGGTGTTTATCCTCTCCCCTCGTGCCTTTCGGCGATCTTGGGTGATGAAAAACATCTTGAGTTTCACACCATTTGTTTACATTTCAAAGCATACCTTTAGAGGGCCTGCCTCCAAACTTGTGAGAGGGAATGACCCAAGCAGTACTTTTGTTTTGGTTCGCTATATAAATAACTGTGGGTGTGAGGAAAGTTCATCACCCACCTGGTGCATATGTTCTATATTGACAAAAGTCTCCCCTAGTATCCATGAGATACATAAAAACCTACAAGGGATGGGAGACCTCTTAATTGAGTGAATTATTGCACGTATAGACACCAATTATCCCAAAACATGACTAAGATCTAGTTTTGTAGAAGCCACCCCATTTAGCCAAAACATTCTCTGAAGTGGTGCATCAGAACTTTGATCTCGAGAAATTACTTACCAATTCTGACTTATGCTTGAGCTAAAACACTCCATTTGTTGCATGTAAAATCATCCCTTCGGGGCATGAGGTAAGCCCATCTAGGAGGAAGTGTCTATCCCTAGGGTGTACATTGTCTTCATGAAATTTGAAAATCTATTTAGTTACTTTGAAACATCAGACATTTTTCTTGAATTAAAATGAACATATCAAAACAAGCATTTAACGTGGTTCTCAAAATTTAAACCCTTTGAATTTAGTGTGAATACTTTGAAAAGAGCCCTATGTTTGCACTCCCTAAAATATATCTTAAGCAAATATCTTTGAAGGTTTTTGAATGTATAGGCTCACATTTCAAGTCACATTAAGAATGAAGTAAATCTTGGAAACTAGCTTTTAGCATTTTGACTTCCATGAACATTGAGCTTTTGTGGTAAGAAGCATGCTTAAAGTTGTAGACATTTAGGGTCACATAAGTTTTGATTGTTGTGTTGTGTTATCACTTTCCAAGTCTCAAATCATATTCAACATAACCTTAAAAAATATACAAATTATCAAAGTTGTTGCGAAAACATAGAAACTGGGAAACAAAACTAAACAAAGGTCGCTTTTGCTTCTATTTTTACCACACTTGATGAAAAATTGGTCACACTTGCCAAAAACCTAGCAGTTTTGCTCTCTTCCTTGTAACAGTCACTAGTAAAAATACACTGCTTTTATAAAATCTGAATGCTTTTTCTCTAAAAACTATCGTAATTACTCCTAGTATTTCCGCAATTGACTAAACTTTTGAAATGCATTTGACTACAAACTAGTCATTTTTTACCATAAAGCTCACTTTTGCCTATACAAATCACCAATCAGAAAATTGATACAAAGGCCGCACTTGAAAATTTTTACTGCATTTTCTTTTCTGATTTGGCCGCATCTGACCAAAATCTGGCCATGGTTAACTTTTTAAACTACTTTTTCTTCAAACCTATTGCTTTTTCTCTGTTTCTTGGTAAAAATAAAATAAACCAATCCAAAACCGGTTACAAATCCTTTTAGAATGAAACTATTAGACTCACAATATGCATCATAATTGGTCCATCATCCATTTGCAAAATTCAACACCTCATCCTAATTTTAGAAATCAAAATCAAAACAAACAAACTTGGATCATTCCTTCACTCACACTTCTAATATATCAACATTTGCTTGAACCTCAAGGCTATTTCAAGTTAATTTACTACAACATATCCTCTATAAAAAGAATTGAAATATCATTCCAAGCCTTTCAACATTTTAAGTTTCAAAAATGGCATCATCCCAAAACATCACTCAAACCTTAGGGTCTTGAGAATCACAAAAACCATATAAAAAAACCCACACTTTCATCTTTCAACTTATGACCATTTGGCGTCCAATTGCTCCAGTTCAACAAACAAACCTTACACCAACTATCATACAACCAAACTTTGAGTTGATTGAAGGAGAACAAAAAAACATAATCAATAGTTTGAGGAGCTTCATATTCGAGAAAAATAAACACCAAACCAATGGAGAAACACAACTAACATCCTAGATAAAGAGGAGTAGAGAGAAAATCTTGTGGTCAAAAGGTCTGTATTACCACCTCCCACATGGCAATAGACACCATTCTTCAAAAATAGAAAATCCAAAAATAAACGCAATTTCATTTCCTTAAAACAAAAAAGCCAAAACCAAACACAATTTCATTTCCTTAAAATAGAAAATCCCAAAAACAAGGCATTCTTTTATTCACAATTTGAAATCATCAAAATGGTCACAAAAATCTTGGTACTTGTTTATGATAATTTCAAGATCACAACATAGAAAAAAACATGGAGGCCAACAAAAGTAGTGCGAGTATACTGGAAAAAAACACCACAAATAGTGGAAGTGACCCATGGGGGTATATACCAAGTGACCTTGCAACTCATCAAAGGTAACGAACATTCAAAGCAATGTTAAACCAATCACCTAGTGAGCAAGAGGTAATTTTTAGACAATAAGAAGTGATGGATAGAGCAAACCAAAATCCCAAGGATATGGTCATAGAGGAGGTGGATAGTGAGGATGAAATAATTGATGAAGAATTCTTCCAACATTATAACAATCCCAAGATGCTCAAACTAATGGACAAACTCCTAAGAAGGATCCAAACACTTACTTCTTCAAGTTGGCACAAAGTGGTGCTAAGTTTCCTATAGAACTCAATGTAGAATGTATTAAATATCCTCAGCTCATTCTCTTAGGATATAACTCAATTGTGAGAGAAATACCCAAACCATTAGATATACCATACATGTGACCATTATTCTCATAAGGAAAGATCAATCAATAGACAACCCTTTGTTTATGAAATTGTCCCAAATCGAAAAAAGTGGCGGTGGCCCAACAATATCAAGGAGGTCCATCTCAATATGTGTCACAAGGTAACAACCCACCAATACAACAATACATGCCCCAAAACACTTCATATATTGACCCTTCCCAAAATATACAAAATCAACAAGGGAAATTTCCATAATGGTACCATCAACAAGGTGGGTCACATGGCCCCCTTCCCAATCAACAGTACTATTAACAAGGTGGGCCACATGGTCCTCTTCCCAATCAACATTACCAACAACAAGGTGGCCCACATGGTCCCCTTCCCAATCAATAGTACCAACAACAAGGTGTACCACATGGTACCCTTCTCAATTCATCCCATCAACAAGGTGTCCAACCAATGCACTATTAGGGTAGCCTTTAAAATAGTTAACCCCAAGAAAAATGTGTGCCACTGGGTACCCTTCCCAATTCATCCCATCAATAAGGTATCCCACCAATCCACCACTAGGTTAACCTTCAATACAGTTCGCCCCAACCACAAGGTATACCACCAACACACTACCAAAGTACCCCTTCTCCTCAACAACAACAAGGACCTAACCATCCTTACATTCAACAAGAAGCTAACCCTCCTTACATTCAACAAGGAGATAACCCTCCTTTCCTATAACAAGGAACTAACCCTCCTTACATTCAACAAGGAGCTAACCCTCCTTCCATACAACAAGGAGCTAACACTTCTTACATCCAACAAGGGCTAACCCTCCTTACGTCCAAAAGGGGGCTACCCTTCCTTACATTAAAGAAAGGGCTAACCCTCCTTATGTTCTACAAGGAGCTAACCCTCACATTCAACAAGGACCTAACCTTCCTTTCACACAACAAGGATTTAACCCTCCTTCCACCCAACATGGTTACCAAAGTCATGTACCTCCACAATACCCAACTTATTACCAAAACATGGAGGAAAACAAGGTTACTACACATAAGATCCACAAGCGAATGTACCAAAAATAGAGGTAGACATGCAATTACAAGAAATGAATCAAAGAATATTAGACATGCAAATAGGGAAACCAAAGAAGATTTATACCCTTTAGGGACATATGTCCATTTCCTTTTGATCGTTCCATTAATATGCTTCCCTTTCTGAAAAACTTTGAAATACCAAAGTTCAAAAAATAAAAAGGAAAGGGATATCCAGTAGAACACATAATAGATTTCTTGGTATCATGCATGGAAGTCCAAAACAACGATTCCTACGTAATGAGGCTCTTTCCACACAATCTTACTAGTCACACCATGGAATGGTTTTCTCATCTACCACCAAGAATTAAAAGTTTTGATGAAATGACTACCAAATTCATAAACCAATTCTCACTCAATATAGAACAAGATGTCACCATCATTTACCTATATAATATTTAACCGAGTCAAGGAGAATCCTTCACCTCCTACCTGCAATGATGGAGACATAAAGCTAGTTGATGCAAGTGGCCTATTCTCAACAAGGAATTAGTAGAAATATTTTTTTCCAATATCCAAGCAGAAATCAACTACCAAATCACCTTGTTGTGTCCCAAAAACTTTGAATCCAAGTCATTTAGAAGGGATTTCACATAGAAAGGGCCCTCGTAGCAAGGAGGTGATTAAGCTAAACAACCCAAGAGACAATTCTTCTAATTTGAATGAGAAACCTAAGATTTGGACTAGGAAGAAAAGCATCACCAATGATGGGGTAGTTGATGCTAGAGCTATGTGGAATGTAAACAATCTTAACGTACCACAAAACAAACCTCAAGTTGCACAAACAAGCTATGCTCCTAATAAGGCACAAAACAATCAACTTACCTATCCCCAAAACAATCAAGTAGTCAACCAACAAACAAATCAGGGAGGGCATCAAAGGAAATATGATCAACCAAGAAGGAAGTTCACTACATTAGGAGAGCCACTCGAGATGATCATGCACAAAATAATGCAACGAAACCTCATCAAGGTCAACGGTCATCCAAACTATGAGGAGCCAAGAATAAAAACACCATGGTACAACAAAAATCACTTATGTGAGTTCCACAAAATTAAAGGACATACAAAAATAACTGCATGAGACTCAAGCACATAATACAAGACTTGATCGATAAGGAAGAAGTGGATATCGAGCATCGTCTTGGAAACAAAGACCTCCAGATATACATAAATCTAATTATGAACCATGCCAAGAAGAATGAAAAAGGAAAATACCAAGAATATTACAATGCCAACTACACTTATGGTGACACAGTCCTAGGTACCCAACATAAGGAAAAAAGGAACACACATAAATGAAATGTAGTATGACAAAGACAAAGAATAAATGATAAAGACACATAACATAATATAATGCAATCATAACATGAACACCAAAAAAAAGACAAACACAATGCAAACACAATGCAAATGCATAGCATACAATGATCACTCTTCCTTCACATTATTATGAACCATGCTAAGAATAATGACAAAGGAAAAGACCAAGAATATTACAATGCTAAATACACTTATGGTGACACAGTCTTAGATATACATAAATCTAGTTATGAACCATGCTAAGAAGAATGGAAAAGGAAAAGACCAAGAATATTACAATGCTAACTACACTTATGGTGACACAGTCCTAGGTACCAACTCTCAAGAAGATGAAAGTAGGGTAAATATATTGACTATATGAGGCACAAACACTAAATGTAACATAAAACCCATTGAGGGAAATTCACAATACAAGGAGCCCCACCTAAACCTACAACTAAGTCATCAAGTGACTATAGTATGTGGAATAGCTAAAGAAGACTCCTTCTTTGATCTCAATCTTAGAACTGCTAAAATTATCACCCACACATAGAGAGATACTAGAGAAAGCATTAGAAGCATTGGTCCCTAATGATCTCAATCTGGATCAGTTTCAAGCCATGCTTGGAAAAATCATGACCAATCACCATTTGTTTTTTTTGAGAAAGACCTTCCTCAAAAGTCATTCCACAACCAATCTATCTATATAGAGGTTGGTTTCCACAAAAAAATGGTCAAACGAGTATTGATAGATAACGGTGCAGGTCTAAACATCTATAATTTGAAATTCATGAAATAGTTGGGGTATTCTGATGATGTGATAGACAAAGGAAGGAGAATTAATATAAGGGCTTATGATGACATTGAAAAGAATTCAAAAGGGATAGTCAGGCCACTAGTGCAAATAGGACCAGCCACCACAAAAAACACATGTCAGGTATTAGACCTTGAGTTACCATATAATCTCCTTCTAGGATTCCCTTGGATTCATGCATTACAAGCAGTTCCTTCAACCTTTCACTAGTGTCTAAAGCTTCCTCATGAAGAAAAGGAAGTTAAATTATATGTTGAACTTGAACCCTTCCACTTTTTTGTAAAATTGGAGGAGAAGTATAAAAAAATCCAGCGTATACCCAACAAAAACATATCATTTCATTCATTCTCATATGTTGACCCTTCCACACTACCATCAAATTCAACTAAGAGCACAGAAATTGAGCAACAATAAACTGAAACAAGGTTCAAGTACTTGACATGGGTAATGGAAATTATCACTTCAATCAAGAATTTTGCATTGGAATGCTTCCACCAACACCCAAGGTTTATGGAGGGCTGAAGGAGATCGAATATGTTCAAACAGTAAAAGTGATAGCCAAACCCACAATTTTCACCAAGTGGGGAGATATAAAGGATGAAGAGTTATTCAAAGAAAACTTTTCTTCCATGATCTACGAAGAGGAACAAGAGAAACCAAAACAACCACAACCCCTTGTAATCGATCCTAGAAGTAAAGGCTATCAATTAGTTAAACAAATGGGATATACTAGAATAGGTGGGCTTGGAATACACAAACAAGATAGATGGGAGCCCATTATTGTAGAAAAAAGAAAAAATAACATGGGACTAGGTTATGATTCAGAAGATGTGGTTACTCTAATTTCTAGATGTACCTCTTTTAAGAAACGAGTGCCTTCTACTAGCTTTAAGACATTGGATATCTACCACCTTATGGACAATGATTTACCCATTGAGGACTTATTTGAAGGTTTTAGCATTGATATAGTCCCTATCCAACCTATCAAAACTATTCCTAATGACTATTATTATTATTTTGGAACAAACTCTAATGATTATGAATGGGATTCTCCTTCCTTAGTCACCTCTAGCGATGATGACCTAGACACCCAATGGGAAAATGATACCAAATCCATACTAACCATTTTGAAAACCTCTATAATATTTAAAAATAATAATGATAGCCTACCCCTCTGCTACCCATAATTGATAGATTGGGACCAACAACAACATACACCTGTTTTGGATCAATTCCAGAATAATGAAGCAATCACAAAGTTTATGGGACTTCAAAATGACATACCGGTAGGAGATCACAAAATAGGGTTCATCATGGAACTTGAATAGGAAACATATTTCAATGGGGATATTGTGTCCTCCAATCACAAAGTTGAAAAGGATAATGTAAAAATTAAAACAAGATTCGCTAGAGAAAACCACAATGTGGCTCTATCAGATCCTACAAAGAAGAAAACAAAGGAAGAATCTAACAGTGAAAACCTCTCTTAGGCACTTGAAGATGGAGGATTCAATATCCCTATATATAAATATCAAGAGAAATTGACACTCCTTTTAGAATAAGCATAATCCATCAATGTTGGCACAAAAGAGAACCCAAAGATCACATACCATGCGATGTCACTTGGTCTTGAAGAGAAAGTGAACTTCACAACATTCATCAACAATAGAAAGAAACTTTGTGTGGACATATGAAGACATGCCAAGACTAGATCCAATATTATTTGTACATCATTTGGTCATATTTATTGGAGCTAAACCTATCAAGCAAAAACTAAGGAAAATGCATCCTCAAATAGCACTATTAGTAAAGGTAGAACTAAAGAAGTTACTAGATGCGGGTTTCATCAAACCGATCAATTATATCAAATGGATATCAAATATAGTACCAATTTCAAAGCCTATTGGGGGCAAAAGGATATACATAGACTTTTGAGACCTAAACAAAGCTTTCCCAAAGGATGACTTCTCTCTTCCAAGTATTGATATTATCATGGATGTAATAGCAGGACATGAGATGCTATCATTAATGGATGGTTTCTCTGGGTATAATCAAATAAAAATATCCCCTGATGATCAACATAAAATGACATTCACTTGTGCTTGGGGGACCTTCTGCTAGAATTTCATGCCATTCATTCTAAAAATGCAGGGGTGACCTATCAACGAGTGATGAAAAAAATCTTCCATGATATGATGCATACAACAATGGAAGACTATGTGGATGACATACTAGCTAAGTTCATCAAAAGAGAAGACCACTTTATCAACCTTGCAAAATTATTTGATAGTCTGGAATAGTATAACTTGAGACTCAACTTGAAAAATGTGCATGTTCGAAGTAACATCTAGAAAGTTACTATGGTATATAGTGTCAAGAAGGGGTATTCAAGTAGATTCTGTGAAAGTAAAAGAAATATTAGAAATGCCTTCACTGAAGATATTGAAACAAATAATAAGTTTACAAGGGAAGCTACAATCTATCAAGCGATTCATCACACAACTGGCAGACAAGTGCCACTTGTTCACCCATCTCCTACACACAAAAATCACGTTCAAGTGGGATGGGATATGTGACCAAGCATTCCAGTAAGTCAAAGAGTATCTACTTACTCCTCCAGTCTTGATGCCCCCTATTCTAGACAAAGAAATGATACTCTATGTGTCTACAACACAAGCAACACTGAGAGCTCTCCTAATACAGCTATATGATAATAACAAAGAAAGAGCGGTCTACTACATCAACTAAACACTGGTGGGCTACGAGTTGAACTACTCACCCATAGAAAAAGTGTGTCTCTCTATCATATGTGACACAAAAGTTGAGACACTATATCTTAAACAAATAAGTAAAGTTGGTTTCAAAGGTAGATTCATTAAAGTACCTATTAGCAAAAGCATCTCTAACATGTAGAATTGCTAAAGGGGTAATGATTTTAAGTGAATTCGACATAGAGTATGTAGACAAAAGAGCCATCAAAGGACAAATCATAACAAAAAAATTAGCCGAAGCACCAATGTAAGATCACCAGCCTCTTATAGTAGACTTCCTAGATGAAAGTATATTGTTGATAGAAAAGACAAGCCATTGGACTTTATACTTTGGCGGGTCCCACAAGGAACATGTCTTTGGAGCAAGTAACCTATTTCTGACACCATAGGGAGGTAGTATACCTAAGGCATACATAATTGCTTTCCCATGTACAAATAATATCTCATAGTATGAAGCCCTAATCATAGGACTTAATATGGCTATTGAATGGAGGATAAAATAATTGCAAGTCTTTGGAGACTCTCAACTAGTGATCAAACAAGTGAATGATGAGTATCAAACAAAAGATGAAAAACAAATGCCATATAAAATGATGGTTGATAGCTTCAAGGAATATTTTGTCACCATCACCTTTAAATAGATTCCTAGAATCAACAAAAAAGAAGTCGATGCCATGGAAACAATAGGTTCACTTCTTGATATTTCGTAGAACATTCCTAAGTATGAGTTCCTTGTAGAGAAATTACTCATACTGGCATTTGATATCCCAAAATCAGAACTAGTGTGTGTTTTTGTTGGTCCTAATTCACCATGGTACCAAGACACATTTGATTACATCCAACATGGTATCATACAGCTTGACTTAACAACAACCCAAAAGAAGATCTTCATCCATAGGACTTCCTGATTCACAATCCTAGGAGATACCTTATATCATCAAAGTCTAGATGGTATGTTACTTCGATGTCTGAATGTATAAGAAGTGAAAACTTCCTTACAAGAGGTACATGAAGGTGTTTATGGGTCCCACTCTAGCGGACCTAACCTAGTACAAAAACTTTTGAGAATAGGGTACTATTGGCCCTCCATGGAACAAGAGTGTATTTAGTATTGTCGAACATGTCATCAGTGCCAACAACATAGTGACCTTGTCCATGCACCAACATAGGAGTTGAGACATATCACCACACCATGTCCCTTTTCACAATGGGGATTACACTTGGTAGGTAATATTTCTCCCGCTTCCTCTAACGAGCATAAGTTTATCATTACCACAATTGAATATTTCACTAAATAGATAAAAGCAATTCCACTAATCTACATCACCAGAAAATAGATATCAAAGTTCATTTTGAATTATCTGATTTATAGGTATGGAATTCCCCAAACCATCATAACGGATAATGGAACCCCATTCAAGAATCAAGATGTCCTATAGTTTCCTTCCAAGTTCTCTATCCAACCAAATTCTCCACGCCCTACTACCTCCAAGGAAACGGTCAGGTTGAAGCGTCTAACAAAACCATCCTAAAGCTACTAAAGAAGACTATTAATGATGCTGACTGTGATTGGCAATTGTAATTGAACCCAAATCCATGGGCTTATAGAACCAATATCTAAACACCTACAAGTGCCACACCTTTCTCCTTGGTCTACAAATAAGAATTTGTCTTACCTATCGAAGTCAAAATCCCCTCATTAAAAATATCACTAAAAGACATGGTCAATAATGAAGAGTATTGGGTATCCAAATTAAATAAGCTAGAACTCCTAGATGAAAGGAATTTGAGCACATTAAACCATCTTGAAGTTTATCAGAATCAGATCAAATGAAGCTATAATAAAATGATCAAAGAGAATCAAAAGGTACAATTGAATCAAGATGGAAAAGGTAAGTTTGAACCCAACTGGTTAGGCCCATTCATCATCACAACAAGCTACAAATCTGGAGCTTACCAATTGGCTACTCCTGAAGGAGAAACCTTAGTTGAACCACTAAATAGTAGCCACCTCAAGAAGTTATATCCTTGAAGCACATAAAAATACCCTAGGAAAAGGGTAAAAATCCAAAAAAATCAAAAAGTTAAAAATTCAAAAAAATCAAAAAGCAAGAAAAAAATAGTAAAGAGAAATAATATGTTGTTTTAGTGAAAACCACTTTGTGGCACTCCAAAAACATGTACCATAGTGAAAACCTAGAAAATAGGTGCTATGTTTGAATAAGAGTTGCATTATTATCTATCGGTCCTATCTCAAGCATTCACCCATTCATCCCATAATAAAACATGTGTCGAAACATGGCTTGGTAGCTAATTGAGTATTGAACCTTGTTGCACCATCAACATCAATCTCCTAGAGAAGGTAGTCTTGTCACAAACTAGGGGTGAATTATCGAAAACAAGTAGTGGATTAGATCCTTGTGCATCCCGTCATGATTGAAAACTATCAAAAACATCAAGAAAACTATCAAAAATCAAAATCATCCAAAAATCAATCAAAATCAAAACAACAACTTTGGATTATTCCTTCACTCGAAAGTCTAAGATATCAACATTTTTTTGAACCTCGCGACTAATTCAAGTAGATTCCCTATAACATATCCTCTAGAAAAACAAGTGAAATATCAATCCAAGTTGTCAACATTTTGAATTTCAAAACATGTTATGCTTTTTTGAGTCAAAAATAGTTGAATTATGTGGTCTCTGCGTGTAAAATGTAGGAAATGCTTATCAGCCCCTGAGGCCTTAGATCAGTCCAGTTAGGTTTATGTCATGATTTCTTTTAATTTATTCTAAAAAATACAATATTCAAAAAAATTCACAAAAACACAAAATAAAAAAGCATTAAAAAATGAAAAAGTCAAAAACATGTTTACATCAAACCAAGTGAACTACGAGTCTATGCATGTACAACATAGGCAAGGATTATCTTTGATGGTCCACTGAGGCCCTAGGTTAGTTCCCTGAAAACAACAAAAACATCATAAAACTCAAAAAAATCGAAAGGATCATGATTCCATCATCGCAATCTGCAATAAAATTTTCAGCCATAATAAATAAATCATCATCTTCACCCTTTAAGAAAACAGACAAAAAAATAGAGAAAACACCAAAAGCTAGAACTTTCAAGCAAACAAACACAAATATTTCATTAAAAATAGACTAAAATAATTCCAAAGTGTTAACTACCTATCCTTTTGACAATTCAACAACATCTTGAGATATGTCTTAATGGATTTGTTCCTATGATAGACATGATCAACAATGGATAATATCATGAAACCTACCTCAAAACAAATATGTAAGTGATACTGGAACACTGTTTTATCTTTTTATAGTCTTATATTTATGATTTATTTTATTAACTTATTCCTAGGATCTCTTGAGGATGTCCATAAGGATTTAGATAAGAAGGAATGGGGGAAATTGAGCATCATTTTGGTTTGCTATTTGTAAGATTTTTTTGTAATACTACCATGATGAATAATTGATTTATTGAGTGTATGGAAGTTGTTTTGAGATAATTTGTGTAGAAGTTGCATATTAGGCATTTCATAACTCTCTATGTAACTAGTCTAAAATAATTTAACACAACCCAACCATATATTTTAAACAAAGTTTCCATATGTCTAGTATGAGCAAGAATATTCCTTGTATGTTGAGTCAAAGTCCACACAATGGATAGAAAGTCACCTTGGTTATTAATACCCTGGTGCATCACATCTATTTGCTACATCAAAAAGGATTGTTAAAAATATGAAGCCTCCAAGCAAAGAAAAATTAACTCATCAGTAACTAACAAGCATCAAATCTCTATCCATCATCAAATATTTCTTCTAACATCTATCCTGCATCACAATATCATTAGTAACATATCCATACTACATCCACAATGTCATCAACACATATCATTATGATAATAAAGAAATAAAACATCATGTATCATGTATAAGTCATACATCCATCATATATGACCATCCATCAAATACATAATAAAACATCATATGAAGTAAAATATGATCAATCCATCCATCCAAATCATACACATACATCAAAAAAGTACAAAAACATGTATAATCATACATCATCATACATCATCATCCATAATTATCGCATACCACACAATGAAGTTGAATCAACGCATGGATATCTCATATATATCATCATACAAAATGAGAATGCCATTTTACATCATCATAATGAAACATGTGATAGGATTTCATAAAATATACATATATATATGAGGCCTATGCCAAGCCAACAAATATATATACAAAATCATGTCTACAATAGAAGTCTCTAAACA
This sequence comes from Sequoiadendron giganteum, assembly GCA_007115665.2. NCBI lineage: Eukaryota > Viridiplantae > Streptophyta > Pinopsida > Cupressales > Cupressaceae > Sequoiadendron > Sequoiadendron giganteum. The sequence goes on from CM021100.1 coordinate 643,806,017, forward strand.
ATAAACATCATAAAGATAAAGTACAAATAAACTGATGCTCGATTAGAGGAGGAGGACTCTAAGGATCAAGCTGTAGATTAGATTGTCTAACAGAATGTCCATTGGACATGGCCTTTGTAGCAGTACTAGGTTCTCCAAACCTTAACCGTCGCTATGCTTTAGGAACAAAGGAATCATAGAGAGTCTAATAGTATGTATCCCTCTTTAACAACTGATCCCCCTCTGCACGACGGGCATCACACTCTACGATAAGAGTATCTCTCTCTCTATCGTAATCAACTATACTTGGGCCTCTACAAGATGACGTAACTCACTCTCATTGTCTCACTTTTCCCTTAAATGGTCCCTCTCTATTGTCATAGTAGCAACCTGCGCCTCTGCAACATGTCATTGCACTACCTCTGCATACCTCATGGCTATCATCTTTTCTAGCTACACTGCTCTGTCTCCAAGTGTAGGAGGACCTAGAAATTGTCCTAGATCCTATTGCATTAGATCATCTTGCCCACCCTTTCCACCATCTCTCGGGCCCTGGAAAGCTTCTCAACAATGATCTCAACACAATTTCAATCTCCTTGACGACCAGTAGTGCCAACTCTACCTACTACAGGAACATTGACGGGATCTGTAAATCTCAATGGAATGCACCATGCCCACCATTGGTAAATCTCAATGGAATGTGCCACACCCACCACTGAACAAAATATGGGGTAGTACCAAGATTTGCTAAACCCACTAGCCAACCCCACCTGAATGGGGAAGAGCTCTAAAATCTGCCAAAGTTGCATCATGACCGACATGTAGACCCTATTGATGGGTGTTTTTTCACTTTCTCAACATAGGAAAAACATAAGTGCACTACCTCTCTTGAAAGATAACTTCCTACAGTAAGTTGAAAAAAATTATCCCAAGGTCTCTTGGGTGTTACGTCATGACTTGCAAAAATAGCTCAGTTGATTGATGTGATTTGCTGGTAACGAAAAAAAGGGCATCTATGGTTCACCATGCTGGAAAGAGTTGGATCTTCGGATGGAGTTCCCTATGATCTAAAAATGAAAGGGAGCTTTCTACAAATTTAGAATAGCAATCTAAAACTCCACTTTCAACATCAAATTTAGCTTTGGAAGGATGTCAAAATCTTGTTTTAACTTCTACTTCAAAGAAAGGTCAAAAGGGAAAGGGGATAGATAAGTTCCTAAACCTACAACTAATGATGAACAATGATAATGGAGGATGCTACAATGGAAAAATTTCTTATAACTGAGTTCCACTTAACCAAAACACATAGTATCATGAAACTAGTGCTATCTTCTAAGGTATGTAGATTTTCAGTTATTCATTCACCATAAAGAATGAATAAAAGATGGAGTTTAAGTGTAGGACAGAGTTTTATGTTCAATCTAGCTTTACATAGTTGTTTACCATCAATAACCAATAAAAAGCATGAACATGGAAAGCATCAACACAATAGCAGTCTGCAAAATCAATGGACAACATGAACTAAACTACTGAAATTATTTGAAAACACCAAGAATAACAATATAAAAGTAACTAAATCTATCAACTATGAGGAGAAGAATCATGCAACATGGGAGAAACTCAATAAACCACCAAAATCAATGGTATTCTATTAAAATTTTAGCAGCATGTTATTACAACAACTCAACTCTCTCTTTAAAATGAGAGGAGAGACCCCTATTTATAGTTTTCAAAAAGAAAAATGAATGAACAAGATTAATTTGCATTGTGTGGCCAAGATTCGATTTATATTAGGGTTTCACCTACCCCCAAAATATAGGAATTTAAAATACAATCTTGTCTTTATTCCTATTTTGTCTTATGGGGCTGCCTTGGCATTATAGCTGTAGCAATTTTGTCCTCTAGTGGATTTCCCTTTTTAGCTACAATGTCAATAACTCATCATCAATTACTGGCTTTCCAGCCTCTTTTTGCAGGGTTGCATATTCCACAAACTTCCCAATTAAGGCTTGAAGCCTTTTCCATTCCATTATATCAGATTGGAGCACTCAAAATTACAATTTCTTTGATATGCCCGTGTGATCATGTCCCAATTATTTGTGGATTTGGGTGTGGCCTTAACCATTTGCTCGGACTAGACAAAGGCTCTGGAAGTGAAGTCCATGAAGTTTGAGGTTAGCGAATATGCTTCCCTTTGCTCCATTTTCTTATGGAAGTGTGGTGTAATATTTTCTACATCAAGCTCGGGGGTCAAAATCTCATAATCAGTCATTAGTTTGAGGTAATCCTCAACATTAGTTCTATGTTCCTTAGCTCACTCAAGGTCAAGCTCAACCTCATGTAGTACTCTCTCCAAGACCTCTTTTCTATGATCTAGGTCCATTTTCCAAGTTTCTAGCAGCCATTGATCAGCATTGGGTAGACTTAGCTCCTTTTCCCATGTCTTGTCGGGCATCTTAAGAATATCTTTGAGCTTAATATATATAATACTATATAGCTCACTGAAGTGATGGTAGATCCTCTCAGTGCCCTCCAACTACTTTTGCACCTCTCATAATTTATTGATCATCCAAACAACATGGATTATACCCATATCACCATTGTATAGTGCCCGTTTCAACCAATCGGTAGTAGCCTTAGTCCAATTCTTCATTTTCTCCATTTGGAAGAGTTCTTCTTGGAAAATGAGTGAGGGCACGAAGGATGTACTTGGAGCTTCCTCTTCTAGGGATGTCCATTGTTGGATGTAGGTGCTAATATTGGCCACTTGTGCTTTCTGTTCCTCTTTTGAAGATTGATCTTTGCTCATCTGGTCCACAATCAGTGCTATTGATCCCTGGAATTCATCAATTTTCTACTCTCTGGTGGTAACACCCAAGTTGATGGTAGAAATGGTATAGTTAACCCGCTCATCTTTGCCGATCACTAGGGTAGGAACGTGTACTGTTCTTGACCTTAAAGCATCAACTGTAAGATCAAACCAGATTCTTGACTTCTTTTCTTTCTTTGTCTTGATTTATGCTCGAGCCAATATGGCCTTGAGTCTAGCTTTTGGATCCATGGGGATAGGGGATTTCTTCTATAGTTTCCTCTCCAACCATTCTAGAATATGAGATTCCCCTTTTGGTGATTCTTGATCACCATCCTCTTCTTGGAGTTGTTTTTCCTCGTGGACTGGGAACTCCTGCTCAGTCTTTTCTTCTTCATCAGAATCCTAAATTTATATAGCCATTTCTTGATCTGTCTTAGTGGAGGCTATGTTCTCTTCAGCGATTTACTCTTCCTGAGGGATTCTTTCTTCTTCACATTGGATTTCATAGTGCTCGTTCTCAAGGCTTTTAGTTGGTGCATCTTTTGATTTTCCCTCTTCTTTCTCTATTTCTTTCTATTCTCATTTCTCCTCAAAGAACACTTCTTCTTCTTGAACAAGGCCTTTTTCTTGGCCAATCAACGAAGGCTCTTGGAGCATTTCCAAATTTAATTTAGTATCCTCTTTTCTTTTGGAGGGAGACCTCTCTGATTTGACCTCTTCACCTGTGTTTTTGAGCTACTAGTACAATTCCTCCAATTATTTATTTGAGGTCTCGATAACATATCTCGCGTTGAGAACATCAACATCCTAATTTGAAGATTGTGACTATTTAACATGAGTCACCCCTTTATCAAGATTGATGGTTAGCCCACCCTCCAGATGTTCAAAGTAAGGGTCTTTAAGCTCCTCCATCATGCCTTTTCTAGCTTCTTTCTGGCATCTCTCCATTTCTTTGGAGATTTTCATTGTGGCTTCCATTGTTGGTGGTTTTGTTGGAGGTAGAGGAGGGATGGGAAAGCCAACAAAAATTTAGGCTATTAAAGCCTAGACGTAGGGTTCATGATCATTTCAAATATTTTAGAAGGAACACCCTGCATGTATTTAGTGAAGGCTTCCGAAAGGGTGAGATGGGGAATATTAGTAGTGGTGGCTACAGGCACCAAAGTGGAGAGGATAGGAAATGGAGGAAACCGGGAAGTCAAAGGCGGGGATGTTGTAGCTGAGGAGGAATCAAGTACTACCACAAGAGCCACCGGTGGGGTGGAAGGGAGGTGGAATGAGATGTTCAATGTGGGCGTAGATTAAACAGGCAATGTCAGCGAGGTGGTGGGTAGTGGAGTGGTAGTAATCAAAATGGTAGCGGCAGGAGTAGAGGTAACCAGTGGTGAGTGTGGCTATTCAATATCTTGTTGTTCTTCTCCCTCATCTTGAGGGTCTTCCTCAATAGTAGGCATTTTTATAGAAAATCCCCCTGTCTCCTTTTCCTTCTTAGAGGGTTCTCCCTTGGTGGCCTTTCTTGAGTAGACCTTATGCTTAGGATGGTGGTCTTGTGCATACTTCCTCTTCCTTGATCTTGTGGTTGGAGGGGATTTTGGTGCTTCTTCCACAAAGGTGGCAACAACTGTGCTATCAATTTCACTTGAGAGCTCATCCTCGATCTCACCATAAGTTAATACTACTCCTTGCACCTTAAGCTATAAAACTTGCGTATCTACCCATTGCTTAGTACTATCCATGACTAGTTGTGTAACTACATCGATGTCATTAACCTCCTTATCATTCCAGTCAATCAGTGGTAGTGGCAAGTTAGCCACGACATCAAATCTTGGATCAAGAATAGTATCATCCTCTTCGACCACTTGATCGGGCACTAGAAACAACTTAATTGACTTGATGAACTTAGTTGTTAACCGCATATAGCATATCATTCTTACCTCCTTTTCATCTTGAGAATTAGCACTGCCCAAAGGAAGACACACTATATTACAATCAAATTTGGATTACATCCATCCGAGAGATCTTGAACTGAGAAAGTAGAATCTGCTAATGCCTGATTACAGTTTCGGTTAAGCACATGAATACTCTTTCTTTTGCTCAATATTCTTCACACTTTACTTCTTCCTTCAAAATTTCTAAACTCTATTTGCATATAGCACTCTGTAAATAGGGGAAAAATCTAAAATATGAAATCTTATTAGATTAAGATTAAGATTTTCACCATCCTCAATGTAGTTACCTATAAAACATACACATACAAAATGAATACTCTAATCTAAACAAACATGCATGTCACCAGGGATTCACTCCATTGTTCTTCTCAATCTCGCATAAGAATGCAAGCTTTGAAGGATTTGACTATTGACGGAATGTTGGTTGCTCACTATTTCAGCATAATGATAGGATATGGATGATGAATGAAGGATGGATGATGATGAAAAGTTGTAGAATGAATTTTACAAAGTGAGGGTACTGGAAGAAGTCGATCCAAAATGGCTTGTGAGAGGCCGTGTTTATAGAGTTTTGACATGGATGAAGAAGAAGATTTGATTTGATTTGATTTTTTACAAAAGAGGAAATAAAACCTCAGATGAGATAAGATTCTAATAAAATAGAAAGATATTGATTTTTCGTTTTAAAGGAAATAAATCCTGAAAAAGATGAGAAGGATAAGTGATGAATTATATAATTAAATAAATTAATTAGATACACATGAGTTCTGATTTTAGAAAGAAAGTGAGAAGATATTTTAAGATTTTATTAATTAAATAAATATTTGATTTATTTAATTAATATTGGATTTATGACTTCATTAATTAAATAATATAAATAATATAAATCATTTAATTAATATTAGAAGAACGAAGAGATTATGAATAGAAGTGATTTAATTAATTAAATAATATAAATTATTTAATTAACATTAGAAGAAAGAAGAGATTATGAATAGAAGCGATTTGATTAATTAAATAATATAAATCATTTAATTAACATTAGAAGAATGGAGGGATTATTAATGAAATTAGTCAAATAAATAAGATTTATTTAACTAATTAGATGATGACAAGGGTACCTAGGGAAAAACATGCTACAAGATGTCTAAATGACCTAATGTTGTGATAAGGTATTGTAAGAGGACACTTTTGGGTGTCTACATTTTGCCCCTCTTTGAGATGATGTTCGAGATGATGAGATTTGTGTCGAGTAACATCATTTCAAAGAAGCTAAGCTATGGATAGAGGAAAATGGATGATGATAGAAGGATAGGATGATAATGCCCCCTCGAGAGGATAGGTGGGTTGGAAGAACATGGGTATGCTCTCGAAATGAAATGATAAGGATGGACAAGATTAATGATGCATGATATGAAGTGGATGAACAAAATGAATGATACATTATGCTGCAAGAAAGTGAGCAATCATGGTGTTTGATATAGCACTAGACATTATGCACCAAGATATAAGGACCAGGGTGATGATGTGTTATGTGCCCCAACGTAATACAACCTTGTCTAAATGTATGAGGGAGTAAACTTAGAGCATTAAAGTCCTAATGCACAAAAGGTATGATATGACCTTAGATGCAAAGGATAGTGCAAAAAGATATTCCAACATACACAAGATATGAATATTAGCTGAAATGATACAGATTTGATACAAATGCAAGATAAAATGATAACACACACAAGCAAGCAAGCATGCACAAATGATACAAAAACAAACAAGGTATTGCCCCTGTCAAGTTGTAAACTGTTGACTAATTGATTAATTGATGATGATAGTGTTGTCATTGGGGGGAACGATATATCCCTAGATCGACACAAGGATGATTGATTGACTAATTGATTGATTGGTTGATTTGGTTTACGACAAGATTAGGGTCAAGACCATTGATGCAATTGGATAATTTGACAAGATTGATAGACTTGATTGGTATGGATTGATGATAACTTGCATTTGAATTTGATGTATGGATGAATGTATTTGATGAAGATGATTGATTGGTTGAAAGGTTGGATGAATGGATTGAGGTATTGGATTGATTAGATGAAATTGGAAGAAGTGATTGGATGGATTGATTTTATTGCTCGTATTTTTGTTGGGTATTTGATTTTTTTTGTATTGTTGGGGATATTTTGATTTTTTTGTATTTTCATAATATTTGATTTTTTTGGATTTTTGAAAAGTTTTGATTTTTTTGTAATTGTTTTTGAAATGTTTTGATTTTTTTGTAAAATTTTTAGGACATTTTAATGAAAGAATGTCAGGATAAGGCTAATGAATAGGATGATCAAGATCAACTAGATAAGATATGGACACAAATGTCTAAGTATTTTTCCCCTATTCCTCATCAAGACCAAGGAAGGGAAGAAATGATGCATTTAAATAGGATGGTGGAATATGGATAAGGTGAAGGAGATGGCATGGAAAATATGGATAAAGTGTATAGGATAATATGTATGATGTTCAAGAATATCGTTAACCTTGTCAAGATCAAAGGTGGAAAGGTAAAGGATGAACGTACAAAGGATAATGGATATGAATGACGGGATGGACGAAACTTGCCCCCAAGTGTAAAGTGCAAGAGGAATATGGAAGATAGGATGTGGATAGGGAGGAAGAACTCAAGCGTCAAGTTTCATGGGTAATATCCCTCAAATCTGTGCCCTAATAAAGCATGGAAAGAGACTCATAAATTTTGGAATGATGGAAGAAGCTAAGGACTTAAGCCAAGGTTTAGATTAAAGAAGTATAATGGGGGATGGATGTTGGATAATGGATAGGAGGTTGGAAGACTTGTTGATGGATAGATGGAAAGGATGGAAAGATCAACATCGGCACACAACTTGAAGGGTGGTGGAGTAATGGAAAAAAAATGGAGTTTGAAGGTGACAAGCTTTTAGATGGAGGAGTGGATGGGGATTTTGGGATATAAGGACCCAAAATGGATGGTGGTGATAAAAGATATTTAGAATTGGATGGAGTTTTTGGATAAGCAAGTTTGGATGCCAATTTTGATTTTATTGCTTCTATGAGACTTTTAGGAATCCACATAGTTTTGACTTTGACTTTTGATTCACGGGCCTTTGTGGCCTTTGAGATTTTTCTTTTTTTCTTTATGGGCCTTTGTGGCCTTTGAAATTTTTCTTTTTTCTTTATGGGCCTTTGTGGCCTTTGAAATTTTTCTTTTTGATTTGAGGGCCTTTGTGGCCTTTGAATTTTTTTATTTTGAATTTGGATCAGATTTTATTTTATTTTCATATGTCTCTTCGAGGAGACATGATCCTTTAATGTATGTGGATTCTGATACGGAAGCTTTTGACATTTGGCACCCAAATTGCTTCCAAGAGCAATGGGATGGGTAGATAAAGATGAATGATATGGAGGTATTATGGATGGGTTGGTGTAGGTATGTTGGAAAATGTTCAAGAGTGTGTACCTTTGTTGATCTTGACCAGGGATATGTGGGATGTAGGGCCCCAATATGGATGGAAGGGTTGATGAACTAGGATTTGGATGATAAGGACCAATGATAGATGGGAGGTTTGATGGACTAGGATAAGGACCTAGGATAGATGGAAGGTTTGATGTATATGTATTGTTTATGAAACAAGATGCAAGTCCAGGTTGTGGAGGATATGATATGGATGAAAGGATAGGTGTTGGAAGTAAACCAGAGTGGATAAAGGTAGAGGAATCCATTTTATAGGTGTGGGGTTCATGGATAGCTTGAATAGGGGTGATAGACTCTTGTGGATGATTGTGATCATGACATGAAGATAAAGGGGTGCTTTGATCTTGACTTAAGGTAGGATCATGGGATGGGATGGATGGTATCATTTGATCTTGGTTATAAGATGGAAGGGGCTCATGACATGGAGATGAAGAGATTCTTTGATCTTGAATTAGAGGAAGGGGATCATTGCATGGAATATAAGTTAGACTTTGATCTTGATTTAGAGAGGGATCATGAGATGGAAGGGTATCATGTGATGGGGTGGGTGTGACATCTTGATCTTGATTGGGAGGGGTATTATGAGATGGAAGGGTATCATGTGATGGGGTGGGTGTGACGTCTTGATCTTGATTGGGAGGGGTATCATGAGATGGAAGGGTAATGAATGGAAGACTTTGTTCTTGTGATGGTCTAGGGTCATGCCATGGAGGTGGTATAATGGGATCATGATATGAGGTGGATATGCTTGGATCATCAAATGGGTTGGATATGGTAGGATTATGAGAGGGTATGGATTCTTTAGATGAGGTGGAAGGGGATGACTCTTGATTAGGCTTGAAATGTTCTAGATGGTCAACAACATGGAGACATGTTGGAGGTTGACTTGGGCTCAATGGGGGAGATTCTTGAATAGGCTCAAGGGGGAGGCTACATGATGGGGTTGTAAGAATGGGCATGGTGCTTGAAGACTCTTTGGTAGGTGGATGGGTGGATTCAGGTAATGCCATAGGTTTAGTTTTGAAATGTTTGAAGTTAGGGCGAGGATTTGATGGAGAATTGAAAGGCTCTTGATTTTTTTTCCAAGCTGGACTTAGTCTCTTATGTTCTTGTTCTGATATGGGTGGATATGTTGATGTAGCATTGACATGATAGGTAGATGGGTTAGGTTGGCATGATGATGAAGGTGAAACATAGGATTGTGGTTGAATGTGTTGAGGTTGGAATTGAGTTTGGGCTTGGTGTGGCATGATTTGTTGTTGTGATAATGATGCGTAGGATAAGGGTTGTTGAAATGTGGATTGATATGGATAAGGGTTGACATTAGAAGAGGTGTGATAGGTTAATGTAGGGGTGACATGATATGTGGATGGATGAGGTTGATCAGATTGATGTGAAATTTGTTGATGTGGTGATTGGACTTGATGTTGTGCTTGTTGGGTTTGACAAGTGGCCATGAGGTATTGTGCTTGCATTATGAGATGTTGTATTTGAGGTGATTGGTTTTTTTGAAGTTGAGATTGTTGGATGAGGCCTTGGAGCCTATGTATAATTCATTGGTCTAAGGGTTGTGGTGCTTGATAAAGTGATTGGAGGAGGTTTTGGAATTGGGGTACTAGATCTTCTAATGTTGGCATGGTGTAAAATGATGTTGATTGGATTAAAGAGATGAGGATGATTAAGATAAGATGCGGAATGACATATTAGATGATTTGGATGATGTGGAAAGTGTTTATTGGAAGTTTGACTTGGGCAATATCAAACACAAGATCTCACATGTAAATGTATGAACACACACACCAAACACAATGATAAATTTATCTTTCAAGATTAAATGTTATCATTTAACGAACACTCGAATACACAACAACAAGCCTAATGATAGTCAATTGGGTATGGCCAATTAGGTTTTGAACTAAGATGCACAAGGTTTACTAGGGATGATTTGAAATCAAAATCCTACCACACAACCGGGAGAAAGGGGTAACCCACCCTTCACCTTCACTTTCCAAAGGTATAAAGTTCTTTGGGGCTTAGCCAAGAGTGACAAGATTTTAAATCTCAAACAAGCATGTCTTTCGATTCACACTTTGACTGAGGTCGTCCCTAGGGGTGATGAAATCCCCTAGCATGCCTCCTATGATGGGTTTGAAAAAAGAAAACCAAGTGAGGTGTTTTTGACCACACACACACTTGATTCACACTCGCAGTTGTTAATTGACCCTTAGAAAATTGAAATGTGTGGAAAACAGTTCAAACACTTGTTCTTTTTAAATCCCAAATCCAAAATTTGTGATGGAAGAAACTTGTTCGTTTTAACCCAATTTCAATGATCTGACAGCAAACAAGATGTTTTTATTAATCCCAAAATCCAAGTGTGTGGTCAAACAAGTTGTTCTTTTTAAGCACCAAATTGAAGTGTGTTGACAAACAATGATTAAGAGATAAAAGATGGAATGTGTGCACCTGATTGTTTTTGCTTTCCAAATTTCTGTTGTGATTGATCCCAATGCTTTTCGAGCTTCGTATAATACCTTTGAAAGTCACCAAGATGAAAAAAAACACACAAACTTGCAAGCCAAAGTGTGGTTAGACCAAAAATATGCAATTTGTTAAAAATCTAAACTAAAATAAAAAATAGAAATCTAAACTAAATTAAAAAAAAAATTAAAAATCTAAATTAAATTAGTAATTAGCAATCTAATTAAATTAAAAAAAAATAGAAATCTAACTAAATTAACAATTTTTTTTTACTTAAGTGCAAACTAAACTTAAATCTAAAATTAGAATCTATATATACCATTTAGATTAGAAAAAAATTAATCTAACTAAAATAACAAATCTAAATTAGAACTTTAAATAAAAAAAATCGAAATTTATTAAAAAAACTAAATGTGAATTCTAAAAATCTAAATTTAAATTAGTAACTTTAAATCTAAAATATAAATTCTAATTTAAAAGTTAACTTAAAAATCTAAAATCATTTAAAAATCTATAAGTTAACTTTAAAAAAAAAACTAAAAGCTAACGTAAAAAAAAAAAAACTAGAACCTAAAATTACATTCTAAGGCTGGCTAGTGAGGAGAATGAAATGTTGATGGGATTCATTAGGGTTGAGAACAATAAAAAGGTGGATGCGACGGGTCTGTAAAAGATGGTGACTGAAAGGAGTGGAGGAGATGTCAATGGATTAGGGATATCGATGCAGTTTTGAAAGGCGAGGGCAGATTCGAAAATCAATGGGGATTTATGCAGGGGTTGGGCAAGTAGTTGCTACCACAGGTGATGACCAGGAAGAATTTTGATAGACAAAAAAGCAAGTGTGAGAGCTCTTGGGCCGCTACGTCTTTGTCTATGTGCTACAACTGGTCAATATTGCTGAAAATTCAAAATCTAGCAGCAAAACAAGAATTAAATAACTCAAAACCCCAAGCAGAATCCAAGGCCATAGTTAAAGTGTGGGTTCAAAACATGCGACAAATGATGAGGTAGTGGAATCTGAAGGAAGCTTGACGAAAGCAATATGACAAGCGAAGGGAATTCGAAGGGACGAAAGTCGAAGTCAATCACAAATTAGCATTTGAAGCGATGAAAATAAATTACCAACCGTTGTGGCAGAAAATTGCAATGGAGGGAAGTGAACCAATGACTGGAAATGGTGGTGATTGGAGGCCAAGGGAAACCAAATGGTGGTGGAAGAGTGTGAGGAAGATGTCAATTGGGAAAGTGATAAAGCCAAATCTGCAACAAGCTTTTACCTACAACCACAAAATTTAGACCAGTGACCAAAACATTTAAAACAACGAATCCATATCAAAACAAAACCAAAGCCTTAAACTTGCAAATGGGAAGGATTAAACGAGCGTTCCAAATGTCACGTTCATCAATGTAGATAGGGGAAAAATCTAAAATCTGAAATCTTATTAGATTAAGATTCATAGATTCACCATCTTCAATGCAGTTACTTGTAAAATATACACATGCAAAATGAATACTCTAATCTAAACAAACATGCATGTCACCAAGGATTCACTCTATTGTTCTTCTCAATCTCGCATAAGAATGCAAGCTTCGAAGGATTTGACTATTGACGGAATGTTGGTTGCTCACTATTTCAGCATAACGATAAGATAGGGATGACGAATGAAGGATGGATGATGATGAAAATTTGTAGAATGAATTTGACAAAGTGAGGGTACTGGAAGAAGTCGATCCAAAATGGCTTGTGAGAGGCCGTATTTATAGAGTTTCGACATGGATGAAGAAGAAGATTTGATTTGATTTGATTTTTGACAAAAGAGGAAATACAACCTCGGATGAGATAAGATTCTAATAAAATAGAAAGATATTGATTTTTCGTTTTAAAGGAAATAAATCCTGAAAAAGATGAGAATGATAAATGATGAATTATCTAATTAAATAAATTAATTAGATACACATGAGTTCTGATTTTAGAAAGAAAGTGAGAAGATATTTTAAGATTTTATTAATTAAATAAATATTTGATTTATTTAATTAATATTAGATTTATGACTTCATTAATTAAATAATATAAATCATTTAATTAATATTAGAAGAACAAAGAGATTATGAATAGAAGTGATTTAATTAATTAAATAATATAAATTATTTAATTAACATTAGAAGAAAGAAGAGATTATGAATAGAAGCGATTTGATTAATTAAATAATATAAATCATTTAATTAACATTAGAAGAATGGAGGGATTATTAATGAAATTAGTCAAATAAATAAGATTTATTGAACTAATTAGATGATGACAAGGTTACCTAGGGAAAAACATGCTACAAGATGTCTAAATGACCTAATGTTGTGATAAGGTATTGTAAGAGGACACTTTTGGGTGTCTACACACTCACACATCTCTCTTCTTGCATGTATCAAATGATATAAACAATCGGTCATATATATCTGCATCTAGGGATAACATCAACTACATGTCGGTCCAACAATATATAAAATGTGTACAAACTGTCGGCCCAAATTAATAAACAATTATCAATGTGAATCAAAGAGTGTCGGCCAAAACATAGTAGGGACCCAAAACAACATGTCTCGAACACAAAACACCTTAAAAAATTAGCCTCGAAGATCCACAACACGCTACAATCACCCTGTCGGCCATGAACATGAAAAACATGAACTCACAACAGAAAATCACCAATCGCAAGCACAAAAATTGATGCAAACTAATAACACAGATAGAGCATGATCTAGAAAAATCCACAAGCATCATAAAACACCACAAAAGCAGTCGCAACAACTTAAGTTACCAGAATCACATCATCTTCTTTCAGGAAGACCAACTAAAGAAGAAAAACAACTGTTAGAACACAAATACTCATAACTTGATAAAATATTCATGCAAACTGTCAAAATTTTTGGTGGATAAACTAGATATAATTGAAAACAAACCCTTTAATTATGAACTTCTCACCATCAATATACTGAACTAGCCAACAATGTGATGGCTATACAAAACTTCATTACTTCACCGAGAACCTACAACTTATTTTATTACAATTTTCTTAATATCCTTGACATATATATCCTTAAAGACATTAATGCCAATAGTGTTGACATCAATGAAAACCACATATCAAAAATCTCCAATAATCTCCCCCTTTGGCATTGATGGCAACACATGATGTTAAAAACACCATCAATGAAAATTTCTCTTAGCACTTTCTCCCCCTTAGATTTTGACTCTTTTCTCTTTAACTCTTTCATAATTTTTCACATGACTCTTCTCCCCCTTTGACATAAATGAAAAAGGTACACATTATCTCTCTCGACACAAGCTCTGAACCACATTTTCTAAGCATCTGACTACTCCCCCTGAGTAGCAACCATCACAACATCAATCTAAATCACAAGATATGACTATGAAATGCACAAAATGATGCAAGTCAATGCATCTTAATTTTGATTAGGAGGGATAATCACCCCTAGCTTCCCTCTGAGATACTCAAAAGTATCCTTAGGCAAGGTCTTGGCAAAGATATTTGCAATTTGTTCCTTAGTAGGCACATACTCTAATCTGACTTCCTTTTCACTCACCTTGTCTCTCAAAAAGTGAAACTTGATAGATATATGCTTGGTTTTTGAATGCAGCACCAGATTCTTAGAAATGTTAATTGCACTTGAATTATCATAGAATATAGTAATAGGCTCATCATACACAACACTTATATCTTTCAACATCTGCTTCATCCACAATATTTGAGTACAATTGTTAGGAGTAGCAATGTATTCTTCCTCTACAATAGATAAATAAGGCATTATGCTTCTTACTTAACCATGAAATCAACTTCTTTCCCAAAAAAAATGCACCAACACTAGTACTCTTTCTATCATCCATATCTCCTGCCCAATCAGCATCAGTGAAAGAACTGAAAGTAAGGTCATCCTCTTTAGGATACCATAGGCCAAAATCAACTATTCCCTTCAAGTACCTGAAAATCCTCTTCACAACCATCACATGAGATTATTTAGGACCAACTTGAAATCTTGCAACAATGCATACAACATTCATGATATTAGGTCTAGTTTGAGTCAAATACAATAATCCACCAATCATGGATCTGTATCTAGTTTGATTTATCTTAGGAGAATCATCATTTTGAGTCAACTTAAATCCGGTCACCATAGGTGTACCAACCAGATTTGAATCTTCCATACCAAACTTCTTTAGCAGTTCTTTCACATACTTAAACTGAGATTTAAAGATCCCTTTATCTAGCTGAGTAATTTGAAATCCCAAAAAGAATTTTATTTCTCCAATCATAGACATCTCAAACTCACTCTACATATCATCAACAAACTTCATGCATAAGCTATCATCTCCTCCAAAAATGATATCATCAACACAGAATTCAACAATCAATTCTTTATCATGATCAATCTTGAAATACAAATTACTATCAACAGTACCTTTATTAAATCCAAGCTTCAACAAATACTTGTCCAATTTGGCATACCATGCTCTTGGTGCTTGCTTAAGTCTATACAATGCTTTCTTTAGTCAGAAAACTATATCTCCCTGATCAGTCAATTTAAATCCATTAGGTTGCTCAATATACACTTCTTCATCCAGTTCACCATTTAAAAATGTCGACTTGATATCCATCTGATAAACCTTGAAATTTTTGTAAGTAGAATAGGCAAGAAATAGTCTCATAGATTCAATCCTAGCAACATGAGAAAAAGTTTCTTCAAATTCAATTCCTTCCATCTGAGAATATCCTTTACACACTAGTCTTGCTTTGTTTTTGAAAACTTCACCTTGCTCGTTCAATTTATTCTGAAAGACCCATTTAGTTCCAATTACATTTTTGTCCTTGGGTATAGGAACAAGAGTTCATGTATCATTCTTCCCAGTTTTTTGTAACTCTTCTTTCATTGCTTCCACCCAATGTTCATATTTGCATGCTTCATTGACACTATTAGGCTCAGTCTTCAAAATCAAGCAGTATTCTTCTACAATTCTTCTCCTAGTTTGAACACCTTTGTTCTTATCACCTATAATCTGATCTTTTGAATGATTTAGTATTACATACCTTGGAGTCTTAGGCTCTTGAACTTTAGGCTCTTGTGATCTTGATTCTGCACTTTCACTAGTTTCTTCCTCTTGATTTTCCTTATTCACTAGATTGATTTGAACTTTATTTCCTTTATCTGAACTGTCATTATGGTCATTTGAATCATATCCACAGGCTCTTGATGGTCTAAATGTGTCTTCATCAACATTTACACTATCAATTTCAATTACTTTCCTCAATCTCTTATTGTAGCATTGGTAGGCTTTAATTTTAGTAGAATAACCAAGAAAGATTCCTTCATCACTTCTAGCATCAAAATTTCCTATATCTTCATCTTTTTTGATATAAAATTTGCTTCCAAATATTTTGAAGTATCTAATAGTAGGCTTATGAGGAAACCATAACTCATAAGGGGTCTTACCAATATCACCTTTGACATATACCCACTTGAGATTGTAAACGACAGTACTCACAACTTCTCTCTAGTAGATATGAGGAACAATTCCATCCAACATCATAGTCCTAGCAGCTTATTGAATTGTTTTGTTCTTCCTTTCCACAACTCCATTTTGCTGAGGAGTCCATGGGGTAGATAATTGTCTCTTTATCCCATGCTCTTCATAGAAATAATTAAACTAACCTGGAAATGAATTAACCACCTATATCTTATCTCATACATTTAATCTTCAGACCTATCTCTGTCTCAACCATAGCCTTGAAAATCTTGAATTTCTCTAGAGCTTCAAATTTTTCCCTTAAGAAGGTAACCCACATCAATCTAGACTAATCATCAATAAGTAACATGAAATACCTGTCACCTTGTAAAATTCTGATTCTAGAAGGGCCACACAAGTCAGATTGCACAAGCTCCAATACTTCATTTGAACAATACTATATGCTTTTGAATGGGACTCTTGTTTGCTTCCGTAACTGACATTCCTTGCATATAGTGTTAGTAGATTTTATCAATTTAGGAAGATCTCTCACTGCCTGGGTAGAAATTATCTTGATAATATTGTCAAAGTTTACATGACACAATCTTCTATGCCACAACCAAATTTCATCAACTTGAGCAATCAGACAACTTTTACCAGCAATACTTAGGTGAAAGATATTACCTTTTGTTTTTGTAACAGATGCAATCACATTTCCATAAATCCACAGTATTTTGGACTTTCCATCCTTGAATTGAAGATTATATCCATTGTCAACCATCTGCCCAACACTTAAAATATTATGCTTCAAACCTTCCACATATAACACATCATTAGTATTATTCTTACCATCAAGAGAAATGGATCCTCTGCCATGGATTACACCAGCTTTGTCATCACCAAATCTTACAACACCACCATCATATTTTTCCAAACTCACAAATTTATTTTTATCATCTATCATGTTGTGAGATCATCCACTATCAATCACCCATTCATCTTTTTCTTCAACTTGGGCAGCTAGAGATTTCTCCACATTCATGCAACTAGTAGATTCATTAGGTACAAGATTAATTTCCTTGATAGCAATAAATACAAATTCATCCTCACTTGCATTCCCTTTATCAAATTCATCATCTGTCACACCTTCATCAGCAGCAAAATAACACTTTCTCTGGAATCTAGGCTTGTTAGATCTTGGCTTAGGAACTCTTTCAGGACACTTTGAGGAAAAATGACCTATCTTATTGCAAGAAAACATTTAAGATGCAATTTCCCTTTATACTTACCTTCTCCTTTGGCTACTCTCTTGACAAGAAGTGCTTCAAGCTCATCCAGTTTTCTCTCTTCTTCTTCAATCTCTCTCATTTCTTGCTCATACTTGGACATTTTTCTAGAAGAACTTTCTCTCAGGTCATATCTCTTCCTATCTTTCCCAGATACAGTAGCTTTGAATGCAGATTCTATCTTAGGAAGAGATTCACCAAACTCACTTAACTCAAAAGCAACAAGCTTACCAATCAACATGTCTCTGGTTATATTTGTCACAGTTTGGATCTCCTCAATAGAAACAACTTTGTTTTTGTATGCACCAAGCAAGGATCTGAGCACTTTAGCAAAAATCTCTGATTCTTCCAATGTTCCACTAGCACATTTGATACTACACACAAGTTCATTCACTCTCTACATAAAAGAAGTAATGTTCTCATCTTCACCCATTCTCAATGTTTCATATTTCCCTTTCAGGCTCTGCCACTTAGAAATCTTCACATGAGTATCACCTTTATACAAGGTTTCCAAATTTTTCCAGATCTCATAAGCAGTCTTCACCTCCATTATATTTTTCATCTCAGAATCAGTCAGAGCACTCAACAATGCTTCCTTAGCCTTGATATTGTACTTGGCTTCCTTAATCTCACCTGCAGTAGAAGGACCATTCTAAGGGATGGTATATCTTTTGTTTGTAATTGTCCAGTAGGGTTCACCAATGCATCTCAGATGACACTCCATTTGAGTCTTCCACAGAGAATAATTTGTTCCATCAAATCTTGAACTATCCTTCTTATATGTCACCATCCCGAATCACCTCAAGCGATCAAGCTTCTCCAGAGGAACCTACTATGATACCAATTGTTGGAAACACAAGGGAAGACAACTGAGAGGGGGGATGAATTAGTTGTCCCAAAAATTATACTTATTGAACTTATTCTCATATTTGATATTTAAAAATGAAAGCAAAAACCATCATCACATTAGAAACACACATAACACCAAGATTTTTGTGTGGAAACCCTGTTATGGGAAAAACCACGGTGGAGGTTAATCCACAAGTTTATACTCTGTTAAAAGTATCTAAATGGGGAATGCACATGCATTCAGACACACTACCTAGATCTCACTACTCAAATACAGTAAGGCTTGTTTCACAAAGGAAAACACACTATCTTACAGTCACATTTAGATTACATCCATCTAAGAGATCTTGAATTAAGAAAATAGCATCTACTAATGCCTGATTACAGTTCCAATTAAGCACATGAATACTCTTTCTTCTGCTCACTCTTCTTCACACTTTACTTCCACCTTCAAAAGATCTGAACTTTATTCACACATAGAACTCGCACATCTCACTTCTTTCATGTATCAAATGATACAAAAAATCGGTCATATATATCCACATCTAGGGATAACATCAACTACATGTTGGCCAAACAAAATATAAAATGTGTACAAACTATCGGCCCAAATATAGAAAAAATTATCAATGTGAATCAAATAGCATCAACTAGAAAATAGTAGGGACCCAAAACAACATGTATCAAACATGAAACACCTTAAGCAATTAGCCTTGAAGATCCACAATATGCTACAATCACCCTATTAGCCATGAACATGAAAAACATTAACTCATACCAAAAAATCACCAATCACGAGCACAACAATCGATGTGAACCAATAACATAGATATAACATGATCTAGAAACATTCACAAGAATCATGAAACACCACAGAATCATTCACAACAACTCAAATTAATAGAATCACATCATCTTCTTTCAAGAAGACCAACTAAAGCAACAAAACAACTGTTAGAACACAAATACTCATAACTTGAAATCTTCATGCGAAACTCTAAAAATTTTGATGGATAAACTAGATATACTTGACAACAAACCCTTTAATCCACAAATTCTCACCATCAATATACTGAACTATCCAACACTATGATGGCTATAGAGAACTTCACTGCTTCATCGACAACCTGCAACTTATTTTATTACAATTTTCTCAAGATCCTCGACTTATACAACCTTAAAGATATTAATGCCAATAGTATTGACATCAATGACAACCACATATCAGCAATCTCCAACAAAATCAAGAATCAATAACCCACCAAAATACTCTAATAAACGTACTCTAGAACTTTCGTCAAAATCTTATTTTTAGGTGTAGCCCGTTAAAATGGAATTTTCATTTTAATAAACATACTCTAAAACCTTATTTGAAACCTCATTTTCAAGCGTAGCCTACCAAAATGGAGATGTGTTTCAGTAAAGAATGACAAGGAATGGTAATGAGATGTGTGTGATAGGAGGCATATGATTCATTGTTTCTTATCACATTCCTACTCCACTCAACAAGGGTTACATTGTTTGTGCAATTATTTGTAATCTAGGTATTTAATTGACATATATTTGCATAATCTCAAATTCCTTCAAATGCTTTTGAAGTATCAATGTATCCTATATAGGGTTTAAAATGTATCCTATATTGGGTTTAGAGTGATTTATTTTTATTTAAAAACTAAATAAATGTTGTATTTTCTTGTGATTAGATAATGTGGATATCTCCTAAATCTACCCTAGCTCACTATCCTCTTTGGAATTGTATTCATTACTCCAGTTGCTAGGGTTTTGCATATGACATATTTAATATCGTCATGATGGTGGCTTTTAAATAGATCTCAATCTTTGCTTTAATCTTTATCATGGTAACCCTTAAGTTCCATAATCCACCTTCAATCTCTTCTAAGAACGTTGTCTTAAGCTAGACTGCATAGTATGCATATAAAGTAAGTCCTTCATACCTACCATTGTTCCAAACCACCACTCATTGCCTTGCTTAAAATTCTTCCTCCATAAGCACAATAACATGTTTTAAATCATGGTTTCCAGTGATTGACCATTAAGGTCACTACTTTTATCAAAATACAATGAGATTTTTATCTTCAAACTCAAGGAATTATACAAGATAATATTATGATTTTTTTGTTGTGTAGGGTTTGATTTTCTTGCACATTTACTACTTTGCTAACTGCCTTGAAGATTTTATATTGCACCCTCATCTGCAATCTCAAACAACTCACTCACTGTCACTTGAAGATTCCTTTTATGAGCATCCTTTTATAAAATCAAAATATGCCCTATAAACTTCCTACTTACTTACTAAAGGGGACTCATTGTTTCATGGTATTGTGGGTCTTAAGATCCTTCAACCTTATTATAACTACTTCACATTCCACAAGGTATTATTCACTATTCTCCCATCTTTGACGAGTCTCAAAATATTGCTCAAACATTCAATCCACTACCTCCATTATACAATGGCTAAGAAGAAAAAATAAACTTTTGATTACCTTTGTTACTTCATTTGCACAATTGTTCCCTGATTACATTTTCCTTGTCTAACACTATCAATAGCATTTGAAAAACTCTTAAGGTAGACAAGGGGGTAAGGAAACTCACTATTAAAATCTCCACTTTACTATGCAAGGTTTGCGCTTTATTATCTTTTCACTGATCAACCTCTTTTTGATTGTCACACCTCAAGTTACTTTAATTCTTCTTACCATAGATTTCATTTACAAATGTCACTGATCTACATAGTGTGCTTGTTATTGGCTACAATCTTTAGATTGTAAGATTTTGTTATTGGCTACAATGTCTTAATATTTCTGGTATTACAATCTCACTAATCCGCTAGAGGTATGGTTTATGTTTCTATGGAGGCCTAGGGTTTGTACCCTAATTCATGCTCTTACCAATTATTTTGTTGGTATTAAAAAACAACCTTAAATATTGGGTCAAAAACTAGTTGTCTTGACAGTGTGTGGTATGATCTTGGATTGTATCCTAGAGTGTGTGGGAAGCTTGTGTTTGATCATTAAGGTATGTAAACATCATTAGGGAAATGTATCCTATATAGCATGGGTCTTGCTTTAATACTTCCCATAATGGTTATTAGTAGATCACATTATTATAGTTTGTGGTAACCCAAGATTGCATTCAAGTATGTAACAAACTTGGTCTATAGTCTAAGTTGCACACTTTTAAGTAACATTCATAAGGTTTATAAAATGTTGATCGCTCTCTAGAATAACCCATTAAACATGGGTTGTGCTTGAATACAATACATAATTGATATAACGCAACCAATCTTCCTATCGAATAGATTTATAGGCTCTTTATTGCAGCAAGAGGCAATCGCTCTTGGATCATGCTATCATTACATTGTAACCTGTTAAACTTGAGTCAACCTGAATGCACCCAATGATGATTGACACCTAATTGTGATATAGTGATGAATTTTTACATGAATTGTGCTCATATGAGTGCCCCATTTCTATCACAACATAGCCACATTAAACTTGGATCACACATGAATGCATCTTATATTTGTTATAGCACAATTGTGCCACATGACCAATAGAATTATGGATCACATAATTATAGTCACAAGAATTTGTTCCTCAGTTGTGCTCTTATGGTGATTTCATTACCATTATAGCATAACCCTTTGGACTTATGTTTCTCAAATCCTTACATTTCTTTTTTTCTCTTTGGATGGATGGAAATTCAATGGCAAGGATTCATATGAAGGTCATGCTCATATAAGTGCCTTCATCGCCATTACACACTAGTACATTGGAATTTCCTTTCTTGAACCTTTACTTTGTTTTTTATTGTTAGGGTTTCTTAGTGATTATTCCATTTCCATGTGGCATATTGATAAAAGAAACCAAGAAAAAAATCATTCTTTTTTTAGTTAACTCTCGCTAACATACTTTTGGAATAAATGTTTAACTACATTACTTCGAGTGTGAAGAATTTTATTTTCTTCTTATAATACATTCATTGAGAGCTGTAGTAGAAAGCTTCTTATGCTAAAACCCATCCTGTAAACTTTCTTTAAGCTACATTTAGGAGGCTTCATGGAATTTTTGTGATTTATACAACTTTTGTTTTGATAGTAAATGACATCGAATTCTTTCTGAAACTAAAATGATTTTTTAATTATGGTTTTATGATGATTAAATGTTTTGTTTAGAATGGGTTAATATGTGGCATTTTTATGTGTAGGAAGAATAGATTGTGATGTAACATTCGGGTATGGACAGTTCAGGAAAACTTGGATTGCTATAAGTGACATAACCATGTTGGAGAGTACTTTCAGCCGGTTTGAAACACTTTCAAGTGTTTTTGCTTGGAAGCAGAACCTAAGTATAGGAATACAAATGTCAGCAGATAGAGAAAAAAAAAATCTTCTTATCCAATTTATGATCGAATTTGAGGTTGTGAATATCAAACAAAGAAAGTTCCTACATTCTAAAGATAAAATCATAAATCTACTAGTCCAATTGGAGATCCAATTTGAGGTTGTGAAGCTCCGACAGAGAAAGTTCCTATATTCTAAAGATAAAATCATAAATATGCTTGGTCCAATTTGAGGTCCAATTGTAAGAATTTTTATTTTTAATTATACTTTTTGACATTTGGCTTGATACAAATTGTCTATGCTTCTGCATTTTCATGTATGTCTAGTAAGACACTTGTAACTACAATATTTGACAAAAAATCCCTACTGTTATGCTTTGATGGATGTCCCATGATCAAGATCTATATAAAAAGGTTGCTTTGTATATTGGGAGGTTATGTGTTATATAGTGTTATACAAGTTTAAACTTTTCCTTTTGTTGATTTTTAAATAACAGTCTTATCTTTCGGTCAAGATTTATGTTGCAATCTCTCTTTTTGTTGTCTTTTTAATAGTGCTTGATTTATAGATTGCAATTGCTGGTAGATATGCCATATCTTGCTTATATATTTGTGATTTACACCTTAATTGCAGTGCTAAAAGAGCCACATATTTACACCTTATTAATTTTGAATTGGTTAAGTGGGAATCTCACATGCCCTATTTGCCTAAGTGACTTGAGTTTGATACATGTGTATTTGTTTTGGACAATTTATGGCATTTACCTGCTGGAATCATGTGCCTCAAATTCACTAGTGGACACCCAACTTGGTCATCACCAAGTCAGATTACACTGAGTGAGAGTTCAGGCCTTTACCACCATCCCACGACATCTCATGGAGTGATTGGCAATTGAACGGTACTTACCGCTACCCTACAAAGGTGTTAGATTGAGTGGTAGTGCGGTGTTCTCACCACCCTGCGGTGCTTCCATGTTGACTAGTGCAGTATAGTGGTGGTTACCACTACCAAACGATGATGGTCGAAGGTATCATGTGGTGGTACGATATAGTCATCATCACATCACGATGGTGTAGGAGGCTTGGTATGGTAGATTGGTAGATATCACCATACCACGATGAGCTATTTTATGTACAACAGTGTAGCAGTGGATGGTGGATGAATTGATGTCTTTGGTGGGATAGTGAGTTATTGATAGTTAAACAGTTAATGATGTAATGGAATCTACAAGATGGTTGTTCTGTAGTAATATTTTCCTTATTTCTTTTAATAATTTGATTGTATTATTTAATTTTAATCATTTATATATTGGTCTCCTTTCTGTTGGCTTTGATGACTTGTAAATTTTATTCTGTTGGCTTTGAAATAACTTCCTCATCCAAAGCTCCAATTCACACATAGGCAAGAAGGAAGCTTTCAAATGTTGAGGATTTGGGCTTTACACCCATTGGTTGCATTTTCTTACATATTTGATTTCTTATTTCATGTGCCTCTAAATAGGTGCACCGGATCCTTGAATGGGATTAACACAAATTTATTCACTAGGAAAAAGAGACTAATTCTATGTGATTTTTTTTATAATTCATCCCAATGCTGATAACAATCAATCTTAGCTTTACAAAATACACATCATTAACTAATAAATTCTTAAAACAATGTTAGGATGCACCCTTCCAAGGGACATAACTCTCCAAATTTTCAAAAGAATTGCAATTAGTTTGAAAATTTGGAGAGGTCTATCCCTTGGAAGGGTGCATCCTAACATTTTTTTAAGAACTTATTAGTTAATGATTTTGTGTAATTTTCAAAGCTAAGATTGATCATTATCAACATTGGGATGAATTATAAAGAAAAATCATATAGAATTAGTCTCTTTTACCTGCTGAATAAATTTGTGTTAATCCCCTT
>CM021100.1:643832753-644085375 GCA_007115665.2 Sequoiadendron giganteum
TTGAAGGAGATAGCTTCATATATGGTACACAATCAACACTCTCCTTTATGAATTCTACATGCTATAGCTTGCTCCAGGAAGATTGCCCATGCTGTAGAATTTTTAAGAGATGAAAGGGGAATGCGCTCACATTGAAGGGCTTCAAGAATGCATTTATGACGCAAGAGCATCGAGCTCCATCAAATTTTGGTTGTTTTTTAGTTTCAATATTGTGTAGTTTGGTGTTTTTTTGTTGTGTTTAGGTACAACTTCTTGTCACTTTAGTGGTTATCTTCTTGTCGCAAAAATGCAGATCTTCCTGTCATTGTTCAGATAGAAGCATAATGTGAGGAGAAAATGGATACTTGATATTACTCCCAAACTTGACAGTTAACGTATTGGTTTGGTTGTGGTTCGGTTGCTAAGTCGTGGGGCAATTGGTTGTTTGAAACATTACATTTTAGTTATAGCTAGAGGTAGTTTAATGTTTGATGAAATAGATCAAAGATGTGGTCGTGTGTGGATTGGAAGAGGTAGTCATTGTAAATATACGAGGTCAAAGGACAATAAGGAATAAAAGGTGGTGAAAGAAAGAACCGTTATGGAAGATTAGAGTGTGCAACCAAGGAGTTTATGGTGGTCGATAATGAAGGGATAAAAGAAGTTGTGGAGAGGGAATAACGAATGGGAAAAGAATGGGATGCAACCGTTAAAGGAGCCGATAAGTGAAGTGAATGAGCTGATCATGAAGTTTAGAGGCATCGATCCTTGAGGGATCTTAATCATTATAATTTGAATCAATTCCACCTGCATGAATAAAAGATAATGTTTTTCTTAATGCCCATTTATCTATTATCATTTGTTTTCTCTTTCATTTATGTTACAAATAGTGGTGAAGTCTCAATTTTATAACCGAATGAATGAGAACTTCCTGTAGCTATTTGACATTTGAGAGATAGAGAGTGAGAGAGAACCACCAAATTGGTTCCAGACCGTGAGTTTGTGAAATCTCTGTCATTAGTTTCCATCCTTACATAATTTTTTTGTAGAAGTTTCTTTCTTGTAGTCATTTTTGTGCAATATTGTAACTCAAATTTTCAGTCTTGTGACTGGAAATAACAATTGCAATACTCTATTTTTAAACTGTAATTAGAACACCTTTCTTTTATTAATAAAGTTCACCAATTTTTCCTTCTCAATGGCTATCTTATTGTGTGCAATTGATGATTGATGTGTATTTCTATGTTTTATGCTTAAATCCTCAAATATCAATCAATTAAAATGACTAACTATATCACTTATTGACATCAATTAATAATTAAATTGACTAAATATACTACCAATTGATAGAAATTAGTGAACAGTGAATAAAAATGACTAAATAAGTGACCATTTAACAACAATCAATGATTAAATATATCAATGAATAAAAAAATGACTAAATAAGTGACTAGATTATAGCAACCAATGACTAAATCAACAACTAAATAATTGACTAGTTAAATATATTAGTGAATAAAAAATGACTAAATATATCAGTGGAAAAAAATGATTGTATAAGTGATCAAATTACAACAATGAATGACTAAATATACTACTAAATCTATCAATCAAAACAACCAATAAATAACTAAAAATAATTTAGTCATCAATCTGGTCATGTTATATATGACTGGCAATAAACTACTAATGGTCACGTCACCAAGTTTAGTCATCTATAAGCAATTTTTAGTAGTTTTTTCAGTCATATATTATTGATTTTTTACTATTGCTAGTGGTCTTGGTTATTGTCCTCCGAAAGCAATGAAAGAAACAAATAAATCTTCGCTTATCATCAATGTCATGACACAAAACACTCCTAGGAAATGTCTTAGTATTGATTGGAGTTTGTTATATTCTACACCCTCCCTTAAAGGAGAGTACAAAACCTCACAATCTAAAGAGTCTTGTGTAAGTATGACACCTTGTACTAAGCAAGAGATATATTTTTTGCAAAATACAGAAACATCTTCTACTATTGATCAAGAGAGTATCTTGTCAAGACTCCTCCATGATCTTTTGATATCTCTCCCTCCAAGAACACAAAATAAATTTTACAAGAGTTCATTTTGTGCATATCATAGAGTTCATGGTCATTCTACTAATGAATGCAAGGCATTGGGTAGTAAAATTCAATATCTTAAGGATTGTGGTGCTCTTCCTTGTGTTGGAGCATGTAGTTCTTCTAATTGATACCAATTTTCATGTTTCCCATCAATCATCTCAGCTCACCCTTGTCTTGCACTAAGTGGGGGAAAGGGGCTCAGGTAGCCTTGTCCTTGTATGGAATTTTTCATTGTCTCTTTTGGCTAATTGGCCACCTTCCATGTATATATAAGAGCAAGCTTGGGATGTGGAAAACATGCCTTAAGTTGGCTCTCATTTGATGCACTTTATTTTTATTTTATCTTTAGCATTTCATTTTAGGGGAAACCCCTTATTCATGACGTAGTTTCATTCGGGAAGATATGACTTGGCATAGGGATTTCTGAATAAGCTCTCATGCCTTCTTCTACTTTAAAGAAAAAATCTCACAACAATGGTGTTAGCAATCACTTTAAAGTGGGGGAATTTATTGGCATTATCTTTCGAATTTTCTCATGTTTCATTATGATTTTTTTCTTTCTTCTAGTGATGTGTCCTTTTCCTTGGTGGTGTCATTGGATTTGATTTCCTCTAAGAGCATGATATTTCTTTCACCTGTCCTCTCTTGGAGACATTAGGATGATGTTCCCTAAGAAGAGACCTTACATGAACTAAGAAAAATCCCTTTGAACAAAAATATTTACTTGCATATTGTTTATAAGTGCTTAGCATAACATAAATTGTTAGGCCTTGTGAAGCTTTAAGTTTCATTTTGTTGCACCCTATTGAAGTTATTAGAGGGATAACTTTGGTATGGTTAGTACGGTAGAAGCCTAGTAGAGGCATGACTTTCTCATTGTATAGTGAGAATCCTAAATGAGGGCATGGCTTTCTCACTAAGCCACTTTCCTGGGGCCTCACTTAGTGGATGACTTGAGGTTCCATTAGCCTGAAGTGAGTGCGCATTGTCATTTTTTTTTCTATTTTTTTTTCTTTCTTTTTGTCTTTGGCATTGTATGTTTGTGTATCTTGTAATGCTACTACATATCATACACCTTGTGTGTATCCCTTTGTGCTTATGTTGGTTTGACATGGGATCTTGGATCTTGGGGGCTTGATCACCGTCCTTAATCTTTGTCATCCTATAAAATCCACATTGGTACACTTGGACCCCTCTTGACTACTTTAGTGTGAGTTTGGCGTAGGTTCCTCCTCTCACTAAAGTGGGGGCTAAATGTATTGTAGGAAAAAGTAGCCCCTTTTCACACTTAATTTGGAAATGAATATTTATAATAAAATGAGCTAAACAATGCCTTAAATTTAGTGTTGTAATATGTATTTCACATATTCACATTAAGTTTAGGACCATTTTAATTGAAATTGACTTAATTGTGCCTTATTTTTTATGTTGTAAGGTTTACCTTTACACTTTCACACTAATCTAGGGCTTTATTAATTAATTGAGGTTAATTATGCCTTAATTGGCCCCTTTAATTCAAATCCAAGCCTAATTAATTGTATTTTCTGAAGGAGAAAACCTAACATTCATTAATGATAGAACATAACACCCATCATTGAAGAATGTGTGTCCTAGGTAAGTGACCTAGGAACCATTTTCCATGGGGTGAATGGGTCCTCACTTAGACCTAGTTCCCCCCTTTTTGGTATATTTTTGGTGATATTTTAACATTTTCAAATCCATAATTCAATGTTGGCTTATGATATTTGAATTTCGGGATATTATGGTTACTTACATATAAATACAAGGTTATTTCATCAATTCAAGTAAGCTAGCAAGAGGTGAAATTTACAAGAGCCAATATTATTGTCAAGAACATTCAAGAGAGGATTCTTCATCATTTGTTACAACAATAAAGATCCAAGCATTATGTCAAAGTTATGTGGATTCATGCATGTTTTTGGAGCTAATATATTGATGTAGGTTTCATGATTCACTCAAGTATTCAAAGTATAATTTCAAGCAAAGATTCAAAGTCAAGATCCACATCCATTGAATCCATTTCATGCAAGTTGCAGACCTCCATTATCAAGTTTTATCAAGGGTTTGGTGAGTTGTGACATAGTGTTGTTCATTCATCATTCCTTCATGCTATTTCATGTCATTTCAAGTTTTAATTATGAAATGGGGTTTAACCAAGGAAAACCCCCATTCACCTAACAAACAATATTTTTCTCTCTTTGATGTGTGATTGTAGATTTTAGGTGGAAGATCCTTTGAAGAGAAATTTTGAAGAAAGCTGAAAAATTGTCAAAGTTGCAAGGAAAGTTTTCATTTCACATAAATTATTCTACAAGATTTATTTATGGTTGTTCGAAAGTGAAAATCGAGAATTTGGGAGTGCAGACACAGCAGAAGAGAACCCAGATACAAATTTCATACAACCCTAGCCATGACCCATTCACCATAGGGCGAATGAGTCCTCAATAAGCTTCAAAAAGTGACTTTTTGTGAATGGTACACATTATTCTCCCCTTTCTAGATCTTCCTTTTGATTGTTGTTTCTATAAGCTTTGAATATAATCTTTCATTTGCATTTTATAGCTTGTATTTTGGAGTTTGTTTGATGATTTTAATCTTTCTCCCCAAAGTGCTATTTGAATCATACCCCCATACTAACATAAAAGGGAAATTTGCAGATTCACACTTTGACTTGATTCACCTTGAGGTTGATAGTCATTTCATTGTGTGGATCTCATTTCCTAATGAAATTAGAGAAGTAGGACCCATTTTCCCTCTTTGGTCCCACTTTTCCATTTTGGGAAATTCCCCTATCATATTTATCCATGTTTTAATATATATATTAATAGTATATATATTATAAGAATACTTTGTGTAGACAATTAAAATTGTCCTAAATGGTATTACACACTTGAATCGAGTCACTAACATCATTTTGTCCTAAAATTCATCTTCTTTTCACCTGTTTAATTAAATAAGCATAGTTATTTAATTAAATGCATCATCTTCATCTATTAATCTAATTAATTTAATTAGGTTAATTCCCCCCTTTCACATTAACATGTCATCTTGTTTAATTGGATAATGCAAATTATTTAAACCCCCCCTTATGTCCTTGATTTAATTAAATGATCTAAATTATTTAATTAAATATCACTTAACCCCTTTCATTAAATAAATCAATTATTTAATGATAATCCTAATATTCCTCAACTTGCACAATTAAAAATTTGTTTTAATTAACTAATTACTAATTTTCCTCACTCATCCACTTGCATGAGAATATTACCTTGGAATATTCTCCCACTTGAGCTCCCAAAAAGGAATATTATTTCCTAACAAACTTTCTAACAACTTTGAAAGTGTGTGTTTTTGAATAACTGTGAGCCCTTGATTGATTATTTGATCCATGTGATCTTGCATTCTCATCCATTGATGACAATCCTTGATCCATGTCTTCACCTCACATTTCATCTTGACCCTTGATTGAACAAATCAATCTTGACCCTTTATTCACCATTTTCTCCTATAAATACCTTACATTTTGGAGAGAAATGGATCCACTTCCATCAAATAAAAGTTGTGCTAAAAATTTGAATACTATATTTATTCATCCTTGCATCCATTATCAAGTTTTTTCATCTTTTTCATCCATCCTTAGCATAGTTTCATCCATTTTAGCTTAAGATTTCATCAATGGAGTTTGATTAGATTCCCATTTTATCCAAGGGAATGGGAAAAGGTCATCATTACATATAAATACAACACCAATCCCCCAATGGGATGAGGTTATGAGTTTTAGATTAGGTTTCTTTTATGATTTCATGGTTTATTGTATGCTTAGTTTAAATGGTTTCTTGGTTTTAAGTTTTCAAACATCTCATATGGATTGTAGCTTTGTTAGTTCAATTGAACCCATACAGCCTCATTTTGTGATATTGTTTAAAATTGAACAAAAAAAACAAACA
Source organism: Sequoiadendron giganteum (assembly GCA_007115665.2). Lineage (NCBI taxonomy): Eukaryota > Viridiplantae > Streptophyta > Pinopsida > Cupressales > Cupressaceae > Sequoiadendron > Sequoiadendron giganteum. Next base: position 643,838,805 of record CM021100.1, read on the forward strand.
CTTCCATTGGTGCTTTAAATGAAGTCATTTTGCAATATGGGTTAAAATGAATGAGTGTTTGATGTGCTTGCTTTGCTTGTATGCACTTGTAGTGTGTATCCACTCCACTTGCACTTCGTGCGATCTTGGGTGAAGAGAAACACTCAAGTGTACATTCTTTTTTTGAGTCACCTAAGAAATTTCTACGTATCATCCCCCCTTGCACTTCGTGTGATCTTGGGTGAAGAGAAATAGCATTTTTCTTATTATGAGATGGCCTGTGATCAAGAGAAATCTACTAGTCTAAAAACACAAAACAAAATAGGATGCAACAAAAGAAAATGACACCTAACACCTCAATGATTAGCCTAAGTTAACACAAATAAAGGATAGTTAAAAGATAAAAAGTACTGTTATACCTTTAACTTGCACTCCCTTGGTTGGCCCTTGATTGGAGTTGGAGTTGTGTGCTCCTTGATGGTAAGTGCTGCTAAAAGATGGATGCAAGGATGGAGGTGATAGATGAATTTCAAGATAAGATAAAATGGATGTGTGAATGGATGAGCTAAAATGTAAGTGCTAGAATTACAAGTATTAGGATGCAAAAATATGGCTTGGATATGGCTGGAAAATTTGAGAGAATAAGGATAATCACAATGCCTGAGGTCCTTTAATGCATGTAAGAGGGGTATTTATAGAAGAATTTAAATTCTCTAGAGGATTCAATGGTCAATATTGAGCCACCATGGCCAAGATGGAGGGCCATGGTGATTTGAGGACTCACAAGCCCTCACATCTCACCATGTGGCAGATGAAGTGGCCAAGGACAAGGTGACATGGAAAAGGCCATGTGGTCCCAAGGTACTTGCAAGTACCTTGGCATGGGAGATGATTTCCCAAAAAAGGCATTCCTTGGCCCCATATGGGGCTGAAAGTGATAAGTGAGGACTTTTAGAAAGTCCACTTTTGTCACCATGGGGATTGGAGATGGCCTTGGAGAAATAAAAGTGAATTTTTAATTCACTTTCTTGGAAGGAACCAAAGGGTAAGACAAGATTCCCCTAAAAGGGGTCTTTGTCCCATGGGTACAATGTGACCTTTGAGAGGTCATGCGGAAGACAAAAGAATAGGGGGAATAAGTGTGAATTTTCAATTCACATGGGGAAGAGGTCAACCCAAAAAAGGTAAGTACCAAGAAAGGTTGACTTAAGGACATGCTGAAAAGGGAAAGTGATAAGGATTAGGATTGTGCAAACAGGTGATTAGGCTAATTATGGAGGATGTGACATTAATCTTGATTAAGGATTTGCACATCCTAATGAGGGATTAATTATATTAACCTAGATTAGTGAAAAGGTTCTGGAGGATGGGACAATGAGAGAGAAAGAATGAATTTAAAAATTGAAGAGGATAATTGACTATATTAAATAAATTGATTGATTTATTTAATTTAGAGAGGAAATGGGCTAAGGATAAATTATTTAATTAAATAATTTTGGGAACTTTAGGGAAATGGGATAATATTAATTATGTCATTTAATTAATATAGATGGATTAGATGAATAAATGATAGGATTATGACCATATAGTAGTGGTCAAATTTGGATGTCTACATGGCCTACTAATGAGATACATACCAAAATGTAGAACTCATCTAAGTGACTCTTGATCAAAGCATGTTTACCAGTGGGCTATGTAAAGGTTGTGAACTTGAAAAATATTAGCTTCAATCTACGGTGATAACATACTATAGCTAATCCAAATCCAGACATATGGGCTAGAAGGGAATAGTTTAATGCCTTAAGTATCTTGCAAATGGTAGTATCCATCTCAGTGTTCTCGGTTTTTTGTCATTAAAAACCTTTGTGTGGTAGCCAACTTTATCTTTCTGAAACATTCTTTAAAGTGGTGCATTGGAACCAAGAAGTTACTTACTAAGTCCGATTTATGGTTTACGCATAAAAGCTGAAAGAGAATGAACTCTTTTTCTTTTGTTCCCTCCTTAAGTTGCATGCAAAATCATCCCTTCAGGGCATGAGGTAAGTCTACCAAGAAGAATGTACCCACTTAATCTAAGATTGTTATTGCTTGTTGAGTCAGTTTGACACTTTGCTTGGTTTCAAAACAACTTAAACAAACATCAACATGTTCATAAAATTTCAAACCCTTTGGACTTAGTGTGAATACCTTTGAAAAATCCTATATTTTTTCTTGTCCCTAAAGATTTTTTCTGTAGAGGCTTCTAAATATTTGGACTTACATCTTAATTTACAATTTCCAAAGTCAACATAGGGAACTATGGCCTTAGTCTCTTGTTTTTTAAATAATGGACTTTGTGGAATGAAGGTTGCTTAGACATAGGCATTTTAGTTTGAAATTAATTAAGACTTATTGATGTGGTAAAATAAATCTCACTAAATCAAAGTTAAATAAACCAAATGAACACACCACACATTGGGCTTATTTTCAAAAACACATTGACTCCCAAGCAACAAAGTGAAATAAGGAAATTGTATTGCCAAAACATTCGTGTTCAAGTTCTATTATCTAAACATTGAGTTCTTAAGGTTTTATCAATTTAGAGGTATATAATTTTTTTCACAGCCTTGGTCTTGTGAAACAAAGGTCCCTTTTAGGTTACACATTTTGGGTCAAAAAATCTCATCCATCTTCACACATTTTACATTCCACTTCACAAAAAACTTTAGAAAATCAAATCATCAAACCAATCCCCTAACTTAGCTATTTATGTGCAAATGAATCCTTTTCCATACACTTAGTCGAGTTAGTCATCATCATTTTTGAACTAGCCTATCTTAAAGCTCACAAGTCTACCTTTATATTTGCAAGTTCATTATCACCTTTTATCCAAGACATCAAAAATCAAATCTTAAGTCAAAAGCATTGTCCAAAAGTTTAGAAAGTTCATCCCCCATATTATTTACCCCTTTGTATCATCCACTCACATCATTGGTCCAAAACAACTTAGAGGGTCCCTTTTATCTAAATTTGAGTCAACTAGAGAGTTTCAACACTATAAATCTCAACACACCTATCCCACAATTGACCCACAATTTATGGTTACAAAAAAGTCATAACACAAGAGAAACATGCAGAAAACCAAAAACACATCTACCATAAGTGATACTATCCCACAAGAATTCAATCCAAGGAGCCATTATACCCCCTCACAATAACCACAAAATCCATTAGACAAAGGGTATGAGGTGGAAGATGTCGCAAATAACCCCCATGAGCTCATTGAGGAATAACTCCTTGAATATCAACAAATCTTAGAAAATGTAGCTTCAATTCCCCTAAATTTCATCGCACAGCACACAAGGATTGAATCAATCTATAAATCAACCTACTCCGTCCCTTGTGCCAATTCAAACATCAACTCCTAGTCTTTCAACTAGGATTGCAACAAACCCTGGTCTCATTCCCAATGTAGAAGTTGTTGGATCTCAAAAATATAGGTTACAAGTCCTAAGAGGATGCCAAAATCTATGATCAAACTTGCAATGTTCTTGAACCAATGAATGGAGATAGCCTATTCGGTTGATGACTCCCAACACTTCAGGCTTTGCTAGACCTAGGTGAGTAGACCTTTATAATGGAGCAGATTAGAGGAATGTATGATTTAGTTGAATTGATGGATCTATCCACAATGGAAAATGGTGTGGGATAGATGAAGGCTTGTTAACTACTCCTACCCTAGTACTGAGATTTGAAATATGAATGTTTGAATAAGATTTTGTGGAATTTTAAAATGGAATTGGTATGACCAGTGCCTATCTCTGTTGGGCTAATGGAGTTAAGAGGTGAATGATATGTGACTTACTTGGTGGCTATAGTTCTAATTGTTTGGCACTTATACTTGTTTATACCTTGTATAAACATGCAAGAATGTGACTGATAGACTCTAATTATTGATCCAATTGATCCTATAAAGTTACTATGATTTATTAAAAGGATTTTAATCCTTCCTTGAAGGAACCAATTAAAAGAATCACACAATGACAACAAATGTGTATTGACAAATGAAGTATATCCTCAATTTGAATAACAAGACAACATCAATGTGGAGACAACTTGACAATCTTATCAATTACCTAACTCTTATTATTGATCCAAATGTTACCTCCAAGTTACTGTAATCAATAAAAATGATTTTAATTCTTTAATAGAAACCAATTAACTTGATCACACAAAAACATCAAATGTGTTTTTATGAAATTGAAATATCAACTTGGATATATAGATTCAAATAATAGATAAATAACAATATGGAGTCAGAAAGATAATTGCTCAATTCAACAAACAATAGACACCAGATCTTAGCCACCAGATTAAAACTTCTTCTCCATTTCCATCATTTCAAAATATTTTGCAATACACATCATGATATTTTATTTCGGCAATTGTTCCACCTATCCAACTACCTAACTACTAATTCTAATCTCATTTTGATTCATTTGATTTCATCTGACATATATACATTACATATTCTAGGGTTATGACCCTTCACCTACTCTTTCGTTGCAGCGCTTCACTTTATTTTAATTAATTGCCTTCGGCAAATTAAAATACTTTAATCTTCATTATTTCCATGAAATTTAATTCTTCATTTGCTGGAAATTCTCACTTCACTTTTTTACATGTATGTATCTTCAATACATTCTTTAGGTAAAAATAATTATCCCTTTTAACTCTCTTTATATTTTCCTCCTTGTGAAATTTATCTTTGATTTATTACCATTCGTTGGATTTTCACATTTCTTTTACCTGTGACATATTTAATAAAATATTCCATCAGTAAAAATCACTCACTTCTAACCTCCTTGGTTAAAATATTTCATATTTCAGTGAAAATATTTTACTTTATGAAGAAAATACTTTGTCTCCTCCTTCACCTTTATTTAATAAGTCTTCACTTTATTACTCTCGATATTAATGTGTCTCTCTGATGCATATTGCTATAGGAAGATTGTATCAGTGAGACTTCAAACCAACTCTTGTAGATCGGTGAGACTTCAAACCAACTCTTGTCGATCGGTGAGAATTCAAACCAATGCTTGCCGATATCAGTGAGAATTCAAACCAAATCTTGTCGATATCAATGAGACTTCAAAGTTCGAAATGACTCCTAGTGATACGGTTGGTCTCTCCGATGAAGTAATCTTGTTGGGCTATTGGTGAGACTCTCCCCAAAAACCACATTAGTGTAACCTTCATAATCATAAATACTTGAGAAAACCACTTCGACAACATATTTCTCTGCAATACATATGCTATAGGAAGATTGTATCGGTGAGACTTCAAACAAACTCTTGCTGATCGATGAGACTTCAAACCAACTCTTGTCGATCGGTGAGACTTCAAACCAACTCTTGTAAATCGGTGAGACTTCAAACCAACTCTTGCCCATCGATGAGACTTCAAACCAAATCCCAGCGATAGGTTGGTCTCTTCGATGGAGTTTTGCTTTGCTACACAGTGACCAAAATGAGTCAAGTAGCCTCCAGAATTGCTTTGAAAAAATGATCAAATGATCTCCAAAAGTCATGAAAAATGCACCAAAATGTTTAGTTATGATAGGAGAGCATGGTTGAAAAATTATTTAGCATGAAGTGATCAAGATTGAAAACTGTTAATGCTCAAAGTTGCTTATTTAGCATTTTCTGAAAACTGCCACTGTTAAACTCCATTGAAACTCTCCAACTTGCCTTCTTGGAAAAATATCAAATGTGATTATGAGAAGATACCACCCTGGATTGCAGTTCATTTAGGTCAAATTAACATGTGTGCAAGAGATTTTTCCATCATTTTATTTTCTTCACCAAATATCAAGTGTCAAAGTTGACCCTTTTGTAGTTGTTCTGGAAGTGCAATCTTCAAAGTGGGTAAAACCCATCTGGTTTTGATTTTGGAAAAATATCAAATGATGTCTTGAAGCTCTGAAAAATTGACATGGATGCACTTTGATGCATGAGCATCCTTGGTTCTTGGCAATCTTGCATCAATCAAAAATATTTTCATTCAGTTTTATTCTTGTTCTGGTTTGAATTGGTAGATCTGGTGCTTCTTCATGTTTGCTTGCCATATCTTGCATACCTAGGATTTCATTGTGGACATGTTCAATTGTAGTATTCAATTTTTTCAGCTCATTTGGATATTTTTCCGCAAATTTATCGCTTTTGGAGTATGTGATAGTTTTTGGGATTGGCCCTGAAATAACTTCAAAACCTAATGGCTAGTTGGATCGATTGCGGATGCTCACGGTGTGTTTAGGTTTGTTCTATGGATTTTCCCTGACCTTACACTTAGGTCCACACTTCACCACATGTATCTACCATGGATGAATTTTAGATTTGAGGCCGACCTATTCTTACACATGTTACAGTTTCCTTCTTGAAGATTGTAGCGATCTTTCACTGACACTAATGTTTCTCAACCCATGAATGGGATATAAAGCTAGTATTGAATCATCAGATGGAGGGAGAATTAAGGAATATAGAATAATATGTATATAGATTTTGACCTATAATATTTTTGCTCGCATGTATGAGCACTATACTTTGAGAATGTTGTAATCAGGCCTATGCGCCGAATCTGTAAGCTCGGATGTGGCAGACTATTTGTAATCAAGATTTGTGATAATAAGAGTGTTTTCATCTACATTTGCCTCCATATTTTGTGTTGCTTCTATTGTGTGACTCTTTCTGCATGGTTTGTACTATTCTCTTTGAGAACCCTCCTATTGTGGCTGCACCAAACTAGTATCAGAGCGAGGTTCGTTCCTTGTGAGATCATCTGAAGTTGTGCAGTCCTATTAAAGATTTTTTGTAGGGTGGTGGATTGAGGATCTGAATTGCAATTGCAGAGGACTTGTGTAGAGATGGTAGAAAGAAGAAATGGTAGAGGAAATGGAGCACGTGGAAATGTAGACCTGGCTATAATGGAGATGTTGAGAGGAATTTTTGCAAGATTAGAAGTAGTTGAAATGGCCCAGAGAAGAGGTTGACCAGTTGATGATGTTAATGATGAAGAAGTAGAAGAAAAAGAAGAAGTTGCAAGAGAAGAGCAACCTAGCCTTGATCAGGGAGAAGAGAGGTTCATAAGAGCCCTAGCCAGAGTGATAACTAAGCCACATTTCAATCTAGTGGATTATAATGGTAAGTTGGATTTAGATGAATTGTTGGATTGGATAACATAAATGGAGAAATACTTTGATTTTGAAGGCACCCTAGATGATCAGAAGGTGAAATTTTCCTATACAAAGTTGAGACGACATGCATCCCTTTGGTGGGAACATTTTCAAACAGATAGACAAAGAAAAGGAAAAGAGAAGATAAGGTCATGGGATCAGATGGTGAATAAATTGAAGACAAAGTTTATGCCTATAGACTATCAGATTAGTTTGTTCAAGAAATTGTAGAACCTGAAGCAGAAAGAATCAAGTATGACAGAGTATACTGAGGAATTCTATAAGTTGAATATCAGATTTGGAGATTCAGAAGATGAGATAAAAAAAGTAGCCAGATATGTGAATGGTTTGAGGTCATCTATTCAAGATGAGATCAGTTTGATTAAATTGTTGAGTGTGGAAGAGGCATATCAGTGTGCCCTAAAAGCAAAAGAGAATTTTAATAGAAGACATGAACAAAGATAGAGAGGAAGAGGTGGAAGATTTCAAAGAGGAATAATATTTATGGGAGGAGGAAGAGGAATTTTGCAGGCTAGAATAAAGATAAGGAGGTCACTAAGAATGAAAATTCATACTGAAGAGATGATGGAAACTCTTACAGAAGAAGTGGATATGGTGGTTACAGAAATGAAGGGTATAGAAAAGATGACATAAGACCAAAGAAAAGATTATTTAGGGGAACTTGCTTTAAATGTGGTGGAGAGGGACACAAAGCCTTTGAATGCAAACAAGGAGAGACAAGAAGAAAGACTGAGAACAATAGGAGAACAAACTTTGTGGAGGAGGATCATGCTGGATCATCTAATCAACCTAAAGAAGGAGAGGTATTGGTGAATAGGAGAGTGTTGTGTCAAAGTGGATTGGAGAAAGAACCATTGTAGAGAAAAAATTTGTTCAGGACTAGATGTAAGGTAGCTGGTAAATGTTGCAAAGTGATCTTTGATAGTGGAAGTTTAGAGAACCTGTCTTCTAAAGAAATGGTGACCAAAGCGAAGATGGAAAGGTTGAAACACCCTAAACCCTATTAGATAGCATGGATTCAAGATGAGCATAAAATACTGGTAAGTGAGCAATATCTTGTAAAATTGAAGATAGGAAACTACCATGATGACGTTTTGTGTGATATTATGCCTATGGATATATGCCATATCTTGTTGGGAAGGCCTTGGAAATATGATCGACAAGATATTCATGATGGAAAGAAGAACATATACACCATTGTTGCTAATGGGATGAAGCAGACTTTGTCACCCTTGGAAGATGTTCCTAAGTCTGAGATTTGTATGACTAGTAGAATCTATTTGGTTGATGGAAGAAGATTTCTAGATGGACAAAGACATGAGAACATGTGCTATGCATTGAGGCCTAAGAAAGTTGAAGACTTGAATTATGTAGAAGGACAACCTGAGGAAATAAGAGAATTGCTAACAAAATATGAAGCTATCATTTCAGATAATGTACCTAATGGATTACCACCTATAAGGAGTATTAGTCATTTCATGGATGTGATTCGTAGACTAGTTTGTCGAATAAAGCATCACATCATATGACAACGATAGAGAATGAAGAGTTGAACATATAAGTACAAGAATTATTGAGGAAATATTTGATCAAAGAAAGCTTAAGTTCTTGTGCAGTACATGTTGTTCTTGCACCTAAGAAAGATGGAGAATGGAGAATGTGTATAGAATCTAGAGCCATAAAAAAGATCATAGTAAATTATAGATTTCCTTTGCCCTAGATGGATGACATTATGGATTGTTTGAGTGGAGATAAGTACTTTACAAAGATAGACTTGAAGAGTGGATATCATTAGATCAAAATCAGAGAAGGAGATGAGTGGAAAACAACATTCAAGATAAATGAAGGATTGTATGAATGGTTGGTGATGCCTTTTGGACTAAAAAATGCATCGAGTACTTTCATGAGGTTGATGAATGAGGTATTGAAGAAATTCTTGGGTAAATTTGTGATCGTATATTTGGTTGAAAGTTTTATTTTCAGTAAGACTAAAGAGGAAGATTTTTTACACATAAGACAAGTTTTGCAGAGGTTGAAAGAAGAACAGTTGCTAATAAACATAAAGAAGTGTACTTTCATGAAGGAGGAATTGGTAGATCTAGGAAATATTAGTAGATGGATTGAAGATGGATCCTGAGAAAGTGAGAGCTATTGTTGAATGGCCTACACCTAAAAGCATTGGGGAGGTAAGATCTTTTCATGGATTGGCTAGTTTCTAGAGAAAGTTCATTAGGAGTTCCAATTCTATTTGTAGCCCTATGATAGAAACAATGAGGGGAGATAAGAAGGATTTTAGGTGGACATATGCAGCAGATAGAAGTTTTGAGCCATTGAAACAGATGGTGACAGAGCAGCCTGTGTTGGCTTTACCATATTTTGATAAGGTATTTCAAGTGGATTGTGATGCAAGTGGAAATGCAATTGGAGCAGTGTTAAGTCAAGAAGGAAGACCTATAGCCTATTTTAGTGAGAGTTTGAATGATACAAGGAGAAGATATTCAATGTATGATCAGAAGTTCTATGCCATAGTTCAAGCCTTGAAGAAGTGGAGACATTACTTGTTATCTAAGGAGTTTGTGTTGTATACGGATCATCAAGCATCACAGTATTTGAATAGTCAAGGTAAGTTGAATCAGAAACACATGAGATTGATAGAGTTCTTACAGACTTATACTTTTGTTTTGAAGCATAGGAGTGGAAAGTCAAATAGAGTTGTTGATGCTTTGAGTAGAAGAAGGAATTTACCAGTACAAATGAGAGTGGAGGTATTAGGCTTTGATGAATTGAAAAACTTGTATAAGACCTGGATTTTGCAAAACCTTGGAGAGCATGTAAAGAACCAGTTTTGGAGGATAGAAGTCAATGGTTGGATTATTTCATTCAAGAGGAAATGTTGTTCAGAGGAAACCAGTTGTGTATACCCCAAATTTCAATGAGGGATAACTTGGTGAAAGAGAAACATAGTGGAGGTTTGGCAAGACATTTTGGAATTGACAAGACAATAGCATTGGTGAGTGAGAATTACTTTTGGCCATAGAGTCATAAGGATGTTAGGAAATTTGTGCAGAGTTGTAGATTTTTTCAAGTTGCAAAAGGGAGTAGTCAGAATGTTGGATTATATAAACCTTTGACAGTACCAAAAAGACCTTGGGAGGATATCAACATGGATTTCACACTTGGTTTTCCTAGGACACAGAGAGGTAATGATTCAATATTTGTGGTGGTGGACAGATTTTCTAAGATGGCACATTTCATACCTTGTAAGAAGACAACAGATACAATACATATAGCAGACCTATTTTTTAGAGAAGTGGTCAGATTGCATGGATTACCTAGGAGCATTATTTCAGATAGGGATACAAAATTTGTTGGTTACTTTTGGAGGACACTTTGGAAGAAGTTGAAGATAGATTTGAAGTTCAGTTCTACTTTTCAACCACAGACAGATGGACAAATAGAGGTAGTGAATATAATTTTGGGAAATTTGTTGAGATGTTTGGTTGGAGAGAAGACTGGAAGTTGGGATCTAGCCCTAGCATAAGCATAATTTTCCTACAATAATTCAGTGAACATGAGTACTGGAAAGACACCTTTTGAGATTGTTACAGGAGTTTATCCTAGAGGTATATCAGAGTTGAGAGACATAAATAGGGAAGATAAAAGGAGCGCAGAAGTAGTAGAATTTGTGGAACATATGAAGATAGTGCATACTCAAGTGAAGCAACATTTGGAAAGCACAAACCAGAAGTATAAGGAGAAAGTAGATGAAAAGAGGAGACATAAGGAATTTGAAGTTGGGGATGAAGTGATGATGTACTTGAGGAAAGAAATATTTCCAGTTGGAACATACAGTAAGTTGAAGATGAGGAAGTTTGGACCTTGTAGGATTTTGACGAAATTTGATTCAGGAAATGCTTATGAAGTGGAGTTACTAGATGACATGGGTATATCACCTATATTCAACATTGCAGATTTACATCAGTACCATGAAGAAGAATTCAGCGAAGACGACAAGGTGAAGTTGGAATAACAACTTCCTAAATAACAATTAGATGAGATAGAAGAGATTTTGGATGTCAGAGATGGAAGGAGGACTCGTGGAAGATGATACAAGGAATATTTGGTGAAATGGAAGGGTAGACCAGTGGAGGATACTTCCTTGATTTTTCGGGCTGAGATAGACCATATTGGATTTCCTTTGGCCCATGCAAAGTGTGAGGCTCACTTTTCATTAACCCTAGATGTCTGATGCAGGAGCATCCTTGGTTCTTGGCAATCTTGCATCAATCAAAAATATTTTCATTCAGTTTTGTTCTTTTTTTGTTCTTGTTCTGGTTCGAGTTGGTAGATCCAGTGCTTCTTCATATTTTCTTGCCATATCTTGCATACTTGGGATTCAATTCTGGACATGTTCAATTTTCATATTCCAAGTTTTCAGCTCATTTGGATCTTTTTCTGACAAGTTATCACTTCCACAGTACGTGACATTTTTCGGGACTGGCCCCGAAATAACTTCAAATCCTAACGGCTAGTTGGAACGATCACAGATCTTTCCCATGACTTGCGGATCCTCATGGTATGTTTAGATTTGTTCTATGGAGTGTCCCGACCTTTCACTTAGGTCCACACTTCACGACATGCATCTACCATGGATGAATTTCATATTTGAGGCTGACCTGTTCTTACACATGTTACACTTTCCTTCTTGAAGATTGTAGTGATCTTTGGCCAATGTGGATGTTTCTCGACCCGCATATGGGATATAAAGCTAGTATTGAATCATTATATGGAGAGAGAATTAAGGAAGATAGAATAAGATGTATATAGATTTCGGCCTGTAAGATTTTCACTCTCATGTATGAGCAATATATTTTGAGCATGTTGTAATAAAGCTTGTGCACTGAATTTGTAAGCCCGGATGTGGCAAAATATTTGTAATCAAGATATCTGATAATAAGAGTGTTTGCATCTGCATTTGCCTCCATATTTTGTGTTGCTTTTGTTGTGTGACTCTTGCTGCATGGTTTGGATTGTTCTCTTTGAGAACCCTCCTACCGTGGCTCCACCAATGCACATTGAGATTTGGCGAATCTAAAGCACCAATTAGTTTTTCATGAAACTCTCTTAGTTGCCTAATATTGTCCTCCAAAGTTGGTCACTTTAACAGATTTTTCTGTGTAGACAACAAACATTCGTAGAACTCTTCAACTTGGCCTTTTGAAACCTTGGCAAATCAGATCATGAGGAGTTGAAATTTGGTAGAGACACTCACATATGGTAGATGAACATGTCTACAAATTAATTTTGCATAAAACTAAATGAGCTTCCAATTATGATTTTTCAACGTGGGCCATTTGAGAAAATTTTCCAACTAACCATCTAGCTGAAATCAATTTTTTCATAATGTGAGCCTTAAATCTTGCCAAATTTTGCATGAAATTTCAGGATCCAATAGAAGGAAACACACTTTTTGATACAAAAAACACCAACCTTCCCCAAAGCATAAATTAGACACCAACATTTGGTGCCCCATCAAATTCTTCCACCATAATTCCTAAAAATCCTCTGCATCCGTACATATCCCTCATGTTCCATAACATAATGAAGGCCTCAAAATTTGGTAGAGACACTCACATATGGTAGATGAACACATCTACAAAGTGATTTTGCATAAAACTGAACGAGCTTCCAATTATGATTTTTCAAAGTGGACCATTTGAGAAAATTTTGCAATTGAACATCTTAGTGCTGAAATCATTTTTTTCATAATGTGAGCCTTAAATCTTGCCAAATTTTGCATGAAATTTTAGGCTCCAACAAAAGGCAATAAAATTTTGGGTACACAAAACACCAACCTTCCCCAAATCAGACACCAACATTTGGTGCCCCATCAAATTCTTCCACCATCATTCCTAAACATCCTCTGCATCCATACATGCCCCTCATGTTCCATAACACAATGAAGGCCTCAACATTTCGAGTGCAACCATCTTCATCCCTCACCACAAGTACCCAAAGTGTGCCCAACATTACACAATGTAATTTGAACCAAGTGCCTCAAGTAGAATAAGGGAAAATTAACACCCTTGCACAAATTCAACCCTTAACACAACAAGGGACATCTTCATCCAACACCCAATTGGCCCATCAAAACCATTGGTTGTAGAAAACACATCAACCCCATCTATCATGAATCCAAATTAAACCAACACATTGGTCATGAATCCTATAAATCAAGGTACCACCTTAACCCCCAATCAAACACAATAAGGGAACCATCTACACATTATTCAAGGGAATCCTTCTAATGAATTGACCCAAGGTCCAAATGTTCCATTGATATCACAACAAAAAATGGCGCCATCATCTTTACCATTGTTCCCCCAAGCCATGCAAAATCCAATGGGGCCCAAACCTACATTCATCCATCCCAACCAACAATTTTATAAGGAATGATAGAACCAAAAATCCCCTAAACACTCACCATAAATCAACCCACAACCCACTCACACCATAGTCACTCAAAATCCATCTCACATACCCCAAAATCAAAATACTTTCACATTACAACAACAACAAGCATTGCAGCAATAATCAGTTTATGCTCTAGCTTTACAACAAGCACAACAAGCCTATCAACAAGCATCACAACAAAAACAACAAGATCAAGTGCAAGCCTTGCAACAACAACAAGATCAAAAATAGGCATTAATTACACAACAAAAACAGCAATAAGAAGCCCAACAACAAACATTGCTTGCACAACAACAACAACAACAACAATAAGCAATTCTCACACAACAACAACAAAAAGAAGCCCAACAACAAGTGTTGCTCATGCAACAACAATAAAAAGGCTTGTACTACAACACCCAATACTACGCCAATTCCCAACAAAAACATCATAAATCCAATTGTACAAGGAGAATATACACCATCACCTCTATCAGCATCACCTTTACAATACCAAACTCCACCCTACACACCATATAACACCTACAACCTAGCTACCATACCAAAATTTAACACATATGTTCCCCACCTAATTTTTAATACAATTTTTCATCAAAAATTAGGGCACACATGCAACAAATTCAGGACATTCAAATGGGAAAAACATAGAAACCACATATGCAACAAAATGTGTGTCCATACCCCTTCGATAGGAACATCGTGATGGTACCTTTCCCACATGGATTTGAAGTACCAAAATTTAATAAATATAAAGGAAAGGTAAATCTGGTGGATCACATTAAATAATTCCATGTAATGTGTATGGAGGTGGCTTACAATGATTCCTACTTTATGTGCCTTTTCCCGTGCAGTTTGGTAGGCCCAACGATTGAACAGTTCTCACAATTACCTCCAACAATTCAAAACATCCACCAGATAATCAATAGGTTTATAGATAATTTCTCCTTAAATATTGGCATGGATGTGAGCTTATAAGTTCTATATAACCTCAAACAAAACAAGGGGGAATCCTTCACAAACTTCCTACAATGGTGGAGGCAGTGAGCTAGTAAGAGAAAATGGCCTATTCCCGAAGAACAACAAGTAGGAATCATCATTGATAATTTTGACCTAGACCTATCCTTTCAGTTAAAGATGCAATATGTTACAACCTATGATGATCTTATCCCCAAGGCCCTCAACATCGAGAGAGCCTTAATCACACAAAGGACTACACAAGTGTATAAATTCAACCGCCCATCCACTAGTTCTAACGACAAGCCTAAATTTTGGGCCAAGAACAAGAATGTTACTAGTGATGGTGTTATTGATGCAAAGGTGGTCTTAACTAATCCTAGGTAAGAAAACACCCAACCATGAACACACAACAACCATCCATGCTGAAAACACTCAATGTGGACCACAAAGAACAAACAGTGCTCCTAAGTGACAATTCATTCCCTTAGGAGAACCTATAGAGGATGTGTTGAACAAGTTTGATATAGTCTAACCTTATCACACTCCCATATTTCTCAAACTATCAAGTGCCAAAAGTCAAACCTCCAAGCTATAGAGAAGATCATTTTTGTGAATTTCACCAATACAAAATAATTTTAGAATCAAACATCTAATACAAGATCTTACTAAAAAAGGAGACATTGATGTCGATAAAAAATCTAGGAATAAAAATCTAAAAAATTACACAAACCCTATGTCTGATCATGGAAAAACAAAAGATTCAAGAAAGGAATCAACTTCAAACAATGTAAACCATACCTATGATACCACGATGGGACACATCCACGTTATTCATTCATCACAACATGGGGAATCAGACACGTATCAAGATACTGGTTTAAAACAAATTCCAAACCAATCAATGGTGTTTAGCAATATTTCATACCATTATGGCATCAAATATGTATCAGATTTTGATATCTATCCCACATATGACTCAATGATTGGGCATATTGAAGAAGTTACAAAGAAGTAATAAATATCCCTTATTGCACCCATACCTACCAAAAGTTGCAAAGAGTCTTTTTTTTATGATGTATCATCCACCCAAGGATCATGTAAAGAGGAGGGTCTTGAGGATAATGAAACTTGATTAGAATCAAGTCAAGATCAAGAACCCCTATCCCTAGAGTTTTATCAAGAGCTGAGGGACATATTCCAAACCATTTTAAACTCCAAAGATATCCCTGATATCACCCCTTAGATGTTTCTTTCTGATGGACATATAGATGTTCTTCATCCAAAACAAGAGTCTCCCACTCTTGATATTCTCACACAAGAGAAAGAAGTAGTGTAGATTCTTGATTCTTATAGTGATTATGCATCATCAACATCTTTTGAAGCGGTATCAATAGATAAAGATGCCATTGAATCATAGCAAACAATTAATATTCTTTAACAATAGGAACCCATAGCAATACCATGTGCTCACAACACGTCATATTTAGTGGCTATGGATTAGAGGATACATTATCAGGACAAAGGATTAGGTCTTGTTAATACCTTCACAACATTGGGGGAAATCTTGTCTAATGTAAACGTCAATATAGGGGGCATGAAGGATCCTTATGATGAAAAATTGTCAACACTATAACTAGTCGTATCATGAATCATCATCCACCCATCATCTCATACACAAATTGGGAACAACGTAAAAATAAATATTCTTATCAAAGCAAGGATAAGATCATGATAGAAAATGAAGTAGTAAAGCAAAAAGGACAAAGCAAATACAAATGGATACCAAAGAATGCAAAATAAAATCATCCCAATGATACTCCATCAATCAAAGGAACTATGGGGCAAAGTCCAAAAGGGAAATGTATCCATCAAAAGTGTCCTCAAATATAAAACTAGGATTCTCAAGAAAGGAACGAAGTATATCCAGTGGTTGTTCCTAATTCCACGAAAACCTCCATTCCCACCCATCATTACTCATCTTCCCAAGTTTGGAGAGTTAAAGGTTCCAAATCATTGACCAATCCATCTCATATTTCTTTCATGCATGGAACCATACACTCAATTCATGACATCTGATTGTAGCATTGACTATGTTTATGCAACTACTCTTTTTCATAAGGATTATAAGGCACTCTATTGCGATGTGCACACATAGACAAGGTTAAATCTGGTATCCACAAGACAAATCAAAGTTCTCAAAAGTTGCATTCAAGTGCTCATATCTTAGCAAAGCGAATTCTTCAAGAAAAATATTATTAGAACATTATGATAGTGGCCTCTACATCAGTACCACTAGGTGGTTCAACATGAGATTAAAAAATTTAAAATACCAAAAAAAAAAAATCAAGAAAAAAAGTTAAAAAAAATTTATCCTCCAGAGAAAACCACTTCGGTGGTGCTTTGGGAAAGTGTTATAATGAAAACCTAGAAAATAGGAATCATGAGTAGAATCGAGCATCTATATGATCCTTCTTAGATAGAAGCATCTCATCCTTGTCATGATAAATCCAATGTACCCTCCATCCATCCAATCCAGTTTTATCTAGATATTCTAGTTTATCTTGATCTTGACAAAGATCTAGCATATAATTCAACTCTACTCATGGAAAAATCTTGATAGGATCTTTACCATTATGTCTCATGATGTCTCATAGCCCATATCTAGTATGATAAAAATCTATTGACCTCTTCACATATACATTACCTATCTTGATTTGTCCATTGCATTATGAAACATTGCTAGACACTAAGGGTAGATTCTTGCACTCTTGTTTTCGAATAAATCTTGATCCATGTCTTATATCACAATGTGACATCAACATCGTGATCTAGGTATTGTTATCTCAAAATCATAAAAAAAATTCCAAAACATTTGAAAATCATCAAAAATCCAAAAATAATTGCAAAAATCAGAAAATACAAAAACATCAAAATCTTATGCAACCAAAATCCAAAAACATTTGAAACGTTGTAAACTTAAAATCCAAATCATCCAAATCATATCAAAATCCCTAAACAGGTCAAAACATCCAGAAAATCCAAAAACATTACCTTGTTGAACTACATTGTCTTTGAGCTTGAACATAGGCAAGGTCATCATTGATGTGCCCCTAAGACACTTTAGGTTAGGATTCTATCATAATAAACTAACAATCCATCAAGTGTTCATTTCTCATCAATAAATGGTCAAATTCAGTCAAACTACATGGTCTCTATGTGTATAACGTAGGAAAGGCTAATCTTTGATAAGCCCCTGAGGTCCTATGTCAGTCCCTTTTAGGTCTTGGTCAAAACTCATAAAACAGTTTTTTTTGAAAATTTAGAAAAACACAAAAATATTTGAAAACTCAGAAAAATATAGAAACAATTAAAAACTTAGAAAAATCCCTAAACAACCTCAAAATATTCAAAAATATCAAAAATGACCTCAAACCATTGTAAAATACCAAAAACATTGAAATATTCCAAAAAGTCCAAAACCACCAATCCCATTTTGCTTTCACGTACAATTATAAACTTAGATTCATAATAAAGCAATCGTCATCATCAATGTTTGGTAAAAAAAATAGAAAAAAAAATATGACAAGTCACAAAGTGTGAACCAAAATGTCAAAATATAAAGTCTAGATCATAGGTAAACGAGTCAGTGATGTGTGTATCAATAGCCTATCAAACACTTAGTATTAGTCAAAACATTTGATAAACATGTCCTAAGATGTACCCTTCCTACAATGGACATCATCATCATAAATCACCTTATCTATGTTACTTTAGCAAAAGGTATAGATAACATTGACTATTTGTCTTTGATCTTTTCTTATGATTTATCTTGTTGACCCATTTTGAGGACCTCTCGATGATTTCTAAATGATTTAAAGAGAAAGGAATGGGGTGTTGATCATTATCTTTCATTTGTTGTGCTTGTGGGATATTCTTGTAAATGAATCTTGGTGCATACTTTCTTTTTTGTGTGTAGGGAGTTTGCTTGGAGTAGATTGTTGACTATTGTGTATGCTTTGGTCAGAAATATTCTAAACTTCTAAACTACATTCCAACAAGGTTTTCGTATGTCAAGGTGTGAACAAGGATTATCCTATTTATTTGCAGAGTCAAAATTCATCACACTAGATACAACGCCATCCTAGTTATCAATACCTTGATGCATCGTTTCTATGTGTTATATCAAAAAATGGAATGATGAAGTGTTCCAATCCCATAAATGAGCATATCATCTATCTCATCAACATGTGTCATAAAGTCTCGACGAATCATGGACTTGTTGGAATTTTGAATCAATCTCAAAATCAATGGTCAATCCATTCATCTTATTCTTCTATCTTCTTTCCACGCTAACATAGTATCATGACAATCAACAAAAATAATAAAGAATTTGTCCTACATCCACAAACCATTAGCATACATACATCTTTCATAATCATAGCATACTCATATCATATCATAAATAATGACATCATCATATGGAAAACACAAAAAGGAAAATATATCCATCTCATAGCATGTCATAGAAAGATATTGAAAATGAGAATGAAACATCCATCACATTGCATCCATGACATATAAATAGCACATCGTATATCACATCGCATCATAGGAAATAAATAAAGAAATACATCCATAACATCAACATTTTCATTCATCCATATACATGTGCATCCATGCATATCGCATCACATAAAGGAAATATCACATCACATCATAACTAAATCAGGCCATCTCATTTATATCATCAAAACCTAAATGTCATGGTAGAAATATCAGAGTCAATGTGCAAGTATCATCAAAAATACATATACAAGAGGCTATCAAAAATGATCTGATGAATGTGTATACATATCAAAATTAGGTTGTGTATCAAAAATTTGTCTACAAAACAAGCATGGGCTATCTCTTGTTCTGTCGATCATCATGTCGAGACAGGTCCTGATGACTACCAAGTGACTGTCTCTGACTACCCTCGCTAGGTTTCTTGATTGATGGATTACCATATGAACCCTTGGGAGTTTCCCCACTCCTTTATGAGTAGTTTGGTTGTCGTATCTCTCACAGGACATCCCTATGATAAATTTTCCTATAGTAGGTTGCCTCTTATATAGCATCTTTGTACATTTGTGCATACACTACTTGACCCTACACAACTACGATAATAGCCTCTAACTTCTACCATAGTCTAATCTTCTATAATGGCTACAGATCCAGCTGTTGTCACTACTATTGCTTGTAATCTCTGTCAGTTGTCACGGTTTGTAACTACTATTGTAGCTGATCTCTCTTGGTTGTGAGGGCTTGGATCTATATATCTTGGGGATCTTGCCTTTGTTGTTGCTGTGGATATTTTTTATCTTGTTTTCCTAGTGGTGGTGGTGGTGGCAGTGGCCCTAGTACTTGTCCCACTACTTGCTCCTGATGAACCTGGTCCTAGGGAGGGTATTGATTAGCATGTTGTTGTCCTTGACCTACACCCTAACCTCTAGGTATACCCCATGGAAATCCTCCCACTGGATCTATCAAATTTATGGGGGCCACCCACCATGCATCATAAGTTTGGGTAGTCCCCGCATCAAGTTGTCCTTGATCGTATACCCAAGATCGAGAAACCAGTTGTCTAAATTCCTGTATGGTTTACTATGGCTGAATCTGAGGTCCCCACTAGACCTCTTAGATGGTCTAGGAAAAAAAATTTGTGTAATAATCTAGAGGCACATCTTGTGTCTCCTTGAATCACCGAGCTATGCGGTCTGGACGGTACCACTCCATCATAGTATGCTCCTGACCTTGGATATATTAGGTCTTCCTGGCATAAAACAATTTTTGGTGGTCGTCATACCCTGGTGGTACCTAAAGCCATGGCCTCCACCTAAATATGTTCATATCTTCTATGACCCTCCTCTAATATGGGATCTCTGTAGGCCCCATGTGTTGTAAGGTCGTTGTTGCTTGGTATCTATAAACAATGGGCTCATCTTGATCAATATTAGCCAAGGAAACAATGGGTCTCAACATAGAAATATGCTCATATGCCCAAATATGAAGAAGTGTCACCCCCACTCCAATGCTCTTGCCTTGGTAGTACACCACCTGATGCATATCATGGTATAAGGATGTGAGCATAATAGGACCCCATACATACTGAATCATCCTATATAAAATGACGTGCCATACTAGTCCCCAACTTGGACTGAAACCTCTACCCCATCGGTTTGGGGCAATCAAACCAAAGATCAAGGTAGCTAAAAATAATTTGAAAATTGGCACCCATCCTCGGAATTACTCTAAGTCAGTCTGGAAGCTCACTAGATAGATATCCTCCGTCTACAAGATTTGAAAGAATACATTCATCTTGGAAACTATATCATAGATGACTCATTCCGCATGAATGGGAAGCCATTAAATCTGCCATACGTCCTCCAAAGTGACAATATCCACGCCAGTGGGGAGGTTGAATGATGAAGTCTCACTATGCTAGCGCTCCACCAATGCCATCATCATTGCTAAATGAGTCTGAACCTCAGACATATATGCAATGAATCCAAACTCGAGGACTCCCAAAACCTCATGTTGCTCCACATCAAAATGATGTACCTCTAAAAGAAGGTCAAGCCGATACTCCTTCAAAATAAGAGGCTGAATATCCTCCTGCACACATGAGGTGAACAATGTCAATTTCACTAAAAATGATTAAAATCTAAGTTTTTGGTCTTGAATCTAGAAAAGAGTGACTATTTTCAATAGCGTCGCTGTATCCTTTTTGCAACTATGTCACCATTTTGAGGGTGTGTCTATATTGCAATAGCGAATCAAAATTTTGATGTGTTGCAATATCCAAAACCCTTGGTGCATGACTATATTGAAAATTCATTACTGACCACTTTGAATGCATCACGATATAGCAACACCCTAAAAAGACCTAGCTCAAACCCTAATAAATGTAGTAAAACTTGAAAAAACAAGGAAAGTTTCAAAACACATACCCAAGGTCCTACGTCTGGAGGTCGTTGATACTCTCAAACTCTATTAGAAAGGTTTGTAGGAAACACATGTCACACCATATCGCCAAAGTGTCAGAGAAAAAATACAACAATTTGTTGGAAGAAAAGAGTGAAAATAAATTGAAAGTGACCATTTAACCTCTATTTATGCTTAAAAATTAGGGGTTTTTGCCCTAATTTGGGGGAAACTAGGGTTTTGATCCTATTTTATCAATGTCTGAGCTATGGATCATATTTTGAGATGTTTTAAATTGCGTTTCTGAGCTTATTTTTGAATCCTAGATCCTATTTCGACACATGCATCAATGTTAAATATTTGTCACGACATTGACACAAATTTTCAAATTTCCACCCGATCTCTCAAGGGGGTAGGGTGCCAGCTTAATTCCTTCGACTAGGGCAGCAGTGGGGCATCCGAAAAATTGAGATTTTTTTTAAAAATTGATCTGAGCAACAACATTAATCTGAAAAGCGTCAGCATTTGGACCAATTTAACAAGTACCTCACTTCAAAGAGGGGGAAAATGTAGACACTTAAAATTGTCCTGAATCGTATTACACACTTGAATCTGGTCACTAACATTTTTTCATCCTAAAATTCATCTTTTCAACTATATAATTAAATAATCCTAGTTATTTAATTAAATGCATCATTTTCATCTATTACTCTAATTAATTTAATTAGGTTTATTCCCCCCCTTTCACATTAACATTTCATCTTGTTTAATTGGATAATGCAAATTATTTAAACTAAACCCCCATGTCCTCTGATTTAATTAAATAATTTAGATTATTTAATTAAATGTCACTTAATCCTTTTTCATTAAATAAATCAATTATTTAATGATAATCCTAATATTCCTAAATTTGCACAATTAAAAGTTTGTTTTAATTAACTTATTACTAATTTTCCTCACCTATCCACTTGCATGAGAATATTCTCCCACTTGGGCCCCAAAAAAGGGAATATTCTTTCCTAACAAACTTTCTAACAACTTTGAAAGTGTGTTTGTTTGAATCATTGTGAGCCCTTGATTTATTCTTTGATCCATGTGATCTTGCATTCTCATCCACTGATGAGAATTCTTGATCCTTGCCTTCACCTCACTTTTCATCTTAACCCTTGATTCACCATTTTCTCATATAAATACCTCACAATTTGGAGAGAAATGGATCCACTTCCATCAAAGAAAAATTGTATTGCATGTTTGAATATTATCTTTATTCATCCTTGCATCCATTATCAAGAATTTTCATCTTTTTCATCCATCCTTATCATAGTTTCATCCATTTTAGCTTAAGCTTTCATCAATGGAGTTTAATTGGATGCTCATTTTATCCAAGGTATTGGGAAAGGGTCATCATTCCATATCAATACGACACCAATCCCCCAGTGGGATGAGGTTTGAAGTTTTATGCTTTCATGGTTTATTTCATGCTTAGTTTAAATGGTTGCTTGGTTTGAAGCTTTCAAACATCTCATTGGGATTGTAGCTTAGTTAGTTAAATATAGCTTAAATTTGTATGGATCTAGTGTATTTAGCTATTACTATGATTACAATCACACTTTGAAATAAACCATGTGCTTCCTTATAAAGTTTACATAGCACTTAAACTAAGGCTTTATACCATCACATGAGTTAAAGTGCATGAGAGAAGGTAAAATGTTGACTAATGTTGGATGCATATGTTAATGGAAACATATTGAATGCTTACCGTATAAGCCTAAAATAGGCAATGGAAACTAATGGGATTGCTATTATAAATATTTAATGAGTTACAAATAAAACTAAGCGCATAATAAGTGTTTCCTCATATTGCTAATCCAATAGCTTGCACAAAATTAGGATTTTGATCATGAATACATATTGAAGTGTTCTCAAAGCATTGCCACATGAGATAAATAGGCCAAGCTTTTCATGCTATACCATAATGTGTTGTATAAAGGAAGAATTCAATGCATTTCTAAACTTATAATCTGCAATTGAAAACAAAGCAAGACAAATTCAAAGACTTATGAAACCAACACATTAATAGGTGCAATAATTTGAGGTTAAAGAATCCATGTTGGAAATGGTATGTGCTATTTTAAATTAGCAAGAAAAAGATAGTTGAAAGTCAACGCATAAAGTAATATAATGACCAAGTCAACCAAATTTTAATAGCGCATATGGATTAGTAACTATTGTGTAAATATTTCAAGGAGGAATAAATGTAGTTTGAAGCATAAAGGAAAAGGTCAAAACAACGCTAGAATATGTGGCACCAACTTTGGAAGGTGGCACCAATCTATAGAGTATGCAATGCTTAAGAGTTTTGTTAAATTTGCATAAGTTTGATATTAGCTTGTGAGACTTGGTCAAGAGGAAACTTGGCATCAATATGTGAAGGAATTCATTATAGGAATTTTTTTTATGAGCTTGCTATTCATTTGAATCAATAAATGACTCTTGTTGTCCCTTATAATAAGTTGACACAACTGTTAAAAAATGGAGAGGACTGTTATGTGTTGCAAACCTATGAGTTGGACTGATGAGTCATTGCATGAGGATAGAAAGGTGGCTGAAATATTAACTTATTTGTAGCCTTCGGTCACTCACAATTTAGTATAAATAGAGGTTTTAATTCTACCAATTGCCACACTTATCATTATGATCATCTTGATGCTATTTTACTATGATTTTTGAGTTAGTAAGTTGAGAGTTGTTTGCTATTTCGTATTTGTGATTATTGTGGGAGTTAGTGAGAAGTGAGAAGAGGGTAATCAAGTGGATCTTGAAGGAGGTATTAAGAAAGCTTGAGTATTCAAACCAGGAAGGAGTTTAACCAATTGGAGCTTTTCTATAGGCATACTAGTTTCTATACCTTTGTTATTTATGTTGGAAAGATTAAATAGTTATGAATAATAATTTGGAAATGAATGGTGCGTTGTGATGCTTGTACATGCTTGCATTTTTCTTAGTTGTTTATTATGTTGGAGAAACCTATCATATTGGTTATTCTTAAATAGATGTGTATGTACCCTATATGGGAATTTGTATGAATGCAAAAGTATTGATACTATATGTTGTCATGAACACTATAAGTAGTTTTTCTATACTAGACATATCATTGGTGATAAGAAGTGATGTCATACAAACCATATTGATAATCTATACTTGATTGATCACTTGATCATTAATTTACTTTGATTTAAACCCTAGGTTGAGAATAGCCTATTTAGTTGGAATATTTACATGTTTCTTAGTTGTTTATTATGTTAATTGGGATTAACCTATATAAATTAATAGATAAATTGATTGTTGTTTATACCCTTGAATTGAGGTCATTTATTGTTGAAGTTTATACTTTTTTTTGAAGTCATTTATTGAGGTGATTATACTTTTGATGAAATTCGTTTATTGTTGTTATACTCTTGAATAAAGACATTTATTGTTGATATTATACTTTTTGAAATAGAGTCATTTTGTGTTGTGATGTTATGAATACTGTATGGTTTTTGATATAGAAAGGTAGGTTTTGAAGGGACCCCGAAACCCTTTAAAAAGGAAAAAAACTACAAGAAAGATTAAACCATAAGAACCCGCAGCACAAAGAGACCAAAAATCTGACAACAGAAATTAACTAGGAAACCCATCAACAACCCAGAAGTAAAACATCAGCAAAACATTTATTGAAATGCACAAGACAACTGAGAGGGGGGGTAAATCAATTGTACCAAATTGGTTTACTTCTAACCTTAATCAATTCCACTTTAACTTAATATGTTATTAAGTGTGAACATGAAAAGAAAATAACAAAAAGAAAACACCAAAGACACCATGTTTACGTGGAAAAACCAATGAGGGAAAAACCATGGCCAGGATTAGCTCATAATATAATAATAATTCAATATCGGATACAATGGCTCACTTCCAGAGGGCTCACTACCCAGATACAAAGGCTCACTGCCTATAATAATAATCACTATCTAGAAGGAGGCTCACTGCCTACAAAAAAAGAAAAGATAAATAAAGATCCACCACAAAAAGGTTCCACACATTCACAACTTGATCAGAAGATTGTAGACACCATTAGCTCACTCTGTTTGGCAATCTAACACGTTACATTATTGTTGCATTGATTTTCTCTTACACACTCTACTTTTCACACTTGTTCGCATTCACTTTCTTGATACAAAATTTTCAACATCTTGATTTGATTTTATACCATCTTCAACTTTTATTCAATTTATGCTTTATGAGATCCAACAATTTTGGAACAAACTTTAAACACATGGCTCCATTCTTCCACTTTTGCTTCCTACTCACTTGGCAGATTTTTTTGTGTAGAGAAACATTCCCCTTCTTCTTCTCTAACTTCTTCATCTTCTACCATTGATTTATCGAAATCAAATCTAAACCATTGCTTTCTTCCACATCATAATTTTCATTTGAAAATATATAAAAGCAACTTCTTGCTACAAGAAAAGGATCCCCAATTTTGATGTAATCTTACCCCGCAGGAATCATATTAGAGAAATTTAGCATACAACATTTGAACCATTAGTAATTTAGAATCATATAGCAATCATATTAGCATTCATAATCATGGATTTCATATTAGTTGCATCTTAGTTTATAATAGTTTATCATATCATTTCATATCAGGATCACAGTATTATAGCTTTCATTCTCGTTCTCTAGGTTGTCATTTTAACAATCATAGTGCACACAATCTGAGAGCCACTTTGATTTAATAAATCCCTAGAGTTAGAGAGCAATGGAAAAAATTTAGAGATTTGATTATGCTTCAAATAGATTAAATCTATCATTTGAATTCTCTAATAGTGTTTCATTAAGGTGTTTTGTTATTATTCCTTTACACATATTTTCCACACACATAAATTGGCACACACTGTGGGGAAAATCCCCATTTCTAACATATTTTCTAGAAAGTGACTACAGATTTTGACTTTAATCTATTTTAGCACGATCGAGAGTTTTTATAGTGCATCCGACAAATATTTTAGCAGATAAAAATATTGTTTCGGTGCATTCAACAAAAATCATAGCACATTCAATTACTGTTATGGTGCATCAGAAGAACATTTTGGTGCATACAATCGAGAATTTAGTGCATTCAATTACTGCTATAGCACATTTGATAATTCTTTCAATGCATTCATTTATTATTTTAGCACGTATATCAGTTCTTTTAGCACATGTGAAATCTAGCGCATTTGCTTAAAATTTTAGTGTATATGACTGATTTTACAGAAAAATTAATATTTTTGGATATTAATCACTATTTTTTGTGCTACAGGTAAGAAGTATGCTTGTCAAAGAAATTTTTTTGAAAACACTTATGTTGGTCAAAGATGAAAGCTACAAATTACTAATTGTGTTTGCATGGTTTTGAATTTATTATTGCTTTCCTTTATTTAAGATAGGCATCTAGCTTAAGTAAAAGTATAATTGAACCCCTTGTTTACTGTGGTTGAAGTGATAGGCCTATGCTCTCCCCTTCACTGAGGGATCAAAATGATAGATTCACTTTTTATGCTTTTATTAACACCTTTAGAAGGCCTATTGTAGTGGGAAAAAGTACTCACCCTATGGGAACAACCTAAGTGGGAAAAACCAAAGCTAGGTTTTCCAACCCACTATAATCAAAAGCGAATTCAGGGAAGTCCAAAATTCAATGGAAGTGTGCAAGATAACCATCCCCAAAGCCTTTTTTCTAAAGGTTGGGAGGTCTCTTGAGGGATTTTATATATTTCCACACCGAACAGAAACCCTTCCTATGAACTTTAAGGTAGAATCAAACTATGTCAATTTCTAAACACTTTTTGTATCACAATGTAAGGGGAGGGAAGAATCTTCCCCCAAGACAATCACCATATAACTATCAGAGACCCTAGCCAAAAGTGGAGGATTCAACTTTGGTTGACTCGGGAAAGGCAAAAATAGAGGTGCCCTCTAGGGGGTGACATGGTTCTGTGAGCTAACATAGTTTCAAGATGTGGGCTGTGGTATTTTTAGTGACCTTTTGAGATTAGAAAAGTTCTTGAACTATCTTTATTGTGTTATACTAGTGGAAATTGAAAGAATCAGACCTAATTCTAGAATGCACACTATATGTTTAATGCAAAGAATTGAAACAACTATTTGCAAACTTGTTGTTATATGTGTAAATCATTTTCAAAAGAGAAATCATCCAATCAAATCAATCAAATTTCCATAGTCTACAACAAAAAAATCAGATACAAGGTCATCAAGCAGAATTTTATATCTTGGAAAACAAACAAACTCACTGTTTAAAACTAAAACAAAAATAGACTATCAAAATACTGAATACTCCTGGAATAGTGCATTCAATCTCTATTATAGCGCATCCAACATGTTTAACAACACATAGACCTATCATTTAGCGCATAAGAGGAACAATCTACCACATAGGAGGAATAGTCTAGTGCATAGGAGGAACAACCTAGTGCATAGATGGAATAGTACAATGCATCCAGCCTATTTAACAATACATCTATCAATTCTTCTAGTGCATCTGAGGACCGTTATAGCACATCCACAAAAGTAAAAACCAGTGAGTGGTTTTCACTATCTGAATTTGGATTTTCATCAGACTTTATCTGATTCTAGAATGCACACTATATGTTTAATGCGTAGAATTGAAATAACTATTTACAAACTTGCTGCTATATGTGTAAATCATTTTAAAAAGAGAAATCGTCCAATCAAAGAAATCAAATTTCCATAGTCTACAAAAAACAAATCAGATACAAGGTCATCAATTAGAAGTTTATACCTTGGAAAACAAAAAAATTTATTGTTTAAAACCAAAACAAAAATAGACTATCAATATACTGAATACTCTTGGAATAGCACATTCACTCTCTGTTATAGCGCATCCAACCTATTTAACAACACATAGAACTATCATTTAGGACATAGGAGGAATAGTCTAGCGCATAGGAGGAATAGTCTAGTGCATAGGAGGAACAGTCTAGCGCATAGACGAAACAATACAATGCATCCAACCTGTTTAACAGTGTATCAAAACAATCTTTTAGTGCATCTATCAATTCTTCTAGTGCATCTGAGGACCGTTATAGTGCATTCACAAAAGTAAAAAACTAGTGAGCAGTTTTCACTATCTATCAAACTTTTAAACATAAGAATTTGGATTTTCATTAGAACAAAAGCCTTTCTAAATCAAAACCAAAGTCTTAAAACTATAAAAAAATAGAACCTTACAAGTAAGATTCTTCAAATTAAACTAAGATCTACAATCCTAAAATGTCCAAATCCAACACATTTGATTAAAAGCTAAGTTTCATATCAGGATTAGTCATCCTTCTTAAAGAAATGAAGTTGTATAATCATATTTGTCAACTTAGTCTAATCAATAGAATCTATCATTCTACTGGACTCAATTTAATATCATTGACACTATATTCAAATAAAGATCAAAATTTAGTGGACAATTATAATACCTATATGCCAATTTTGACAAGGTCACAAAGACTAAAACTTCAGAAAAAGGAAATTGAAACTCCGACAAACATGTTTGAAATTGAGGAGAATCTCCTTAACATATCCAATCAACATGATAATGATGAAATATCTAAAGAGGATCTACAAAATATGCAACTAGACCCCAAATTCCATAAGCTTATGGAGAAAATTTTGGAAAAGGATGGGGAAAAGTATCTTTTAATATTAGTTGATCTAGGTGTTAAAGTTCCAAATGACTTTGATATTAATACACTGAAAGAAACACCTAAAAGAGTTGAGACTGAACCTCAAAATACAGATGAAGTGGATGCAATGAAACATCAACTACAAACCTTACAAAAAAAATTCCAAGGTATGCAAACAAGAACTACTAAGAGATACTTGTTGCAGGATATTTGTCCATATCCTTTTTCCCAAAATGTGAACATAATTCCATTTCCAAAACACTATGAATTCCCCAAATACAATAAATACAATGGAAAAATAGATCCTCTTGACCATGTAAGGGAATTTAGAGCTATGAGCTTAGAGTTTTCCCATGAAGAGACATATTTGATGAGACTATTTTCATGAAGCTTAGGTGGACAATGTGTGGAGTGGTTCTCTAAATTAACTCCAAGAATTAGATCCTTTGAAGATCTGATTAACATATTTATAACTCAATACTCCTACAATATACAACATGATATCACAATGAAGGATCTTCGCAATACTAAAAGAAAGAAAGGTGAAACATTTATCTCATTTTTGAAAAGATGGAGAAGGTTGTTTGCAAGATATCCACGTTCCATACCTGAAAAGGAAAAGATGGAACTATTCATTGATAATTTAAATAGTGATATGTGTTATAGACTTGAACTACAATGTCCACCTACATTTGAGAAAATGATTGAAAATGGTCTCAAGATAGAAGAAGCTTTGGTCAAGAGAGGATTCCTAAAACATCCATTAAAGGATCAAACAATGCCAATTCCTCTAATCACAACAACAACAACGATAAACCCAAGTTTTGACAAAAATATAGAAATGCTAGAAACAATGATGCTATGACTGAAACACAAAACACAAAGCCAATATTCAATTTAATAGTAGTTTCCACTAAGAAAAATCAAGACAACAACCAAGGAAACAATCTAAATACAAATCAAAACAGAAATTTGAACAATGTTGGATCTAAATCACTATCATTCCAAAAAGAAATGACTGTTGGAAGTTGGAACATTTGATCCAAGATCTTATTGAAAAAAAAAAAATATTTGTTTTAGGACCACAAACAAACAATGATCATGGTGTTGGAGTGAAATACATTGAGAGGGAGGGTGGGGGGGGAGGAGGGGGTGAATCAGTGTTTATAACTTCTTTAATAAGTTTAACTGAAACTGAAAAGAACCATACATATGTTCTCATTTATCAATGATAGAATCATTCATGTATTCAAATGCAATCATATAAACTGAAATGAGTAGTGTAACATTAAATTTGAAAGCAATAAAGCACTGAAGAAATGTATCATAGAGGCACAAATAGACACAAGACATGCTGAGTGGAAAACCCTCCCGGGGTAGAAAAACCACTCCTGAACCTGCTACCTTTTTCAGGCTTTCATTTCAATAATCAATTTTTGACAATGCTTCATAGGTAGATTTCTGAGCACCGACTCAAGGAGCACCAACCCCTCTATTTAGAGACACCAATCTCAAGGAGCACCAACCCCTTTTTTTAGAGACACCAATCTCAAGGAGCACCAATCCCTTTTTTTAGAGACAACAACCTCAAGGAGCACCAACCTCTTTTCTATTTTTCAATAGAACATACAATTATACAAAGGATCTCTCTGTTTCTCTTCTTTCTGTCAAGTGCCTCTTGATAGACAATGCATAGAATTCTCAAGAGTCAAGAATTGACTCTTCAGGATTCCATTCATTATCAAATCTTGATACAGCTTGAGGAAAATAATCTAGTTATAGTGTCACAACTTCTCATCAAACTGCAATACATTGATATGACATTTCTTTCCTTTCCTCATTCTCTCTTTTTCAATCTTTCATGATACGGAATACAAAACAGACAACACACTGTATTTTCCAATTTTTTAGCATCACACATACATTACCCCCTTTCCTTACTTCAAAATTTGAACTGCCCTTGTTTCTTTTTGAGTTTATCGAAGATGATTAATCATTACATCCCATGAAGGGTTACAACAGTTGCTCATTTTTCACTTTCAAAGAATTACACCAAGATGAATATCAAGTTACCATGCTATAGTCGAGCAACAGATATAGATGTTACCATGATTATGATGGAAAGATCATTTTGAATAAGATCTTCTAACTAGAGCACTCAAGCATTGTGAAAATATAGAAGTCAGACTGAAACCTGTTCTCTCAAGCAGCCTGCACAAGTAGTGCAGAACTGTAGAGTAGCTGAGCAACCCGAGCCACATTGCTATTTTGAGTATTCACTTGATGCCAAGAACCTGACAAGAGAAATGACCATGGTGATGGTCTTTCAAGCTTCTGCATTCGCTGTCCAAGAGTTGCAGAAAAAGACAGTCGAATTCACAGTGAAACGACCGAGAGAGAGATTCCATGGAGGCGACAAGATTAGGGTTCCAAACCCTCGAACAATGAAGGATAAAGATTTTCCCTACTTTCCACATGAAATCCTTTACATAATATGATATGATTTTGAATCCGAGAGGACAAAAATTAATTAATCAAAACCGCATAATACACTTTGAAATCCGTAGAAAGATCAATGACTTGCATTCCGACAGGAATAAATTGATATTTGTTTCCTTACCGCGACCACCCTTCAGACTACCCACGATACAGCGGTAGCTAACACTAACTGTTACTACATCATTTACCACCCAACCGCGGTCTCGCTTCAGACTACTCACAGTACAACGGTAGCTCCAAGTTAACCACTAACTGTTTCCACTATGCTACCTCGGTTAAGCTTCTAACAGTTCAAGGTATAGCGGTAGCACCTTTCATACCGCTAACATCTTCCACCGCATTACCATGGTTAACTTCCTAACAGCTCGCGGTGTAGCGGTAGCCGTCTTGTATGCCGCTAGTCGTTTCCACTGTATTACCATGGTTAACTTCCTAATAGCACGCGGTGTAGCGGTACCTTTTTGCTTGCCATTGACTGTTTACCTGTACTACCGTGGTTTACCTAATGACAACCCACGGTGTGGAGGTAGTTGTTATGCTTTCCGCTGGCAGTTTCCACTGCACTACTGTGGCCGCTAGCTTAATTGCCAACGATACCGCGGTAAGACCCATTAACGTCCGCAGCCTTACCAAATTCAATCATGTCGACTAATATGATGCCTTTATACAATGTGACATAAAATAACCAATACCTTTATACCAGTTGTTGGCCTTGAGGCCCAATAAAATTTCAACCAATAGACCGAAATCAAATGCAAATAAGAGATCAATTTGAATGCCTTTAACCAAGGTCGATTTCCATCTTAGAAAGCCATGTATACCCAAAGGATTGTGAAGAGTAATAAAGGTTGATATAGATGGTGATTTTAATATGCCTTACACCCATGCCAAAAACATAATACCATATGAAAAAGAATGAACTAAGTGATTCATGCCAATGTCATATAATTAAGTACATCACTGAAGTACTAATTGATAAACCAAAAACATGTCACCGGATCAATAGAACAAGGAACCTGTAACCAGAATACCTCAACCAAGATCAAATATCAACTGTGCCAATCAAATGCCATACAAAGACCAACTGAGAAATGCTTCCAAGGCACCAACCCAGGGTAGTTTTGACATCAAGGACAAATGCCACAAAAGAAGTCAACAAACTCCCCCTTTGTCCTTGATGGCAAAAATCTGAGCCATCTGAACCACCATTTTCTCCCCCTTTTTGTCACAAGGAAAAAGGAAGAAACTTGTGATATACAACCACCATTTTCTCCATGAAAAACAACAACTAATCAATACCCAACTACAGATATAACAAGAATGCAACAAAAATTGCAGAACCAATACCATAATCTATTATGATCACCTCAACAATGAATACAAAGCAATGAACCAATTCTTTTAAGCACCTTTGTTTTGATGCGAATGTAGAGGAATCCTCTTTTTAAGAACTAATACTGTGGTCACTTGTTAAACCGATTTGTACCTGAAACAAATACATGCCCATGCAAAAACTATGACCAGTAACATAAACTGAATTCATGATCCATAAGGCTGCAAATCTGAGCATCACTGTACAACCACAAACCAAGCAACCTGTCAAAGATTCATAACCAAAACTACACACCAAGGCTAACTGTTCCACCTTTTGGTCATATTAAACTTCATTCTCCATTGTCAATTGTAAACACATTGTTATCAGTATGAGTAACCATGCACTAATGCATATCTTTCTGTAATGAACATATGGCAAACATCAGTACCAACATATAAAAGTTAAGTGCATGCCATGAAACATGTGAACCAAGAACCAACTGTTCACAGTATGTACCACCCAGATTATGTAAATGTGTCATCAAAGCCAGTATTGTTACCAATAACATCTGAAAGCCAAACAACCATTGAAACCAGCAACAAATACAATTTGAGAAGAAAACAATGATAAGCAAGTTGTAAGAGAGAAACCATAGAACCAAGCTCCCCCTACAAAGAGGCTTCACAAACAAATCCTTTATGATCTGTAAAACACCATTTCTTTTCTCAAGCTTATTGAAAATGTGCCAATTCTTCAATCAGTGACTCTTTGTCGATGATACAATAACTTACTGCACATTTCTCCATGATCATAATGAAACACATTATGATGATCAAATTCATTAGCAAATGAAACATTGAAGTATACTACTGCCAAACCAGATTTATATACATCAAAAAGCAAGTAGATACCACTGCATATTCAATACTTACTTAAGGGACCAGTAGTAAGATAATTAGGCCAGCATATTTTCATTGCAACTAACCTTGTTCTTCAAAATAACATCTTTTACCAGAATAGCACAAAGCAGCCAAATCTGTAGCATACAATCCACTACATAAGTCTCAAGACACCAAATCATCAGTATCATGTAAAATTCAATTGTCAAGAGAAAATATTGATGCATCTATTATTTGATATCAAAAAGGGGTTTATTCAGAATGCATTAATCATCTCCCCCTATCTTCATGCGGTCTTTCAAGTGCTTAGTGATGATTCTTGTGCAACATGCACAAGATTTTGTTCTTCATTTTTATTTTCTTGCTTTCTTCTCCATACTTGTATAGGCTTTGTTTTTTCCTTACTCACGGTATTATTTTCCTTTTGTTTGAACATGTAGTCCCTAGAAGGCTTTATCAAACTTTTCTTACACCACTTTTCGTTGTGTCCAAACCTATTACATCTATAACATATAATAGAGTTGTCTAGACCATAGAGAGAAGAATTTCTTCTGGTCACATTGTATGAACCTCTCTTGACATTTCTCACATGATTTTTTTCATTTCCTGATGTGTCAAGGAGATTGTAGACATTTCCCTTGGCCCTTCTTCCTACAATAATAGCTTTTCCAAGCTTATTTTTAATCTCACATCCCTGTGAAATGAACAAGACTTGATAGCCACTGTCACATATTTGGCTGACACTCAAAAGGTTATATTTTAATCCTTCTACACAATACACATTATAAATAGGAGTGTCTTCATTCAGAAAAAGGGAACCTTTACCTTTGATTTGAATTCCAGAGTTGTCTCCAAACTTTACATATCCACCAAAATAGTCTTCTAGATTAGTAAATTTTTCTTTGTCACCAGTCATGTGGTTTGAATAGCCACTATCTAGGACCCATAAGTCCTTTTTCTTGGAGTGGAAAGCAATTTGAACAAGCATAGTTTGTTCAATATTGTTAACAGCTTTGGGTTTCCAGGCTTTGATAGTTTTCAGCTATTTTTTCTACTGATCAACATTGCATTGCTTAGAAGAGACCCAAAGACTTGCATGAGAAACATCTAATATGTCTTGCAAAACCATAATTCTTCCTAAAGCAAAATCTAGGAGTTCTAGAATTCATAAATCTGCAAGAGTTTATTTTGTGACAAAATTTGTTGTAGAAATAACAATACCCATAAAAGAAAGGGTAGGAATTATAAACTACTATCTTGCTCCTAAAAGGATAACCATGATTCTTATCAGAATCAGGATGTTTGAGTTCAACACTTTTGTTTCTAGTAAAAACATTAAACTTTGCACTTTCATTTGAACATTCACCTTTCACAAAACCAATACCTGTTTTGTCCTTGTTCAGTTTTTGTTTACTGAGCATGCCATTCAGTTTAAGAGTGCTCTCATATTTCTCAATGGTCTTCCTGAGATCAACAATCTCATGTTCAAGTTTCTAAATTTCTGAATCTTTAAAGCTTATGCCAATATGAAGACAATCTTCAACTCTCTTAGATTCTGCATGTTGAGTTTTTAAAGAGACTATCTAAAGATTTATGAGTTGCTCTTGTTCAAGATCTTGAGTAGAATTTTTCTCTTGAGCACACATTTGTTTTTTAAGTTTCCTTAACTCTTTTAGAGCACATTTCAGTTCACCTTCAAGGTCTACTTCACCTTCGTCAGCATCATTGATGTTGGTTTCTTCTTGCTGAGTGATTTTAGCCATGAATAAATTTTCATCCTCTTCATCTAAAGAGTCTTCAAATTCAGTGTCTGTTTCATTTTTGCTAAACAAAATTTTCTTCTTTTTGAAGTAAAATTTCTATTTAGGTCTATAGTCCTTTTTCTTAGCCAATTTTTCAATTTTATTGTTATCACTGTTTGGATCAGCATAGGGGCACTTTGCAGCAAAGTGTCCTATTTTACCACAATTAAAGCATTTGAAGGGAAGTTTTCCCTTGTACTTTCTAGACCCCTTTTTGAGTTTCCTCACAAAGTGGGATTCTATAGAATCAAAAATTTTTGATTTAGTGAGCTCATCCCTTTCTTTCCTTTCAGCATTAAATGCTGCTTCTTTTGTAGTGGTGTTGTTTTTACTAATCCTCATTTCATAGGCAGTTAGAGTGCCTTGTAGGCTGTCAAGGGTAAGCTGGGTAAAGTGTTTCTTCTCTTCTAGAGTAGCTACCTTAGCTTCAAATTTTTTTGGTAAGGTTCTAATGACCTTGGTTACAACATCAAACTCCTTAACTTCTTCTCCCAGACCCTTATGGCATTTACTATTTCATCGACTCTCAAAAAGTAGTCAACTACTTTTTCATCATCCCTCATTTTTAATTCTTCAAACTGATGTTTTAAAGTGAGGACTTTAGATTGTTTTACCTTTTCATTTCCTTGATAGATAGTTTCAAGTTTAGTCCATATTTCCCTAGCAGAACTACAGTGCATGACTTTGATGAAGACATCTTTAGTCAGAGCACATAGAAGAGCATTCTTTGCTCTTGCATTGGTTTCATATATTTTCTTTTCATCAAAAGAAGTTGGCAAAGTAGCTGCTACAGTGTACCCAAATAATACTATGCTCCAGACATCTAGGTCAATAGAAGTTAAATAAGTCTCCATTCTAATTTTCCAGAATACATAATCAGTTCCATCAAATAAGGGATCTCTAGTCATGGAAGTACCTTCATGAGCTTCAAACATTTTGAATAGAATCCAAGTCCATAATCAATCCTAGGTTGGAAAGACCTATCAGAGGACCCTAGGCTCTGATACCAATTGTTGGAGTGAAAATACACTGAGAGGGGGAGGGGGGGTGAATTAGTGTTTATAACTTCTTTAATAAATTTAACTGAAACTGAAAAGAACCATACATATGTTCTCATTTATCAATGATAGAATCATTCATGTATTCGAATGCAATCATATAAACTGAAATGAGTAGCATAACATTGCATTTGAAAGCAGTAAAGCACTGAAGAAAATGAATCATAGAGACACAAATAGACACCAGATATGTTGAGTGGAAAACCCTCCTGGGTAGAAAAACCAATCTTGAACCTACTACCTTTTTCAGGCTTTCATTTCAATAATCAATTTTTGACAATGCCTCATAGGCTGGTTTCTAAGCACCGACTCAAGGAGCACCATGTTGGGTCTCAAAAATGTAGGTTTTAACCAAAAGAGTTTGCCAAGCTCTTACTACACTTTTGGTCAACGTACAAGGCCAATTGATGCAATTGTACCTTCTTCTCTTTAGGTTCTGCTAGACCAAGGCGGGTGGACCTAATGAATGATGCAGATTTAAAAGTACCTCCTGATGCAACAATCTACCCACAATGGCAAAAGTAGTGGATAGATGAAAATCTCTACAACTAATCCTATTCCTACTGTACAAATGAAAGGATTTGAATAAATTGTTTGATATGAAATTCTATCTCTGGGTTGAGGCAAATCAGTGCCTTCTGTCCACATGGACAATGGAGTCAAGAATATTAAGAATTGAATGTATTTCCCTCTTTGTCATAATTCAAATTGCTAGGAATTATAAAAAATGAAACTATATGACTGGCATAAAACCTCATTTGATTTATGACTTGCATAAATAAGGCTGGAATGTTTTCTTATCAAATTCTACTTCAACAATCCAAAAGAAATCCTAAATCATAGTGATTTACTTGAAGGAATTTAATTCTGGCTTGCAGATACTAGCAAATAAAAAAAACACAAATGAATCAAACATATGCTTGATATATTGATTTAAATGATCAAAGGACTTCAAGTTGGAGACAATTAAATAAGAAATATATATTATTGCAACAGAACAATTAACAACAAGAAGGTTTCAGGAATTCAAAATAATCTCTCCATTGATCTGTTTCACAGAAAGTCTATACATTATTTGCATTCCCAGTCCCCTACTGGGAAAAATCTCATTCCTACTCCCCTCTCTCCTTTTTCCTGAATCTCCTTTACAACTGATTTATACAAAAAAATTCGAAGAGTCACAACCCTTCAGTTTCTGGTTAAACTGTTTGCATTTCTCTCGCAAAGATAAAAATATTTAATTAGTTGCCTAATTGGCAAATTAAATATTTTTCACATAGTCTTGCCTTTTTAATTTTTAATTTTTATCCTTTCCCGCTTGTATTTCTTATCTTATCGGCATTTTATACTATTCATTGCCTTTATTTTTATTCTCCCATGGTTTCCATTGCATTTACTGCTCTACCGCGGGTTTGACTTTTCTCCCAAGGTATGGCGGTGTCTGTTCTTCAAATCACTAACTATTTTCCCATCTATCTTCACCGTTACCGCGTTACCGCAGTCACCATGTGAACCGGTGGCAGAACCACGGTAACCGCTACCTCCGACTATCCCTGACCACTTACAGTTTATTGCACTACCATGGTCTTCATTGGAGCCTCCTCGCGGTATCGCGGTAACCACATTAACTATACCTTTCACCGCTTATAAACCATCCACCGCAGTCACCGCGGTCTGTGAGATGACCCCTTACAGCACCACAGTGGGCCTCCTTCGTTGGTGACTAACTACCTCATAGCTAACTGTTTTCCTTTGATGACCATTTACCGTAGTCACCGCGGTCTCAGACTTGATCGTACATGGTACTGCGG
This sequence comes from Sequoiadendron giganteum, assembly GCA_007115665.2. Lineage (NCBI taxonomy): Eukaryota > Viridiplantae > Streptophyta > Pinopsida > Cupressales > Cupressaceae > Sequoiadendron > Sequoiadendron giganteum. The sequence continues at coordinate 643,877,535 of CM021100.1, forward strand.
TGTGACCATTAGCCATTTCCACTTGTTTACCACGGTCACTGTGGTCTTTGAGATGACCCTCTATGGTACCATGGTAAAGGTCACTTTGACTGCACCAAACTACTATACCGCAGGTATGGATTTGAATTGTATGTGGTATAGTGGTAAAGAGTGAAAAGATGGTATTTTCAAAAGGATCAAGGTAGCGATATGAAGTATAAGATGTTTTTAGCATTTGGATGGGGGATAAAATGAATTTTTTCATGAAAAGATAGGAAAATAAAATAAAATCCCTTAGGGTATTTATGGATTTTCATGGAAATTTGTGGGAAAACCTTAGGGTTTTAGATGGAAATTTTTAGTTCTAACAATGGCTCCTATTGGGGATGAGTGATTTTGCAAATCACTACAAGAATCTAGAATTCTTTGGTAGAGTAGACCAAGCTAAGATATGAAAAATTGAAGGCAATGGCAGATGGAGGGAATGAGAAAGTGAAGGACATGAAAATGGAGCAAATGGAGAAATGGAAAACCTACACTACTGTGCATGGAAGAGAATTTTTAAAGAGGCATTGCTAAGAATTGTCCATGCACTGGCAATCCTTAATCCTCTGTACCTACTATGGTTCAAAAAATCAAACCACAAGGAATGGCCCCAGGCCACCCGAAAAAGAAAAACCTGCACTTTCCTCTATCATAAAGTTTATTCTGATTAGAACTCATCAGGTTTCTTTTGAACCTATCCATTCCACTTGTCTTGCAACATGTACTACCATTGAAAACCTTCAGGAAATCATTGTGTTCAATCTGTTTGATATTCATTTCATCACTCTACATTTCATCATTCTCATATAAATTTTTTTTATCACCCTCAGCATACAAAATGTATCCACATTCAACAAAACAATCATAGGCATGCTCACTATCATATGTTGTTGAATGTGCCTGCAACTGCACTAGAACCTTAAAATCTGAACATTCCTTATGGCAACCAAAAATTCTTGTCTCATCAATATCTTTTGAAATAATCAAATCAAAATTACTTCCCATTTCCTTTCTATCACTAGTTGGCATTAACACAGACCTCTGATCCATACAATCATCCTTATACATACTTGAATCAATAAATTTTGGAAATCCATCATCAATAATATGCAAACCAATATCATTTTCTTGCAGGCATAAATCATTCAACTCACATACCTCTTCCTGGACACAAACAAATTCATGATCAACTTCAAAATTTTCATCACTGTGAGAAATGCTCACGGAAACATTTGAATCACTACACATAATATTTTCACTGTCAAAGCATAAATAGGCTGGGACCAAAGCCTTGGAACCATCTTCATATGCATACTTCTGGTATTCAAGAGTTAGTAAATTTGAAACTTGCTCACTGCTAAGTGAACAAGTCTCTGCTTCCACATCTTCAAACATGTCTCTAACCTCTTCTTGATCTCCATAATAACTGCAACAATCATCCTATTGAAGATCAATATCCACTATTTCATCTTCATAATTTGGCTCACAATCGGTTATGCCAGAGGTACTCTCCACATCTTCATTGTTAGATAGCATGATATCATTTTCTATTTCAGCTTCTGAAGCACTGCTAATGTATTTTCCAAATGGTGTCACCCTATCATCTTCCAAATCAATATCCATGTACATTGTCCCAAGCATGGGATCAATTAATTTATGTGTTGCATCCAAAGCATACTGCTTTGATGATTCTAGCCAATAAACTGATTTAGGGTCTGATGCTCTTAAAAATTGTTCAACAAATATGGGTCTTGTGGGCCTATGATGAGGAGGTAATTGAATAAAAATGTCTACCATCCTATTGTATAGAGAGTTCACATCCTCTCCCTTATATCTCCTTATATCAAAAAAGGCATCCACAAGATTTTTGCCTCTCTCTTCTATTTGAATATACTCATCAAAAATACTTTGTTGTGAATAGAGTACATTATCTTTATTATCAAAATTCTCAGTTGCATCATGTGGTACTTGTGGTGTCCAAGATCTCCTGGAATTTGTATCTTTATTCTCACTGTATGATGACTTATTTGGTGATGTACTTTGGGCACCTTTGACTCCCAATTGCAGCAGTTGTTGGTTCACTTGTAGCATCTGTTGGTTCAATTGCAGCCTTTCTTTTCTCAATTCCTTCAACTCTCTTATTGACTGTTGTCTCCTTTCTTCTTCTACCATCCTAAAAAAATGTTACTACTTCACAACACTCATGCATTATTTATCAAATGAAAAACAGAGTTGCCACCGACTTTTCCAAAATTAGGAAAATGAAATGGATTGCTTTGGTTTGCTCGAGCGGAATCTCCAAAAAATTTGTAAAACTTTGCTGACTCTATAAATGGAAAGGCTGAAAACTTTATGGAATTTATCCCTAGCAGAGTCGCCAAACTGTTGGGTCTCAAAAATGCAGGTTTTAACCAGAAGAGTTTGCCAAGCTCTTACTACACTTTTGGTCAATGTACAAGTCCAATTGATGCAATTGTACCTTCTTCTCTTTAGGTTCTGCTAGACCAAGGCGGGTGGACCTAATGAATGATGCAGATTTAAAAGTACCTCCTGATGCAACAATCTACCCACAATGGAAAAAGTAGTGGATAGATGAAAATCTCTACAACTAATCCTATTCCTATTGCACAAATGAAAGGATTTGAATAAATTGTTTGATATGAAATTCTATCTTTGGGTTGAGGCAGATCAGTGCCTTCTGTCCACATGGGCAATGGAGTCAAGAATATTAAGAATTGAATGTATTTCTTTCTCTGTCATAATTCAAATTGCTAGGCATTTTAAAAAATGAAACTATATGACTGGCATAAAACCTCATTTGATTTATGACTTGCATAAATAAGGCTGGAATGTTTTCTTGCCAAATTCTACTTCAACAATCCAAAAGAAATCCTAAATCAGTGTGATTTACTTGAAGGAATTTAATTCTAGCTTGCAGATACCAGCAAATAAAAAACACACAAATGAATCAAACATATGCTTGATATATTGATTTAAATGATCAAAGGACTTCAAGTTGGAGACAATTAAATAATAAATATATATTATTGCAACACAACAATTAACAACAGGAAGGTTTTAGGAATTCAAAATAATCTCTCCATTGATCTGTTTCACAGAAAGTCTATACATTATTTGCATTCCTAGTCCCCTACTGGGAAAAATCTCATTCCTACTCCCCTCTCTCCTTTTTCCTGAATTTCCTTTACAACTAATTTATACAAAAAAATTTGAAGAGTCACAACCCTTCAGTTTCTGGTTAAACTGTTTGCATTTCTCTCGCAGAGATAAAAATATTTAATTAGTTGCCTAATCGGCAAATTAAATATTTTTCACATAGTCTTGCCTTTTAATTTTTTATTTTTATCCTTTCCCACCTGTATTTCTTATCTTATCAGCATTTTATACTTTTCATTGCCTTTATTTTTATTCTCCCATGGTTTCCATTGCATTTACCACTCTACCGCAGGTTTGACTTTTCTCCCGCAGTATGGCGTTGTCCATTCTTCAAATCACTAACTGTTTTCCCATCTGCCTTCATTGTTACCACATTACTATGGTCACCATGTGAACTGGTGGAGGTACTGTGGTAACCACTACCTCTGACTATCGCTGACCACTTACGGTTTACCATGCTACTGCGGTCTTCATTGGAGCCCCCCGTGGTATCGCGGTAACCACATTAACTGTACCTTTCGCCGCTTATAAACCATACACCACAGTCACCGCGGTGGGCCTCCTTCACTGGTGAGTAACCACCTCATAGCAGACTGTTTGCCTTTGATGACCATTTACCATAGTCACCACGGTCTCAAACTTGACCGTGCACGGTACTGCAGTGTGGCCGTTAGCCGTTTCCACTTGTTTACCGTGGTCACCGCGGTCTTTGAGATGACCCTCTGCGGTACCGCGGTAAAGGTCACTTTGACTGCTCCAAACCGCTACTACTATACCATGGGTATGGATTTGAATTGTATGCGGTATAGCGGTAAAGAGTGGAAAGATGGGATGTTCAAAAGGATTAAGGTAGCAATGTGAAGTATAAGATGTTTTTAGCATTTGGATGGGGGATAAAATGAATTTTTTCATGAAAAGATAGGAAAATAAAATAAAATCCCTTAGGGTATTTATGGATTTTCATGGAAATTTGTGGGAAAACCTTAGGGTTTTAGATGGAAATTTTTAGTTCTAACACACCAACCCCTCTGTTTAGAGACACCAATCTCAAGGAGCACTAACCCCTTTGTTTAGAGACACCAATATCAAGGAGCACCAACCCCTTTGTTTAGAGACACCAATCTCAAGGAGCACCAACCCCTTTTTTGTTTTTCAATAGAATATACAATTATATAGAGGATCTCTCTGTTTCTCTTCTTTCTGTCAAGTGCCTCTTGACAAACAATGCATAGAATTATCAAGAGTCAAGAATTGACTCTTCAAGATTCCATTCATTATCAAATCTTGATACAGCTTGAGGAAAATAATCTAGTTATAGTGTCAATACAACTTCTCATCAAACTACATTACATTGATATGATATTTCTTTTCTTTCCTCATTCTCTCTTTTTCAATATTTCATGATACGGAATACAAAACAGACAACACACTATATTTTCCAATTTTTTAGCATCACACATACATTACCCCCTTTCCTTACTTCAAAATATGAACTGCCCTTGTTTCTTTTTAATTTTATCAGAGATAATTAATCCCTAATCTCTTTGTTTTCCTCTTTTTACATTTACATCATTACATCTCATGAAGGGTTACAACAGTTGCTCATTTTTCACTTTCAAAGAATTACACCAAGATGAATATCAAGTTACCTTGCTATAGTCAAGCAAGAGATATAGATTTTACTATGATTATGAGGGAAATATCATTTTGAATAAGATCTTCTAACTGGAGCACTCAAGCATTGTGCAAATATAGAAGTCAGACTCAAAACCTGTTCTCTCAAGCAGCTTGCACAAGTAGTGCAAAACTGTAGAGTAGTTGAGCAACCCAAGCCACATTTCTATTTTGAGTATTCACCTGATGCCAAGAACCTGACAAGAGAAATGACCATGGTGATGGTCTTTTAAGCTTCTCCAGTCGCTGTCCAAGAGTTGCAGAAAAAAAAGTTGAATTCACAGTGAAACGGTCGAGAGAGAGATTCCATGGAGGCGGCAAGATTAGGGTTCCAAACCCTCAAAAAATGAAGCATAAAGATTTTCCCTACTCTCCACATGAAATCCTTTGCATAATATGATAGAATTTGGAGTCCAAGAGGACAAAAATAATAAATCAAAACCGAATAATACACTTTGAAATCCGTAGAAAGATCAATGACTTGCATGCCGACAGGAATAAATTGACATATGTTTCCTTACCGTACAACCGCGGCCACCCTTTGGACTACCTACAGTGGTAGCTAATACTAACTATTACCGCATCATTTACCGCCCAACCACAATCTCGCTTCAGACTACTCATGGTACAGCAGTAGCTCCAAGTTAACCGCTAACTGTTTCCAACGTGCTACCACGGTTAAGCTTCTAACAATCCATGGTAAAGTAGTATCACCTTTCAAACTGCTAACATATTCTACCACATTACCACGGTTAACTTCCTAATAGATCGCAGTGTAGCAGTAACCGTTTTGTATGCCGCTAGCCATTTCCACCGCATTACCACAATTAACTTCCTAACAGCTCGTGGTGTAGCGGTACCTTTTTTCCTGCCGTTGACTATTTACCCACACTACCGTGGTTTAACTGATGACATCCCATGGTGTAGCGGTAGCTGTTATGCTTGTCACTGGCAGTTTCCACCGCACTACCGCTGTCACTGGCTTAACTGCCAGCGATACCGCGGTAAGACCCATTAACGACCGCGGCCTTACCAAAGTCAATCACGCCGACTAATATGATGCCTTTATATAATGTGACATAAAATAACCAATACATTTATACCAGCTGTCGACCTTGAGGCCCAATAAAATTTCAACCAATAGACCAAAATCAAATGCAAATAGGAGTTCAATTTGAATGCCTTTAACCGAGGTCGATTTCCATCTTAGAAATCCATGTATACCCAAAGGCTTGTGAAGAGTAATAAAGGCTGATATACATGGTGAATTTAATATGCCTTACACCCTTGCCAAAAAAACAATACCATATGCAAAATAATGAACTAAGTGATTCATGCCAAGGTCATATAATTAAGTGCATCACTGAAGTACTAATTGATAAACCAAAAACATGTCATCAGATCAATAGAACAAAGAACCTGTAACTAGAATACCTCAACCAAGATCAAATATCAACTGTGCCAATCAAATGCCATACAAAGACCAACTGAGAAATACTTCCAAGGCACCAACCCAGGGCAATTTTAACATCAAGGACAAATGCTACAGAAGAAGTCAACACATGGGGCTTTCAAAAATCCTTTACCAAATTATGAAAAAAGAGAATTGTCTTCTACATATAGAAAAGGAAAAACCGTAAACTATATTTATGACTCCACTATTCTCCATATCGAGGTAGTTGAAGATCAAACTAATAACGCTCAAATCAATGATAGACATGACCGTGTTGCTGCTGAAAATCAAATAAATGAATTTTGTTGTTGTTGGTAATCGTATTGATGACATGATTGCAGCTGATTATCAAACCCATAATGCAGAAATTAATGACAATAATAACATCATTACAACTGATCATCAAACCACAAACAATGTTGCAAATGAAATTTAGATTAACGCCATAAAAATCAGAGAGAATCAGGAATATCAACTAGTCAACTTGAGAACAAGGGGACAAGCTAGGGTAATACTAAAAGGAGCTATGTTGAAATCATCTAATGATCCTTCCAAAATTAAAATAATTGTTGCCCCTACAAATCAATACAACATAATCAATCAGTTGAAGAAAATACCAACACAAATCTCAATATTAGAACTCTTGAAAATATCACCAGCACACAAGGAGATCTTAGAGCAAGCTCTTGTTGCTAAAACAATACCTAATAACTTGGAATTTTTCCAGTTCCAGGCTCTGGTGGGACACTTAACCGCTCCTCACTGCCTATCATTTTTTGAGCATGATGATGTATCACTAAACCATCCATACAATGTTTCCCTACACATTAAGCTTCTCATTTACATACATCGAGTCAAGCATGTTCTTATAAATGGTGGAGCTGGTTTGAATATATGTACTTTAAAACTTATCTATGCACTAGGATATTATGAGGATTCTATTGATGCAAGAAGGAAAATCATAATAAAAGCATATGATGATGAAGAGAGATATTCTAAAGGATTGATTGTCTTACCTATCCAAGTGGGACCAATTGTGAAAGACATAGTCTGCCAAGTGTTAGACAAAGAATTGACATATAATATATTTTTGGGACATCCATGGATTCATGAGATGCAATAAGTACCATCCACCTATCATCAGTGCTTGAAATTTCCAGTCAAAGGACAAGAAATAACCATCTCAACTGATTCAAATAATCCCCAACAATGTAACATGCTTAAGGCAACTCAAGATACTTTTATCTCTCATAAAAAGGAAGCTAACACTCCAAATTCATCAAATAATAAGAAGAAATTAAATTTTGTATCAAAATGGGTTGAGAAGAAGGACCAATCAAAGGATAAAGGTATTGATGACTCTACTACATCAAACAATGAAAATTCTTTATCAAAGCAATTCAAAGAAAAGATCTAGATAACAAAAAAAGGCATGGGAGAGTATTCCATTCAACAATTTTTATGTCTTTCACAATTGCTACCTTCACCAAGAATTTATGGCCAGCCATCAACATAAATACAACAATTATCATAGCCTATCATAGTTTTTGATGGCAGATTTGTAAAGGTTGGCACTTTGATTGATAAATCAGAAGATAAGGTTGTCCTAAATTGGCTCTACAAAGATGAGGAAGCATCTACATCAACAACCCCCAACATACAAATAGATAAATATGGAAAAGGAAAGACAATCCTAGAAAAGATGGGGTATGAAGGACAAGGACCTATAGGTAAAAGGAAGGAAGTCATTGTAGAACCTATTCAACCTCTCACACTTCAAGAAAAAGGAAAAACTAGATTGGGATATAAAGAGGAGACAAAAGAGGAAGCCACCCAAAATATTGTTGAAAGAATCCTACAACTACAAGCTAGTGATACCTATGAGACAAAATCTAATGAGTATGAGTGGGATTCACTATCTAAGGTATCCTTTGAAGAAAAAGAAATGGATGTAATAAAAAGATATGCACCTACACATGAGGAGGGATAAAGTTCGGGGACTAGACCCCTTGTGTTTGGATCACATAATATCGATGACTCAAACGAGGATGAACAAATTTTGAGTGAGATAGAATTGGAGGAGAGTAACATCATAACCCTTGACATCCCTATCTAGAAATTTGATGACATGGCTATTTGGTATTTCATTGCAGTTGACCTTCATAAATCCAATGATCTTTTACCCTTACTACACCCCGAGCTTATTGACTAGGACCAAACTAAGCCTTCTAACGTTCCTATCTTTGCAAATGATGATGCAATCATTAACTATCTTTGTTCCAACAATCTTGACACAAGTTCCAACCATGAAACTCATAACAAAGCTTCAAGTCAGGGGGGTGTCAAATCTTCCAGCTACAAAAATGAAAATATAAACAAAAGATATAATGGTGAAAACCATTTAACGGCAATATTAGATCTAGAAAAAGTAAAAAAAAAAGAGCACATTTGACATTGAAAAAATATCTAAGGCACTAAAAGATGGGGGATTTGACACTCTTCCCAAAAATTATCATGAGAGATCATAAGTTTTGGTTGAACCAACTCATCCTATCAATTTGGGCACAATAGACAAAGTAAAGACATTACATCTGGCAACATCAATGACTGAATAGGAAAAGCCCGAGTTCACCAAATCAATTTAGCTTGGTCTTACTCTAATATGTCGAGCTTAGATCCAGATATCCTGATGCATCATCTATCTTTACCAATGGGAGTGAAACCTATGAAGCAAAAATTAAGAAAAATGCACCCACATATCACATTGTTGGTGAAGTCAAAGCTCAAGAAACTATTAGACATTGGATTCATTCGATCTATTGATTATGCTGAGTGGATCTCTAATATTGTACCTATTTCTAAACTAGATGGAAGTATCAGGATATGTACTAACTTCAGGGATCTCAACAAGGCATGTCTGAAAGATGAATTTCCTTTACCAAACATTGACATTATTATAGACTTGTCAGCTAGACACACCATGCTATCACTTATGGATGGATTCTCAGGTTATAATCAAATCAAGATAGCATTGGAGGATCAAGAGAAAACAATGTTCACATGTCCATGGGGAGCATTTTGTTGGAACATGATGCCTTTTGGGTTGAAAAATGTAGGGGCTACATATTAGAGAGCAATGACCACCATCTTCCACGACATGATGCATACTTTTATGGAGGATTATGTGGATGATTTATTGGAAAAATAATATACTAGAGATGGACAAATTGAGTTCCTAGACAAAATTTTCACTCATCTAGAAAGGTTCAATGTTAGATTAAATCCTAAGAAATGTGTGTTTGGTGTAACATCGGCGAAACTTATAGGATATATAGTTTCAAAGAAAGGAATTGAAGTGGATCCCATCAAGGTCAAGTCTATTATGGAGATGTCACCACCTAGAAACATTTATAAGCTACAGCCTCTATAGGGAAGGCTTCAATCAATCCAAAGGTTCATTTCTCAACTAGCAGACAAGAGTCATTCGTTCAATCACTTGTTACATAAGAATGCCTATTTCAAATGGGATGAAAAATGTGAAACTAATTTCAATCAACTAAAGAAACACTTGATGTCTCCACCAATACTGGCACCACCTATAGAAGGAAAGCCATTATTACTATATATAGCAATGAATGAAATTTCATTGGGCGCTCTATTGGCACAGGAAGATCCTACAGGAAAGGAATAAGCTATTTATTATATCAGCATAACTTTAAATGGTTATGAGATCAATTACACCTTCATTGAGAAAGCTTGTTTGGCGGTAGTATTTTCTACTCAACAGTTGTGCCATTATATGCCAACTCACACAATTAAACTCATAGCTAAGATTGATCCACTAAAATACTTACTCAACAAAGCTTCTTTAATAGGAAGGATGGCCAAATGGGTCATGATCTTGAGCGAGTTTGAGATACAATATGGAGATAAAAAAGCAATCTTGGGATAGGTGATAGTTGACTAGTTAGCTAAAGCACCTCTACAAGATGATCATCCAATGAGCATCGAATTTCCTGATGCAAATGTTCTTACCATCACACCCCAATAATAGATGCGATATTTTAATACATCTTACACACAACATGGATCAAGTGTTGGAATCTTATTTATCACACCTCAAGGACATACCATTCCAAAGTCCTACAGACTCATCTTTCCTTGTACAAATAATGTAGCTGAATATGAGGAATTGATCTTTAGAATGAAAGTATTAGTTGAATGGAATATCACAGAGCTGCAGGTCTATGGAGATTCACAATTGGTCATTAATCAGGTAAATGATGATTATTAGACAAAGGATAACAAGTTGTTGCCATATAAGAAAATTGTGGATGATTTCAAAAAGTTCTTTATCAAAATCAAATTTGAACAGATACCAAGGGCGAATAAAAAAGTTGCTAATGCAATGGAAACAATTGCTTCTATCTTGAAGATACTAGAAAAATGAAGATGTTATGATTTTATGGTGGAAGAAGTGTCTAAACCTGTCTACGACAATCTTGAATCCCAAGTGATATACCATATTCTTGACCCTGAAACCTCTATCTATGGGAAGATCTATGCTTACTTGAAAGACAATACCTTTCCTCTCGATCTTTCCCGAAACCAAAAATGAAACTTCATTCACCAAGCCGCATGACATACCTTGATTTCCGACATACTTTACTATCGAGGTCTTGATGGTACTCTCCTACGACATCTAGAATGTAACAAATCTGAGACAACCTTGCATGAGATTCATGAAGGTATTTATGGAACTCACTCAAGTGATCTAACCCTAGCGAAGAAACTCCTCTGTTTGGGGTATTATTGGCCGACTATGGAGAAAGAGTCTTTTCAGTATGTAAAGAAATGTCAAAAGTGTCAAATACATGGCAACCTTATACATGCACCAACACATGAACTACAACCTTTTACATCAACATGGACTCTTTGTTAATGGGGACTGGATCTGGTAGGTAAAATTCATCCTTCTTCATTCAATGGACATAAATGTATCATTACAACCACAGAGTACTTTACAAAGTGGATTGAAGTTGTACCCCTAACCACTATCACAAGAAAAAAATTCATCTTTTATCTTAAATTAGTCGGTATGGTGTTCCTCAACCCATTATCATTGACAATGGTAGACCTTTTAAGAAGCAGGATGCGCAAGAACTATGTGAGCGGTTTCATATCCAACATCGCTTTTCAACACCATACTATCCTTAGGTAAATGGCCAGGTAGAGGCCTCAAATAAAACAATACTAAAAATCTTGAAGAAAATAGTCAACGATTTTGGACGTGATTGGCACGTTCAACTGAATATTTCTTTGTGGGCATACCAAACCAGTATCAAAACACCTACAGGAGCTACACCATATGCCTTGGTATATGGATCAGAGGCCATTCTACCTATTAAGGTTGAAATACCATCAGTCTGTGTGTCACTAAAAGGGATCATTTTAGATGAGGACTATCGAGTGTCTAGACTTCAGGAGCTAGAATTGTTAGATGAGCATCATTAGCAAGCTATGGATCACTTAAAATCATATCAATAAAGGATGTCTAGGATTTAAAATCATAGAGTCAAAACAAGGATATTTCAAGTTGGTGACTTGTTATTAAAGGAAAACCCTCGAAATCAACATAATCATGAAAAGAAGGGTAAGTTTGAACCAAATTGGCTAGGTCCCTTCATCATCATATCAATCTATGGATTACGACCTTATCAATTGTCTACAGTTGAAGGGGATTTGTTTGATGAACCTATCAATAGTATCCATCTCAGAAAATTCTATACTTGAATTATCCAGTGCATGGAGAAGTTTTGCAAAATACAAAAAGAAAATCATAAATCATAAAAATCATAAAAACTAAAAAAGTGCAATAAAAACTAGTGAAAACCTGGCAACAAGCGGTATTTGTGATGGACTAGTTGTTCCATCTATTTGAGCACGTATTTTCCATTCTCTTTCGTAATAATTCTTCTAATCATTGGAGAACCTCAAGAACATATCCTAGCAATGTGGTCGTGTCTCACCCTAGCTTGAGGGCAAAAATCCTAAACTCACTGGGGGCAATAAACTATGGGCTTAAACAAACTGATAAACAATAGTATGATAAACATAGAAAATACAATGATCATAGGGAAACTCAACATCAAACAATCAACAATCATCCGAAGATCAAACTATCGAAATCAAATATAAATGGATGATATTCTTTTGAACCAGGATTTTACCGCTTTAGCTTGAATATTCAATGTTGTACTTTGATTTTTGTTATCATATCTTTGGATCAACTTGATGATGTATTGAACTAGAGTAGCAAGGAAGAAGTGTGATTTATTTTTGTTTGTTGTTTGAGAATTGATCATTATGCCTATGTGAATTGTTGTAAGATGTGCTCTGCTAGTATCACTGATGACATTTGGAATTTGCATAGGAAAATGATTGATTCTTGATTTTTTTTATGCAATAAATGCTCATGTTATCTTGGTTTAATTATACCTAGATGCTTGTGTTAACTTGCAATATCAAAAATCATGAAATAAGTTCTCAAATCAGCATGGTCTAAATTATACCATCGATACTTGTACTCACTTTCAACATTTCCAAGGCTCAATGATGATAAAATGCACACTATATAGATTGATAAGATGAAAAAATTTTCTTATGTAGATTTGCATACTTAAATTAGATTGTATTCATGTTTAGCTTTGCATCTGTAGAATGGATCATTTCGAGGTTGTCAAAGATTTCAAAAACAATGTTATCTCTATCATTTAATGGACTAGGTATACTTGAAATCAACAAAAACATTATCATTCTCATATAGTTGCATTAATCATTTGAATAACACATATATTTTGTGTTATTGGATCATTCATTCATTTATAAAATCATCTCATATATTTACATTAGAAAAATATCAAAAACAAATCATGCATATAGTGACATTATCATTGACTATATCATATCATACATTTTTCTATACATTAGATCATACATATTTGGATCAAAAAATATCAAAAACAAACTGCATTACATATCATTTGCATCATCATAAATCCATTTCATACCACATTCATATCATTCATAACGCATGTAAATGATAATCCAAGCATCACATAACATTTTCATTATCACATTCATCTCATGGCATATTCATATTAGCATCATCCATACATCATAAAATCATCAATACATATCCATAACATCATCATCATATAAACATCACATGACATATAGAAATAGAAACTAAATGCATATGTCATAAACAACCATCATGAATCATATAGAACTCATATAGATCAATAATTCACCACATATCATATAAATCTCAAAAATCATAAATGTCAAGTATACAATGAAGTCTGAATAAATGTTAAGAGATACAATATCAGATGGCAGTGAGTCAAAATTCGAGGGTACATCAAGAAAGATCAACGAGAGCTATGAAGTGCTCCCCCCAGAACTCACTAGTCTCACTAGGCCTCCTATGGTACAACTTGAAGGGCCTACTCTGGGTGCACTTGTACCTGAGTTCAGACCTAGATCTCTACATGGTGGTTGTGTCACACCAATATTAGTGGTCCGAGAGTGGCTGCATGCTAATCTAGACTCAACATAGTTGACTCTTTGCTCTGTGGGCACAACTACATGATATCGGGCCCTGTAATACTCGGCCTCTCTAGAAACTTGTGTGACTTCTCTCATCATTTCCCCAATGGTGGTCTCCACCGCTACTCTCTGTAGTATATCATCTAAGGCCAATGCCTACTCACCTTGCTATCTGGCCCCATCTCTCTCGGTTGTCAAGGTAGCTACTTGTGCCTGTGCCTATACTAACAATGTTTGCACCTATGCTAACTGACCTTGCAGTGTCTGTACCTACACCTGTAAAGCAACAATCAATGTCTGTTGTTGTTGTGAACGTAGTCCGATCTATACATGTTTTTTTGCAGCCACCAAAGACCTCCGTTGTCGAGGCACCATGACATAACTAACAACAAATCCTACTCTTCCACCACCTCTACCACCTCCTCCTCCACCACCACCCCCATATCCACCATCTCCATCATCATCACTACTCTCCACCTCCTCCTCTGCCATCTCCTCCTCTGTAATCTCCCCCTCTGCCATCTCCTCCTCCCCATCTCCCCCATCTCTCCTCCTCCACCTGTGACCATGTATAACTGCCCTCTCCTCCTCATCTAATAGGGGCACTGACTCATCTAGACTGGAGATCCATGGAAATGGATGTAAAAAGAGGTATTGTGCATACTCCTCAGACATCCCAGCCTCAACAACCTCTAGATGATAATCCCAAATGACTGGTTGTAAACCCTAGTACTCCTCAACTATAGCATCAAGTGACAAAGTGGGCCCCCACTCTAGTGTATCCATTTGTTGCCATGCATAATGTGTGATGCCCTAAGGAATACCTTGTAACTGGCCATAGTGTCACATCACCCTCCTCAACAAGAATCTCTCAATCACAAATTGAGTCCTCTGAATCAAATACATAGACTTGCACAAATAAGACATCTTTGTATTATCCTCTGCCCATGGCTCACAACCAATATAGGGACGCCATACAACAGCCTCAAGATCATCCAACGCACCTCTCCAGTACTCGAGTTTTCCTGGCCTATGCTGGACACCTGGACCTGTGTATCCATGAACATAGGGTCTCCCAACAGGTCGCTATCTATCTAGAATAGGATGTGTGATGGCTATATGCTCCCATGCCCATATCTGTAATAAGGTGACCCCAGTCGACAAACTGCATCCTCTAAGATAAACCACCTAATGTAAATCATGGTATAAATGAGCTAACATACAATAGCCCCATGCATATCCGGTACCTTGTACAATCATTTTCTCTAGGATCTGACCCCATTCGACTAAAAGTCCCTTCGACCTACGATTGGTACATAAGAAACCCCCAATGAATCCAAAAAGCATGGATAGCAATGTCACATATGCATCAACCATTTGTCTCAAAGGAATCTCGTAACCAAATATCTGATCATCCTCGAACACTCTACGCAAGGCATCGGTCCCTCCCTGCTCAGTATGATCATATAAAATAAGCTCTCCAACCACATGTATGCTCCAAATATGATACACATCCTTCAAGGTCACTGTCATCTCGCTTGTAGGAAGGTGAAAGGTGTTATGATCACTATGCCACCTCTCTGTTAGGGCTGTCAAGAGTCCCCTATTGATTCTAATATGGGGCATGTATAAAAAATAGGATAATCCACAATGAGAAATAACATTTGTCTCAGGTTGGGTCACATGGCGTATCAAACTCCATGTCCTAGGAAAACGCTTACGAATCTGCAAATTCACCAAAGGCTCCTATCATCAAAAAATATCACAAACTAGTAATCTTTTCAATCAATCAAAATCAATCAGCCTATCAATCTAATCAGCTCTGGTGAGACTTTGATTAAATCTTGTGAGCATCAATCTATCAAAAACCTCACCTATCATGAGGTTAATCAATCAATCAATCAACCTCGCCTATCATGAGGTTTATCTATCACTAAACCTTGCCTATCATGAGGTTAATCAATCAATTTGTAATTGTTCCTCGCCTATCATGAGATCAATTATCATCAATCAATCATTGAATCTCACCTATCATGAGATCAATAATCATCTAAATCTATCAGGATCATCAAACAAAATCACATCAAAGGCTGACGCGGTCAAAGAACATCAAAATCAAGGAGTTTACTGAAAATTACATTTTCATGACTAGGATGCACTAAAACAGTTTATCAAAGCGCTGAAAAAGTCAATGCGCCATTGAAATTCATCAATGCACCAATATGGTAGATGCACTATTTTAGGCAGTTAATGTGCTAATATAGGTTGCCAATGCGTTATTCCCCTGGATGTGCCATTTCATTAAGTTAATGCACTAATCTAGCCTTTTAATGCACTATTTGTATCTATGCGCTAAAACATCATATCTATGCGCTAATCTAGCCTATCTATGTGCTAATTCAGTCAATGCGCTATTTCAGGCTCTCAATACACTAAAAATCTATTTCTATGTGCTATTCCTATCTACGTGCTAAAACAGTCATTAATTGTGCTACATCGAGTTGTCAAAGTGATAGAACTATGCAAACGGATTTCAACATAAAAATAGAGGGAAAAATGATTTGCACAAATTACGAAAAAATTTTGTGGGGTACATACCGGAGGTCCATATGCTACCAAGTGATTGTGATGTTGCACACGCTTGAATCGGTGTGTGTGGTAGGGAATCACCATCTTGCTCCAAATGCACAAATTTTCTCAATCACTCTCAAAATTCAAAATCAAAATGCACAAATGAGCTTCTAATTCAACTTATTAACCTTTTAAAGGCTAATTAAATGGGATTTTTATGGGATTGATTTATTTTATTTTTCCAAAGGGCTTAATTCTTTAATTCATCACAGGGGCAGTTTCAACATCATTTTTTGGGAGATAAATCACTTCAATATGAAATCATCATCAAATTATCACAAAAATCATAAAAAAATTCAAAAAAATCATAAAAATTCAAAAATTCATCAATTTATCTCCCAAGGGGGCATATATCCATTATCACTCAAAAAAAAATGTCTAGAGCATATCAATTTTTTTTTTGTCAATACTAGCAGCAAAATTGATTCTTTGAAGCAATGTGTAAACACATCACTTCAAAGAGGGGCAAAATGTATACACCTAAAAATGGTCTAGATAAATTTGATTAATTAAATACAATTATTTGATTAATTAATTTTTAATTCATCTATTTATAAATAAATAAAAATATTTATTTATATAATTCATATTCTATTTTCTTCTATTAAATAAACAAATTCAATAGTTTGTTTTATTTTATAATTCTTCTATCTTAATTAAATAAACAAAATCACATAGTTTGTTTAATTATCATCCACTTTTATTAAAAAAATAAATTTCCATTGTTTTGTTTAATAATATATCTTCCCTCCAAAATTGAATAATTCAAATATTCAATTGAGCACATGTCTACAACTTTTCTCTCAACAAAGTTGAAAGCTTCAAGTTGTATTCAATTATGCTTTTCCAATTAAGCGCATGTCTATAGCTTTTTCTCTCAATAAAGTTGAAAGCTTCAACTTGTATTCAATTATGCTTTTCCAATTAAGCACATGTCTACAACTTTTTCTCTCAATAAAGTTGAAAGCTTCAACTTGTATTCAATTTATGCTTTATGAGTGAGATCCAGCAATTTTGGAACAAACTTTAAACACATGGCTCCATTCTTCCACTTTTGCTTCCTACTCACTTGGCAGAATTTTTTGTGGAGAGAAACATTCCCCTTCTTCATCTTCTACCATTGATTTATCCAAATCAAATCTAAACCATTGCTTTCTGCCACATCATAATTTTCTTTTGAAAATCTATAAAAGCAACTTCTTGCTACAAGAAAAGGATCCCCAATTTTGATGTAATCTTACCCTACAGGAATCATATTAGAGAAATTTAGCATGCAACATTTGAACCATTAGTAATTTAGAATCATATAGCAATCATATTAGCATTCATATTCATGGCTTTCATATTAGTTGCATCTTAGTTTATAATAGTTTATCATACCATTTCATATCAGGATCATAGTATTATAGCTTCCATTCTCATTCTCTAGGTTGTCATTTTAACAATCATAGTGCACACAATCTTGTAGAAGTTGATAAAACTCAACCTCACAGTCCCCAAGAATCACCTGCAAGCAATCACCTATCACATGCAATAGATATCCAGAACAAACAAGAGGATGTTTTATAAACCCTCAGAGCAAATATGTGCAAGCTAAAACTAGAATATGATTATTAAATGATCTGATAATTACAATGTGATCAATCCTTATGAGGAGACCAAGAAAACCTAAAATTAGGAAACCCTAGTGTGGACACTTAATAATTAATAAATAATTATTAATGTGCCTAAGTTTAGCTTAAGCAACCTAAAGGAATAAGTGACTTAATTAATTAACCATTATGATTAAATTAATTAAGTATAATAACTTATTACTCTAACACCCCCCCTTAAGATGAACTTAGGGAGTAGCTAAAACACTAGAAAAAAGATGCATGAAAGAAAAGATGGGTCCCGGCAACAAAGGCCTGATTAGGTACCCAAGTACAAATGCAATGCAAACTAAACTAACCGGGGTAAAGGAGAAAACCCAGTGGGAACAAAAATCCTCCCCAAAATAGAATGCAAAGAGCAACTAAGTGATGAAAGATGGAGGACTCCATAAGACCCCCCAAGGACACCATCCATCACAAAGATACATGAAATAACCCCACCAAAAGAGAGGAAGAAAGAGACCACATATCCCCCCCAAAATGAAGTAGCCCCAAAAGAACTAAAGATACTACATCTCCTAAAAGAAGTGAGAGGGAAGAGGCTGAATGAAAGCAATCTCTGAAGGTGAAGTAGGTGTAGCCCATGATGTCTCCACAGAAGCAAGTGTGACCTCAACAAATGAAGAAGTCAAAGTGGGTGAAGACTGAATAGGGACCTCCAAAGATGGATGATCAACTAGATCTTGCTGCACTGAAACAAAAGAAACCACATCTATAGTCATAGAAGTATCAACAACTGCAACAGTAGGTGGAGGAGATAGAATGGATGGCTCAAGAGCAAGATCTGAAGTGAGAACTCCAATGTTCAAGTAGCCAAATGTCTACTCTAACTGATGATTCACACTAGAAGTGTGATGAACAGCTATAGGAATAGAAGCACCATTAGTAGAAAAATATACAAAGGAATACAACTGAGATGAGTGATCCACCACCCCAGTAGCAATAATTGCTCTACTCCCCAAGTCTTTGATGATAACTGAATCAGGTGTGAACTCCATAGACCTCCCATTGCCTCCATGTGTGATCTGATATATAGAAATAAGGTTGTTCATCAAATAAGGAACACACAAGACATCCTGAAAAGTGTTGTCCCCAAAACTAATAGACCCCTTCCTTGTAACACTCATGTAGGTATTGTTTCCCATCAAAATAGGAGACATAGTGTGAGACTCAAAGGAAGTGAACATAGACTGTGTAGAAGCCATATGATGAGATGCTCCTAAATCTAGAAGCCATCTCCCTGATCCAAGACTCGAAGAAGCACAAAGAGCATGCCCCTTCATATCTGATGAAGTATGTAAACCAGCTATGCCCTTGTCATGTTGTATTGAAGAAGAAGAAGAAGGAGGGGAGGGAGATTATGCAGACACCCTAGAAGGAAAATCAATCTGATGTTTCTGAAGAAGATTCTTCAGCTCATCAATGTCCTTCTTGTAGCAATTATGTTCTGCATGTCCTTCTCTCTTGCAATATGCACATGGGCCCTTCTTCTTCCTAAATTATTTCCCCTTAGAAGAGGATGATGAATCTAAGGACTCCTTCTGTTGCTCATAAGATTTGGAATCCTTTTGTTTCTATTTCTTTCCTTTTCCTATAGAAGCCTTCTGATCTTTGGGCTCCTATGATGCAATAAGTGCCTGTGATGAAGAGGGCTTCAATTTGCCCTAATTGGCCAACTTGGCCTACTCTCGAGTGAGAGAAGATGCAAAATCATCAAAAGAAGGCATAATAAATCTAGTACCAAGTGCATCCCTAGTAGCATAAAGGGTAGAAACAAAAACTGAATAATCTGGTCCAAGCTTAGAAAGAATAGACAATATCAACTGAGAGTCTTCCTTTTGAACACCACACTATGACAACTGCAATCTAAGATACTTGAGTTTGGTGAAAAACTCTTGGATGCTATCAAAATCCCTAGGATTTAAGCCAATAAGCTCATTCTCTAACTGAAACCCTCTCATAGTATCCTGCTTCCCAAATAAAGACTGCAAAGTAGTCCAAACCTCATGGGGTGTAGTGCAAGACTCAATATGAAAAATAAAGTCAGAAGAAAGAGAAAGACATAATGTACCATAAGCTTCATCACATCTATTAAACCACTTTCTCTTTTTAGCAGCACCTGTAGGTTCAATTTATGTACCCATGGTTACCCTTTACAACCCTTTGTGTTTCAAGTGAATCTCCATCTGTTTTTTCCAACCCTTTGTGTTTCAAGTGAATCTCCATCTGTTTTTTCCAACCAAAATAGTTGAATGGAGTAAGGGGTGCAATATTATGTGTATCCATGATAGAAAATAGAAATATATACTCTCAAATAACAAAGACAATGCTCGTTGATCTCAAAAAGAAGCCTGATAGCACGCTTCCCAATAAAATAATTGAAAAACTAAAGGCTGAGATCAAACAGTAAAATTAGATACCTGGTAAAATAATATGGAAAAATAGGTCTGAGATCTATGTAGAGCACTGAACCAGCTTTTTGATGCCTATTTGTTTTTGCAAAACTAAGTCCGAACGCAAAAGATATGCCTCCCAGAGTGAAAACAACAATTTTTTCCTTTGACAGGCAAAAAAGGCACCAAAACAAAAAAATCAAAAATTCTAACCTCCACCATTGCGAATCTAGTCGAACCAGCTTTCTGATGATATTTTGTTTTCAAAAAAAGACCTTCGTTTTCCCAAGTTATGAGAAAATGAAAAAAATGCCTGTAAAAAGACACATCCAACACTAACTAGGCGCAAAACTTTAGCACCCGAGCTTTGGCTCTTGGTAAGTCATACGACCGCAGTAGGGTCTAAGGTGGGCCGACGCAGCTCCTGGTCTGCAATAGGACCTTGGCGGGCACTGAGCACTAGCGGGGGCTGATCGTTGGGCTCCCGGTCCGCAATAGGACCCCGAGAGGAGCTAAGAGAGCCCTTGGGGCTAGAGTGGTGGTCGGCGACGGAGGTGAGCTGGTCGAGTGGCGCCGCTAGAGAAAGCCGCCAGTGGCGGAGAAAACCAGTGGCTGCCTCCTGTATGGGTGGCGCGATCAGCTTAGAGTGGGTGGTGCAAAAAAAAAAAAAAAAATTTGAATTTTTTGCCTCGGATTGCGTGCTGGCGAGGCCATACGGCTGCCCTGGCAAAAAAAATTTGCTTTTTTTTTCAACAGGTCCAAAATCGACAAAACGAAAGGCATTTCTAGGGTTTTTGGGCGCTCTGAACGTGATGACGATGTTCGTTTGGCCCTGAAATGTATGGAAAAATTGCCAATCCCTAGAAGCTCAATAAATCAGCTTGGCTTGAAACCCTTGCACAAAAAAAAAACTATGAGAGAATATCTTCAAATTATGAATAGGTAGCCGCAAGTCTGGAGCTCTGATACCATGTAGAAGTTGATAAAACTCAACCTCATAGTCCCCAAGAATCACCTGCAAGCAATCACCTATCACATGCAACAAATATCCTGAACGAACAAGAGGATGTTCTGTAAACCCTTAGAGAAAATATGTGCAAGCTAAAACTAGAATATGATTATTGAATGATCTGATAATTACAATGTGATCAATCCTTATGAGGAGATAAAGAAAACCTAAAATTAGGAAACCCTAGTGTGCACACTTAATAATTAATAAATAATTATTAATGTGCCTAAGTTTAGCTTAAGCAACCTAAAGGAATAAGTGACTTAATTAATTAACCAATATGATTAAATTAATTAAGTATAATAACTTATTACTCTAACAAATCTGAGAGCCACTTTGATTTAATAAATCCTTTTTGTTATAGAGCATTGGAACGAATTTAGAGATTTGATTATGCTTCAAATAAATTAAATTTGTCATTTGAATTCTCTAATAGTTTTTCATTAATGTGTGTTGTTATTATTCCTTTACACATATTTTCCACACAAACTAAGAAACCTTTAGGTACACCCATAGCAACTGTAACAATCTTCATACACAAAATATTCTTCAACAATCCAACTGAACCAACCGGCAACATACAAGGGCTCTAGAGAAAGTCTTCTAGAATGCCCAATCACAAGAACGATTTTTAGAACACATAAAACATCAATATGAACCTTTCCCAGATCCGCAAGATCTAAAACAATACACCAAAATATTGTGGAGCCAAAACATTTCTCCCAATCCACAAGCAAATAGTTATGTCAAACCAGTTCACATACCGGTGAACATATCTTCCACTCTCCATCGATCCAGAAGCTAAAACTTAGGATATATTATCTACTGAAGCTTATGAACAATACCATAGATCCGCACAGGCATAGGATCAACATGGAAGAAATGCATAGCACAATACCAGAGCACACTTAGAACACACACTCAACACTGCCCTCATTATTTCTTAAATTTTCTCAGAATCACTTGGTAAAAACACAGCTACAACTTCATAAATATAGCTCCATGTACTCTAAGCACTTCTACAGTATCTCAACTATATGATTACCATTTTCAATCAACTTGAATTGTGTTGGCATCAATGACAATATTAATGACAACACCACCAAACACATCCATACTTGCAACAATCTCCCCCTTTTTCATTGATGGCAACACATGATGTGAAAAACCATCAAAGACAAAAATCTCTTGGTTCTTCTTCTCTCTTTATTTTTAGATTAGACAACCTACACAGGCATTTTATTTTCACTTTTTCACATGAAATTATCTCCCCCTTTGACATCAACAAAAAATGAATTTGTTTCATGAAAATTCTTTCCATATAAAGCTCTGATCACTCCCCCTTAGTAGTGCACCCACATCACATACTGCAACAATGCACCTCTCTACTTCCCCTGAATCCACTGGATTGATTCACCTCCATCTTCACTTAGTTCAAGGAAGGAGGGGCAATAACCCCTAACTTCCCCCAGAGATACTGAAAAGTATCCCTCGAAAGGGCCTTAGTGAATATGCTAACAATTTGTTCCTTGGTAGGTACATATTCAAGTCTTTTTTCATTCTGCAACACCTTCTCTCTCAAGAAGTGATACCTGATAGATATGTGCTTTGTCCTAGAATGCATCACTGGATTCTTTGAAATGTTTATATCACTTGTATTGTCACAAAAGATAGAGATAGGCTCATCACATATCACACCTATTTCCTTCAAGGTTTGCTTCATCCAAAGTACCTATGTACAATAAGATGTTGCAATGCACTTAGCTTCTACAGTGGATAAAGAAACTAAATCCTATTTCTTACTCAACCATGAAACCAATCTTCCTCCAAGGAAGAATGCACCGCCACTTTTACTCTTTTATTTATCTACACAACCAACCCAATCTGCATTAGTGTAGGCATTCAATGTGAAATCCTTATCCTTCTGATACCATAGCCCAAAATCTGGTGTGAAATCATTATCCTTCTAATACCATAGCCCAAAATCTAGAGTTCCCTTAAGATATTTGAATATCCTCTTCATAGTTGTAACATGCGCTTCCTTGGGTTTTACTTGAAATCTTGCAACTAAACATACTGCATTCATTATATCCGATCTAGTAGTAGTAATATGTAGCAGTCCACCAATCATAGATCTATACATGCTTTGATCAACTTTAGAAGATTCATGATCCCTGCTCAGCTTACATCTAGTTACCATAGGGGTACATTAGTTTGGAATCATCCATTACAAACTTGTTCAACAATTCCTTAACATACTTAGATTGTAAAATGAATATCCCCTTATCAGTTTGATTTACTTGAAGTCCAAGGAATAAATTCAACTCACCAATCATAGACATTTCAAATTCATTTTGCATCTCTTCTGCAAATTTCTTAAACATACCTTCATTTCCACCAAAGATAATGTCATCAACATATACCACAACTATCAACAATTTTTTTCTCAACTTTGAAGTAAAGATTATTGTTTGCAAACCCTTTGTTGAATCCTTGTTGTGTCAAGTATCTATCCAACCTTGCATATGAGGCTCTAGGAGCCTATTTAAGTCCATATAGTTCCTTTTTCAACCTACAGACCATGTCTAGTTTTTCTGACAAATAAAAACCTTCCAGTTGCTCCATATATACTTCTTCTTTCAGTTCTCCATTCAGAAATGTAGACTTGGAATCTATCTAGTATACTTTGAATTCTTTATGAGCTGAAAATGCCAAGAACATCTGAATGGCCTCCATTCTTGCAACTGGTGTAAATGTCTCTTCAAAATCTATTCCTTCAACCTGTGAATAACCTTTGCATACAAGTCTTTCTTTATTCCTCACCACTTCACCATCTTCATTCAGTTTATTTTTTAATACCCATTTTGAAACAATCAAATTCTTGTTTACAGGTCTAGGGACTAGTTCCCATGTCTCATTCTTCTCTATTTGTTGCAGTTCCTCTTTCATTTCTCTAACCCCTCATCATTGCATGCTTCACTCACAGTCTTAGGCTCTATCTTAGAAAGTAAAAATAAGTTTACCTCAACTAATTTTCATCTTTTCTTTACACCTTCACTTATGTCTCCAATTATCTATTCCTCTGAATGATTTCTATGTACATATTTAGGAGTCTTATGTGCAATTTCTAGAATATCCTCTTCATCACTTTGTTCTTTCTCTTCATTTTCTTCTTCTTGCACTTTCCCATATATAGGATCATCAGGTTCAACTTCACTTATTTCTATTGGTCTATACATAGCTTCATCAACTTTTACATTAGCACTTTCAACTATTTTCTTCAATCTTTTATTAAAGCATTTGCATGCCTTGTTGTTATTTGAATATCCAAGAAAGATTCCTTCATCACATCTAGCATCAATCTTTCCAAGATTCTCATGATCTCTTTTCATGTAAATCTGCTTCCAAATACTTTAAAGTATTTAACAATAGGGGTCTTACCAGTCCATAATTCATAAGGGTTCTTAGTGTTGTTACCTCTTATCTAAACTCTGTTAAGAATGTAAAAAGTAGTGTGGATTGCTTCTTTCCAGTACATATCGGGAACATTTACTTCCTTATCATAGTTCTAGAAGCCTTTTGAAACACTCTAATTCTTCCTTTCACACCATTCTACTGAGGCGTTCTAGGAGCAGAATAATGTCTCTTTCTGCCATGTACTTCACAGAATCCATTAAACTCACCAGAAGTGAATTCTCCACCTCTATTAGACCTTAAACATTTGATTCTTAGTTTTACCTCATTCTCTACTCTTTCCTTGAATACCTTGAATCTATCAAGAGCCCGAGCTTTCTCTCTAAGAAAAGTAACCCATGTCATCCTAGAGTAATCATCAATCAAGAGCATAAAATACTTGTCACCAATAAGGATTCTTGTTCTTGTAGGACCAAAAAGGTCTGTATGAATCAATTCCAACATTCTAGTAGATGATTGTTCCTTTCCTTTAAAATTGCTTCTTGTTTGTTTCCCCAACTGACAACTTCTGTAAATTGAATTTGAAGGCTTTGTGATTCTAGGCAGATCTCTAACAACTTCCTTAGAATTGATCCTAATCAGATTGTCAAAATTCACATGTCCCATCCTCCAATGCCACAGCCAACTTTCATTAATCTAGGAAACAAAACATTGACCATGACCACTCTTAAGTTTGTAGATGTTTCCATGAGTTCTTCTTACAACAGATACCACAATTCTAGATCCTTTTATGATCTCATAGGTGTTATCCTAAAACACAGTCTTGAATCCTTTGCTACACATTTTTCCAACACTTAAAAGATTATGCCTCAAACCCTTAACATAATAAACATCGTCAGTACTATGTTTTCCATCAAAACTAGTTGTTCCTTTACCAACAATCTTAGCACCAGAATCATCTCCAAACATAACTATTCCTCTATCATACTTTTCAAGTTTAGTAAACTCACTCTTATCTCCAATCATATGATTTGAACACCCACTTTCAATTACTCAAAATTATTCATCATGTCTAGCATGAAAACTAGTCACCAGAGTACCTTCCATCTCATCCTTTGCTCTTTGGACCAGGTTCCTTTACACATCTTCCATGGTTAGCAGATACAACTTTATTTTTCAGGGCTAGAGATAAGCATGCATCTTTATCTTCCTCAAAATCATACTCATCATCAAAAATTCCTACATCTTCTTTGACAGAATACAATTTCTTGAACTTCCTATCCTTCTTGTCTCTGAATTTATTATTATTATTATTATCCTTATTCTTCTTATCTGCAGCTCTATTAGGACATCTTGGTGCAAAATTACCAATATTTCCACAATTGAAGAACTTAAAGGGAAACATACCTTTGTATTTTTTCAATTTCCTTATGAATTTTGCTTCAACCTCTTCTGAATCATCATCATCTGATCCATCTGATATCTTCATTTCTTTAAAGGTTTATTCATTTTTCTCCTTATCTCTTGCATATTTTATCATCTCAAATGTAGTCAAGATACCAAATAAGTGTTCCTTAGTAAATGTATTTGGATCATATGATTCTTCAATAGCAAATAACTTTTCACTGTAGTTCTCTGCTAGGGTCATCAAGATCTTCTCAATTATATCTTTATTTGGCATGGTACCACCTTGATTCTTGATCTCATTTTCTACAAGTTCAACTTTCTGGTAATAGCTTTCAATATCTTTACCCTCTTCCATTCTTAAGCTCTCAAATTTTCGCTTAGTTGTTAGCTTCCTTGAAAATTTTACTCTATCATTTCCTTCATAAATGTCTTTCAATTTTTCCCATACTTCATACGAAGTTCCTAAAGAAATAACTTTTATTCTTTCAGTTTTACATAGAGCACTGAAGATAGCATACCTTGCATTTTCATTCTCTTCATAAGCCGCAATCTCATCTGCAGAGGAAGGACCAGTGGATGGTGCAACATACTTTGTCTCCACAACTTTCCAAATCTTGAAACCAAGAGAAACCAAATAAAATCTCATCTATTATTTCTAGTCACTATAATTATCTCCATCAAAAAGAAGGATCTACAACTTGTGCGTCATCTGATCTACCTCAAGTAGTTAATCTTTTCACCAAGGAACCAAAGCTCTAATACCAATTTTTGAAATGCACAAGAGAACTCAGAGGGGGGGTGAATCAGTTGTACAAAATTGGTTTACTTATAACCTTAATCAATTCCACTTTAACTTAATCTATTATTAAGTGTGAACATGAAAAGAAAATAACAAAAAGCAAACATCAAAGACACCCAGTTTACGTGGAAAACCCAATGAGGGAAAAACCAAGGTGAGGATTAGCTCACAATATAGTAATAATGTAATACCAAGTACAAAGGCTCACTGCTAGAGGGATCACTACCCAGATACAAAGGCTCACTACCTACAATAGGACTCACTGTCTAGAAGGAAGCTCACCGCCTATAGAAAAAGAAAACATAAATAAAGATCCACCACAAAAAGGTTCCACACATTCACAACTTGATTAGAAGATTGTAGAAACCATTAGCTCACTGCTTTTAGGAATCTAACACATTAAATTATTGGTGCCTTGATTCACTCTTACACACTGTACTTTTCAA
Organism: Sequoiadendron giganteum; assembly: GCA_007115665.2. Classification (NCBI taxonomy): domain Eukaryota; kingdom Viridiplantae; phylum Streptophyta; class Pinopsida; order Cupressales; family Cupressaceae; genus Sequoiadendron; species Sequoiadendron giganteum. Next base: position 643,905,225 of record CM021100.1, read on the forward strand.
ACTTGTTTGCACGCTTCACTTGCTTGATACAAAATTTACAACATCTTGATTTTATTTTATACCATATTCAACCCTAGAAGCATTCTCCAAGGTTGGTTATACATCCTTCAATTTAAAAATTCAAATTAGGTCGGCTACTCAACATTCCTGTGGTGGATAAGAATGAGAGAGTTCCAATTAAACATTTAATTGGGATCTAGACAACATCTTGGATCAATCACATTCTTCCTTAATTAAATGCAAAATCTTTATGTAACGTGTAAACACCAATTCAGCCAAACCTAATGAAAACACCAATGATCTTTTGAAATGAGTGCATATCCAACAAGATGATCAAATGTGGATTACTCAACATGCTTCACCAAACATTTTACCATCTCTAAAAAACCTCCAAGTACATCCGTAGCAACTACAAAAATCTTCATACATAGAATATTCTTCAATAGTCCAACCAAACCAACCAACAAAATACAAGGGCTCTAGAGAAATTCTTCCAGAGTGCCCAATCACAAGCATGATTTTTCAAAACATAGAAAACATCATTATGAATCATTTCCCAGATTTGCAAGATCTAAAACAATACACCAGAAGACTACAGAGCCAAAATATTTCTCCCAGTCCACAAGCAAATAGTTCTATCAAACCAATTCACATATCTGTGAAAATATCTTCCAGTCTCCATCAATCCAGAAGCTAAAACTTAGGATATATTATCTACCAAATCTTATGAACAATACCACATATCCACATAGGTATAGGATCAACATAGAAGAAATGTAGAGCACAATACCGAAGCACACTCAAAACACACACTCAACACTGCCTTCATTATTTCTTAAATTTTCGCAAAAGCACTTTGAAAAAACACAACTACAACTTCATAAATATAGCTCCATGTAATCTAAGCATTTCTACAGTATCTTAGTTATCCATGTGACATCTGCAATCAACCTGAACTATGTTGACATAAATTACAACACCACCAAACACACCCATACTTGAAAAAAAAGTAGACCGAGCAAAAAAATATAGCAAAGCTACAAAAAAAAATTCCAGATCATTAACCGAGGCCAAATTCTCCTCAATGACCCCCTCATGCATTTCCATCACATCCTTGAACTCCTCAAATGGGACAAAAATTCATTTCTTAGTTTTACTCCTCGTTCTCAGACATGGGCCAACATCAACAACTTTCTACACAATAGAAGCTAAAGTGTCATTCTTCTCCATCGAGTTCTTTGGATGAACCTCCTCCATATCCATCTCAATATCACCTAGCTCTAGGGGATTAACATTTAATTTCAAGGAAATCTGATTCAAAAAAGAGAGGCCCTTAGCAGTTGAATTCAGAGAATTATTACTAATATTAACCACAATCTTTAGATTTTTAGAAAACTTGGAAATTACGTCCTCAACGTTAACAAATCTCTCTTCAAAATTATTTTTGACTACCACTTCCAATTAAGTAATCCTCTCCTCATGATAAGTGCTAAGACAATCAAAATTCACAACCAATTAATCAAGCATAACATTCATGGTTTAACCTTACATTTAATAGCACATTCCTTTTTATTACCATGCACCAAATCCACACACATCTTGTCAATTCTTAAGTTGCACATTGATATCCTTAACCTATGAGAAGAGCCATTTAACTAGAGACATCAAGTTATGAGTATCATCCTCAACCATCCTACAAAACATACCCATATTAACCTTGTCCCAATTGACATGTGGCAGATCTTGAAAGCCCGCATTATCAATAGGGACCTCCTGATCCTCCTCCTTATCCTTTATTTCATCCTCCATAGGGGAGTCCTCCAACTCAATCACATCAACCTTAACACGACTCTTATCCGGTAATTTCACTAAGTTAGCCAAAATTTCTAGTTGATCTGCCTTCACAACACTCCCTTTAACCTCTTAGAGTGGAGAGGAGAGACATGGGTAACCTGAATAGGTTCAACCTCCTTGGAACATTTCAAACCCTCATTCCCATGAATAATATCCTCCATCAACTGCAAAGACCCAGATATGCCTTTACCACCATCTAGACCATCCTTCTGAATAGGGGACTCCAAATCACCCACTTTACTTTCATCCAGAGAATGATTAATATCAGAAGCAGGGGATTCCTCCATGAAATTTTATACCTCCACCTTCTTCTCTTTCCTAAGACATTTTTTCTTCCCCTTCACACTCTTATTCCTAGGGGTCACCATCACTTCTTTAATCTCAATGTTTGTTTCATATCCCTTCGATCAAGATTTGGAAGCCTCAAAACCCTCCATAGAGTCATTGATTTCCTCTGACAACTCCTCAAAGTCTGAATCATCATCATCAAAATTTCCTTCCCACTCCACTATCGAATCACTAGTCTCATAGCTATAATTTTTACCAACCTTCTTATGGGCATGAGGCTTAGGAGAAACATGGATTAACTTCAACTTAATGTTTTCAACCATTAAATTCATAAGGCCTTCATGGAGAATGGTATTCCTGGGGTTCCTGCGATGATCCTCAATACTCGACAACATAAGATAAAAACGAAATGAAACCAGAGCATTATGCTGAAAATGATTAACAACATGAAATGATAGCTATAAATCATAGAAAAACTACCCTCCAAAGTGAAGTAATACATAATGGCTAAAGAAATATACCTCCATAATGGCTTGAGAGATCTATGAGAATACCCACCACTACCAACCTACCTGAGCTTCTTCTTCTCATCATATTTAAAGAAATTAGCAAAGGCTTTCTTAGCCACAACTCTATCTCTATATAATTTCCTTCCAGAGGTAGGAAGACCAATTAAATTCACTACAAAATCCTCATTGATATTAAATTCCACACCTTTAAAACATAGAATCATAATGCTCCACCCCTTAACAAAGACCTTCCTCGCCTCAAGATTCGACACTTGGAGCTTAAGAAAATAAGGGCTAGCCCCACCCTTTTCCAGGTGCTCCCACATAGTTTCATTAGTCTAAAACCCCTCACAAGTACTTGGCTCCACTCTGCAACAAGCACCACCCATGGCGGCATGCAACGAACAATACTCTACCAACACTTTAATCTTCTGCACAAAAAGGATTAAGCAAACAAACCATAGAACAATACAATAGAGACCCACAAAGCATGTAAGCCTTCTATACAAAGTACCACCACACCTAAGATACCAAACCATAATATCATAGATTACAAGGAGGCAATAATGAGAAGAGAAAGTCCAAACCATGATGTGTAAGAACCAACTCATAAAAAATTTAGAGAGTCTTTCCCCCAACTTAATAAGCTTAATGACAAGACACCTAGTCATTATTAGAGAAAAACTTAAGATTAAGAGGCAAGGATTCAAAATCATCCCATTTATTATGAGATACCATACCCACATTAGCCACCCCATTAGCTAATGAGTTAGCTTCCCTAAACACATAAAATTTTGATCTCATCAAAATAATTGATGATAGACAATGAATCATTAATAAGATGGGCAATCGAACAAGAAGGCAAACTAGTCAACAAAAGACACAATGATATTAAGGGAGTCCCCTTTGGTGCAGGAGCACCTATTTGATTTCTTGCCTCCATGAGGCTATTTGTAAATAGTTGATCTATTTTGTGTATTGGGTCTTATAATAAGGTTTATAAAATCATTTTATAGGTGTTTGAGTCTTAGGAAGTAATATTTGAAGTCATTTGTCAAATAATGTTTAAAGTTGTTCCATATTGTAAAAATTGTAAAAGTTGCTCAAGAAAGTTGTCAAGCAACTTGTCAAAAGTGTCATTAAGGTGTTTTGTCAAAAAACTAACTAAAAGGTGGTTGAAAATAGTTTTTTTTGGTTTTAAATGTATAATTACACCCTCCAAAACTCGAATTGGAGAGGTTGGAGACATTATTTGTGAAGTTTGATGAATGGCAACCTCAAGTTTGTGTGCATTTTCTGATTTTACATTGTTTCCAGGTTGAAGTTGTGGTTTTTACGGCCTGATATGCACTCAGATAATGGATTATCATATATGGATGGAAAGATATCTATTTCTAGTTTCCAATTATTTTTGTCTCATTCAATTTTATTGAGTTTTGTGGGAGATATGATTATTTTGGTGAGACTGCCTATTTTAACAATATTGTGCAGAATTTACAGTCTGAAAGAATGTGATGGTACGGATTTTAAAGTATATATTTTGGGTCTGAAACCAAGTTTATGTTGTTCCTATATGAATCTACTTTCATTTTCTTCAAGTCTCATCAAATTTCATTAAGATTTGAATAAGTTATGATCATTTTAGTGAGGGCAGGTCTGAACCCTGTCTAGGGTTTGCAGTTTTGGGAAAAATGAAATAGTTTTCTTTTGGGCTACCATGGTTATGTTTCCAATGTGACATAGAATGAATAATAGAATGTGTTATACAAAGATTGATTTGGATTAATTTTGAAGGATTGTGAGATATGTTGTTGAATCCTCCTAACTCTGCATCACCCTTCAAGCCAAAGTTTGGAGACCCCAAAAAATTTCACCAAAACAAGGCCATGATAGGTTGTTGAAGCCTCTGCGTAGTAGAATATTATATGGTTGATTAGGTCATTCTTGGGGTTTTCCTGATCCATGGGAAAGGAGATAAATTTTATATTTTAAGATACTTGGTAGTAAAGTCATTTTTATTATGAGTTGTTAAGTGGGTTATTCTTGGGATTTGTCTAATCCATGGGAAAGGTGGTAACCAAGGTATAGAGTATGAATGGTTATAAAACCAAATCAAGCTAGGAAGGTGGGTGAACGTGTGATTACACTCTAAGTTCTGGGTGATGGAAACTTTGGCCAAAGAAATGTAAGTAGCCACTATTTACACTATCAGTTTCACTATGATTTGGGATTATGTACTAGGCAAGGGATGTTCATACATGTAGGTTGTAACCACTATATGCCAGTTCTAGAAATGTATAGGACACAACACCAAGCTCAAAAAAGGCTATTGTTATGAGGTTACCAAACCAATCTCTCCATTGAATAGTAGGGTCATCTTACTAGTTAGGTAGATGTGCTAGGGACCATAGTAAGTCCATGGTTGGTTAAAAAGCACTTGAATGATGCTTCTCCTCATCAATTGGCATCCAATATTTGAGGGGGACTTCTTGGATCATTTGTACTCTATATATTTTTCAAGCTTGTTTAAGCTATATTTTGTAACTTGTATCCATCTCAATGGGAATCTTAAGTATGATATGTCATATGGAAATTATGTATCAACATTATTTGAATTAATGAAAGGAATTATTTTGTATGCAATGGGAAAGTTTGAAATATGTTTCAAAAGTATATTTATTATTCAAAGGAAAAGAATTTTTTTATTTTTCTTAAAGGTTAGATGCATACTCTATTCACTTTTGGGTAAAACATAGGAAAAATTACTCTGTAGAACTATGGGCATGTAACATTGGGTATATCCTTTGATGGTTCCCTATATGTTTTCCCACTAGAGATTCTTGGTTAGTTGAAAATGTTCTACCTCCATAGGTGTGAGGGGCATATTAGAAAAAACTACCCTATCATCAAGAAGATTTCCAAGCCAAACCCTAAGTCATAGGTCATTGGTACTTCTAGTTAGACCATTGCTATGTGCCCTAAGGAAGCCCCATCAGGCTTGAATCCCATTCAGGTCTTTGAAACTTGCTTCACCGTTGTTGTTGCATGTGACAAGATTAGTTTTTGTCATGCTCCTTCTATTCAGCCTTTGTCCCCTCGCATTCCCACCCTCATTTCCACTTCCAAGAACTTCCCTTGTAACTCTCTCCCTATTGATTATGCCCATGTAACCCCTCTTTTTCTTTGTCAACCCCATTGCTTCCCTTCAACCCGAGGAGCCCCCCCTCCATTGGCACCCTAGTTTCTCCTCCTTCTCCCACCCCTATTTTATTTCCCTATTCTCTAGTCTGCATTTTGGATATTATCATTGTTGCTTTGGGCCCACGTAAACTCAATGTGCATCAGATTGTTATGAAAGAAATTAGGAAAAAAATTGAAGAAATAATGCTAAAAGTAATCTTATTAAAGAACTATAAATTGAGATCTTCCAAAATTGAGTTTAAATTAATGGCAATTGCAATGTGGTTATGGATAATAAAGCCAAGAATAATAATAACAAAATAAAAAATCCTTCTATTGTTAAAAACCTTATATCTAATTTTGAAGGAAAACACCATGCCACCTTGGATGTGCATGATAATATTACCTATTTGGGCTCATTCCCCAACCAAGATAAGAAAAAAAAAGATAAATTTCTACCTGTCACCCCAAATGATGATATTATGTTGTAGACTCAATCTAGCATGGTTGTTTACCCTAATTGTAAGTCCTACCCTAAAGTGATCTCCCCCTCCCCCACAGATTCTTGTTGAGACTTCCAAAAATCTAAGGAAATTAAGTGAAAATGAGCCTGATGCTACCCTCGAGATAGATTAGGTGAGTGTACCCTACCCTCCCAAAGAACCTAAGAAAAGGGGAAGCAAAAATAAATCAATAGCTCTCAGTTAGGGAGCATTGGCATATGAAAAGGTAAAAGGAAGAAAACAAGTATCGTTATCCCAACCCCTTCATCCAAAAGGGTGGAGAATGAGGAGCTTGGGTTGAAACTGTTTAAACATTTTAATAATGCTAAAGATCACCTCAATGAAGTAGTAAATGGTGATGCTTAAATACACCTATTAGAATGTCATGGGATTAGAATCCCCTGATAGAAAACATATTTTAAGAAGATTCCTTAATTTGGAAAGGAACAAAGACTTTTATTTCCTCCAGGAGCTTAAGGCTGTGGGCTTCACCCTGACTCCACTTAGGTTGAAACCAAGCACAGAAGGAAGGGGGCACAACCATTTTGATCTCCAACAATTGGACTCAACACCTCATTGGGTCTAGGGCCTCTCGTGCAATAGGGTTGTGTGGGCCACTTTTGAGAAAGGAGATGCAAGATTTTGTGTATGTTTAGTATATGCACCCAATAAATACAAAGAAAGGATTATTTTGTGGAAATGGCTCTTGGACCTCCCTGACATCCCCTGGATTGTTCGTGGGACTTTAACATGGTTAAAAATGATATAGACAAGAAAGGTGGCCTGAACATGGAGTGTAAGGGAAATGAGAAGTACTTTTGGTTGAGGTTGAAGAATAAACTCAACCTATTTGATCCCATGGAAGGTATGAAAAATGAAAACAAATCCATCTATACATATGGTGTAATTCCTAGAAAGGGGATAAGAGAATCTACTACAAGCTTGACAAGTTCTATGTCAACAAAGAATACTTTACCTTTGAGCCCCTTTAAGATGGTAACAAAGTTATGGTCTACCCTACACACTTTCAGATCATCACTGCATCAAGTCCAACATTGTTCTAAATAGTACAAGAAGGAAAGTTCCTAAATTCAAAGACAATTTCACCCTCAACACTAAGTTTCTTAAGGATGAGAATTGTAGAGTTGTCACTACTACCTTGAGAGGAATTAACAAGTAGATGCTCAAAGGACTTAATCATATTGAAATATTGAATTAGTGTGTGAAAGGTTGGAAGCTCTTGTTACAAACCTTCAACAAAAAAGGGGAAATAGACTTAATAAGGTAGGAAAACCATCTCCAAGAAGAGTTACTTTAGGTTGAAACCAAAATCCAAGAGGACCCTCACAATGATTCATTGTATGATAGACTCAATGGAGTCAAGATCTCCTTAAGAAGTCTTCAAACTAACAAGATTCAAGGCCTTAATGTCAAAGCCAAATTGAACTGGTTGAGTTGTGGTGACAAGATCTTAAAGTTCTTCTTTAGGCATATTAGAAAAAAGGGAAAAAAGGAACAAATTGACTAGATCTTCCACAATGGAACTTTTGTCTCCAACCAAGAAAATCATTGAACAATTATTCCTCTTCTACAAATAAATTTTCCAATTTGAAGGAAATACGGAAGAATACATTAATTCTAGCGAGACAATCAAAAAGTTAATTCCCACTAAGATCTCAAAAGAATATGCTTCTGACCTTTCAAAACCTATATCCACTGAGGAAATCAAGAGGGCCATTACAAGCATGAGCAATGAAAAGTCTCCTAGACTGGATGGTCTCTCTATGGATTTATACAACGAGTTTATTGATTAGGTTAGTGAAGATTTACATTAGGTTTATATGGAGGCCTTAAGGACGGGCTCACTTGGTTAAAGCATAAATAAGGGGCTTACCAAACTCCTTCCCAAAGAAGTTGACAAAACTATGATAAAGAATTGGAGGAAAATCACTCTCTTAAATTTCTCCTATAATATCTTGGCCATGTTAATGACAAATAGGATTACTCATATTCTTCCTAAGTTCATAAATAACACACAAACTAGATTCATCAAAGGTAGATACATTTTGGAGAGCCTGATAACTAGTTGGGAGGCAATGGAATGGTCCAGACATAGTAACCAAAACTTGAACACTATCAAGCAACAAATTATCAAAATATAAACCCAACCATGGGTTCCATACCAAATTTAAACTACAATATTCAATAAAATACCATTCCAATGCAATCATCGACAAAAAAATAAATACTATTCCAACTAGTGCAAGCCTTGAAATAATAGATGGTTAATATACAAGCCTCCAAACTTAAAAATAAATACACAATGGAGGACATATGTCCTTATCCCATTGCTAGAAGTACACACATAGCACCTAACCCTCCTTTCCAATCACCCATAATCCCTAGTTATCCATCCATCAACCCTTCATACTAACAACTCCCAACAATCCAAACTACTTACCAACAACCTACAATCCCTAGTCACCCCTCTATCTCTCATTCATGACCAATAACCCAACAACAACCAACCACAAGGTTATCCACAACCTACCAACACCGTCCAAAATAATGCACAACATGGTTCCCTTAGAACTAAAATAACCCCAAAACATGAGTACACTCCCTTTGGGGAAACCAATAGATTTGGTGATGAACAAGCTAATCCAAGCTAATCTTATCCAACTTCAAAAAATATCTAATTATCACCCAAGGCCTATTATACCATCCTGGTGGAATGAGGATTCCTTCTATGAATACCATACGAACAAAGGGCATATAAATTCTTCTTATTATAGACTAAACACCATCATACAAGACTTTATTGACCAAAGAAAAGTCATTGTTGAAGATATGTCAAGGGAAAACCAAGAAGGTATTATAGCCTCCACCTCTTCTCATAATCCTTCATCCCCTGAGCCATTGCCATCTAGTCCATCCCTATCTAAAAATCCATCCATTAAAAACACATCTAGTACTGATTTATGAGGACTACTAGCAAAGGATTTTCCTCAAAATAAAGTTAGTCAATCCACTCCATCCTAATCCACAAATCTATCCAAAAAAACACATTTTTTTATGATCAGTAGGATGAATAAAAAAGAATTCTCAACTCTAACATCAAAATAAAGTTGGACAATCCCATCCATTTCTAATCCTACAACCTCTAACCCTCTTCCACCATTATTCCCTCTATCACCTACCAATCTCAAAAGAGATCTTCCTATCGAAACTCCTTATTGTCATGCTAAAATCCTAAGTCCATCAAAGAAAATACTATCATTCTCCAAAATCACATTCCATTGCCTAAACCATTGGATCTATGTCAAGAGAAAATTCCAAAGCATGATGAAATAAACTCCAACATAAATCAAGATCAAGTTACCCAATAAATCCCTATAGATCGTCATGATATACAGTCCAATTTGACCCTTGATCAAAATCCTATTTATAACATCCATGATAATCCAATCTTTGATCATGATCCTATCCATGAGTCTAGATCCAAGAATCCCCTCTAGATTACCATGATATCTAATTTAATCCAATCTTTGAGATCAAGATCTTATTCTTAATCATCTCATCCAAGTTGAGCCTATCTTAGATTCTACCATTGATCAAGAAGTCCAAGATATCATTGACCTCCATACCATCCATGATCAAAAACTTGAACTTGATCCTATCCAAACTCCAAACACCTCCATTTCCCAAGATGGGACACTTGCCTCCCTTGGACACATAGATAATAAAATAAATGACATGGATCAAATCAAATAAGAAGATAAAAAAGCTACTATGGATCATATAAACAAGAAGATACAAAAGATACTATGGATCAAATCAAACAAGAAGATAGAAAATCCACCATGGATCAAATTGGCATGCCAAATGATCAAGAAGAGACAAGCTTGAAAAAGGAGAAAGTTACAATATCCTATCAACTAGGATCATCCACTTTTGTCAAAGAGGGATTTCTTTCAAATGAGAAAATACCAAACATTAATGGTTTCCAACTACTTAATGATGGGTTAGCATATTTTTTCCAAAATAAAAAATATCTCATCGCAAATAGAATATTTTAGAGCATGTAATATCAAGGAAGAGGATTAGGCCTACATGATCAAGGCATTCTAGAACAAGTATAATTTCATGCAAATACTAGATATCAAGGTCTTGGTTATTCTTCAATTAGCAAATCAAATGATGTTAGTGGTACCTCCATGATATTGGGGGCAACTTTATCTAATACAAACATCAAAATGGGGGCCATGAGTAGTCCTTACCATAAGGTTTCTACCAACACTCCTTCCATCCACACCATGAAACATCATTCCCAATTCATTAAACACGTTAATTAGAACCAACAAAAATAAAATTCTTACAAATGCAAGTCCAAAATCAAATATCAAAGGCCATTGAATACAAAAATCCAAGTGGATAAATGAAGTTAAAATGGATCCCAAAGAAAAATGGATGAAGTAAAGAAAAAAATCCAAATCCAATATTCAATAAAAATGTGGAGCCACAAGAAAAGAGGTCTCCTACATATAACAAATGACCACCTCCTTAAAAATGGTCATTACACAAAGCATATAAAAGAATTGGTTCCAAACACTTTCCCAATCAAAAATATAAACTCCAACATCCACCACCCCAAGTTTTGAAAATAAAAATCCCTACATCAAAACTTCCAAATAATTCACCCACATCTACCCCCACTGATCATAATCCTCTCATCTAAAGTCTAAGAATCCTACTTCACAAATCCATCGCATTTTGGCAAAAACATTTTATCATAAGGACTCTCATGGCACTCTATCACAATGTGTGTATTCCGATAAGGCCAACCCTATTATTAGAAAGTATCACAATGACATCCATTAGTTGCATGAAAGTGCCATGATCTTGACAAGACATCTACTCCATAGAGATCACTATTGTAATATCATGACACTAGCCTCTACATCAACACCATCAAAGGATTTAGTACAATCAGTGATATTCTAAAGCATCAAGGCCATTTAGAAATATAAAAATAACAAAAATAAATAAATTAAAAACTCAAAAAATACAAAAAAAAAAGAAAAAAATTATCACCTTGATGAAAACCTTGCAAACAAGTGTCTTGTTTGTAATTTATGCACACAAAACATGTACAAGTAAAGTTTAGAGTATGTAATTTATGTCCTTCCAAATGTATGAAAAGCTAGAATGACTATGACGCTTTATAGTTATGTTTTTTAATGATACAAATGCTACTAATAGATCATTGTGTGCATATGTGGAGATTTGGATACAAATGTCTATTTACATGAGGGAAAAATAAGGGCACACCATCAAAAATGTATTTGTTGGTGCCTAAAATTTTTAGGCAAGCAACCTTATGAGAAACCTAGTAAATGGGGGACCAATTGCGCTAAATTGAGTAACCTCCATGATTTTTAAAGAAGTCGGCTCTTCTTGTTATGGGGGTTTGGAAATGGAAAAGGAATAAAATATAAAAATAAAGTATAACCTAAGGTGATGCGCCAAGATTTAGTTATCTAGGAATGGGAAACCTTCCTTTCAAATGAGGTTTGAGGGCTTGTTCAACAATCTACATATTCGAGAATAATAGAAAAATAGAGATGAAAATCTTAAGCAGTTAATCAAATGACATAGTATAAATTTTGCATACATCTACTAAACAAGAAGAGTCTTAGACATGATTAGAATAGTAATTTTCTATTTAAGTTATAAAATTTATAGATAAACTACTTAATACAACAAGTAGCACAGTATAATGTCTTATATCAACTAAGAAAGAAAGAGGCCAAACAATGGGCACAGTCTATAAGTCTCAATATAGTAGTCAAAAAACACTATAAAGGTTTAGATCTATTTAGTCTCTTTTTTGTGAATTTTGAACCCTTACTCAAACAACAAGAGCAATATATATAGACCACCCACTGCCATCGAGTCAGTAACTAAAAAGATTCCCAGATACAAGTAATGATACCTATTGCCATGATTTCCCAAAACCATTGCAACAAAAATATTCGATTCATCGCACGCAATCGCCTTTGAACAAGATTTGCTTCTTAACAAATGATGGTTGTGGTCCCAAGGAAGAAGCAACAAAACTCTCTGGGTGACACATGTCACTCACCCATATAGTTGGTTAGGAGATGTGGCAAAGAGATGGATTTTCTCACTCACTCATTCCAACCCTTCAATTAAAATCCCCGCAGAGATGACACGTGGAGAGATTTGTATTCGAAGACTGGTTTTGGGGACTGCAAAAAAGTTGCTCACAGAATGATGCGACGTGCCATGCGGACAACACTTGAAAGAGAAACAAAGGAGAGAGGGATCCCAAAGTGTGCACCTCTGACATGTAGTGAATAGATGAAGCTTGAAAGAGAAGCAAGGGAAGAATCCCCTTCAATCAGCGCGCAATGGGAATGTGGATCAAGCATGCAAGGCCGATGAAAAAGGGGTTGAGACTTATGTGAAAATATCAATATTAATCCAAAGGGATCTCAAAGGATTTTTCAATCCATAACTTTTGGCATCTACTAGGGGCATTTCGCTTCCAGAATTGGAACCCAAAATTTTTGGTTCGTAGACCAAAGACCTATCCAGTGATGCAACGAAGTTAGAGTTTTGAGAGTGTAGTCTACATAGGTGGTCATTCCGCCTCAGAAGGCATTGATGTGGCATGGTGTCACGTACTGATTTTTATCAATTATTTAATTGCAAAAATAAATCTTGAGATTTGCATGTTTATGTGAGAAGATTATTGAAATTGATGATTATTGAAATTTGAAATTAAAATTGAAATTGAAAGTGAAATTCAAATTCAAATTCAAAATGAAAATGAAATGATTTTAAATTCATTATTATGAAATTCAGGGATTGTCATTGCTAATGAGAACTTGAGTGCAAGTGAACGCAGGAACAGGTGAACGAGAATGAAGGCAAGAACATTATTCAGGTAGAGTCGTTTTAGCCATTAGACATTTATGAGGATGATGGAATCTCACACACCACTTAGTTATTAATGTGTTTTCGTGATGATTATTATTTTGGAAATTTTTAAATAAGTTTATCTGAATGCTCAAATTTATGTGAATATGAATATGTTTGCTTTATGAAATGGAAGGAAAGCTGATGTGCGAAAAGAATTCCTCAATTTGAGTATATTAAATTATTATTGGAAAAAAAGATTTAAAATAAGAGTAGAAATATATATGTTTAAATAATTATATATTAAATTCGTTTATTTAAATGGAAATTAGAAATAAATGAAATACGTTTTTAATTGAAATGAATTGAAAAGAGAAAACAACAAAATACGTTCAAAATTGAAATTGAATTGAAAACAACAATTAACAAATTGAAAACAAATATCTTACAATCAATTTGCATGCAATCAAATAAATTGAAACTTGGAGTTTGGCAATTAATTCTGGAGATCAGAGCTAAGATGGTGGATCAAACTTTGTTAACCACTCCACCATTGCATAGAAAAAGAGGAGAGAAAAATTCGATCTTTTTGGGAGGAAGCTAGAAAAACAGTTTGGTTTTCTTTAATTATTTTATTGATGATGGATATTACCTCCCATACGCCAAAACAAAGGAGAGAGGGAGTTACTTATTCCCATGCATAGGAGAAGGAGATTGAATATTATTTGCAAACATATTTTTTTTAGGCATCTTCACATGCGCATGAGAGAAGCTCACAAGGCGCGGCCAGAGCAGGGAGGTAGTGTGAATAAAGAGAGAAAGTGCACAAGGAGAAGGTAGGAGATAGGGAAGGCGCGTAGAAGGAAGGGAGGAGATAGGGGGAAGGAAATAAGATAGGCACAGAAATGGAAGAAAGGAGAAGGCATGGTTGGAAGGAAAGCAGCCAATAGGTGAGGATAAGGAGGGGTGCCCAGGGTGAGGATAAAGTGAGGTTCGCAAGGAGAGTGGGAAGAGAGGTGCATAGGAAGGAGGGTGTACATGGAAGGAAGAGGAAGGGAAGTAATATGCAGGGAGAAAGGGGAGAGTTAAATTCAAATGTAATTTTGTTCCATTCATCCCACATATGCAACAGGGAGAAGACAAAGGAAAGGCGCGGGTGAAAGAGAAGAGAGGGGGAAATTCATAACAGAGATCCCTCTTCATGATACGCATGAGAAAGGGAAGTTAGAAAGTACATAACAGAATTGGGAGATTAGGTAATACAAAACAACAAACTCTTCATCATACGCAAGCAAGGATAGAAGGAGAAAAGTTCCAATTAGAAACAAAAGAGAATTTGAACAGAAGAACAGCTAGAGGAGAGAAATTGACAAAAAAACAATTATTCATTGTCAGATTCAGGAAATTACCAGGTAGATTCATTCAAAACAAATTCATAGTCAATTTAAAACTGAGTTTAATTCTTTTCTTTTATTATTGCATGTTAATTTTGAACAGAAAACAAATCACTATTTCAATCCAATTTAGGAAAAAGATCAAATTTTATTGGGAAAATTGTTAAACAAGCTTGAATAGAAAACAATCAAGGAATAGTAGATTTTGTTGTTTAGTAAATTATTTTTTTGCATAATTGAAAAGATGCACACAGAAAACGTAATGTTTTAGATTTATTTAAATTTAGAAAAAGCTTCAGAAAAACCCAAAACTATCATATAGATTTAATTTTCAAAATGAAAAGAAACAGAAAAGATAGTGTTTTGATTTAAATAATATTGCTAAACATTTTTCCAAAATGAAAGATTAAATTTTTTTTTTTGTGTATTTAAATATGCTTGAAAAGAAAAAGAATGGATTTTGATCATTCTCAAAGATTGATTCTAAAATTTGTTTAAGAGATAGAAGTAAATGTGAGTTGTTATGTAGTTTATGAAAAGATATTATTATTTTAAGGAAAATATGAAAAACAGAAAAGAGAAGGAAGCAAGTTTAAAATATGATTACTTTGAAAAGAAACGAATTAGACAAATATTATATGAAGTGTAGTTAAATTATATGAGTAAATGAACCAAAAGAATGTGTGCTCATTTATTCTTGTTTTTTTATGTACTTAGTTACATACTTGAGATACACCTTCTCTTATTTTTGATTTTGAATATAAATTTGCAGTTCATGTATTTGCAAAAGATAATTATTGATTTTTGAATAGAACCATGCATGCTTGATAATTGAATGTGCATGTCATGTGTATGGAAAGTTACCTTTCGGGATGGGTGCCGAATATGGGTTTATAGAGAGCGTAGTTTTTCTTTTCCATAACTACTATTATTTGTCGTGCATAACATTTTACTTGGCCAAGTAACTTAAGGACCATTGAAATAGATGGAATATTTATAACTCTCTACCATATCCTAGTATCAAACTTGCTTGTTTCTTAAATGAATTAGAAAAATGAAAATGCTTGTGGAATTACTAGTTATACTAGGCACGCATCAGATTCCATCCTGCTTGTCGACTTCTTTTTGCTAAGCAATTCGTGCAAGGTCGAGTATTCTTTGAATGACTAAAGGATTTTGGGGAAGCGTAAGCTTCGAGGTTGGGTGGAAAAAGCACCTGAACCTTGTTCTCATCTTCATGTTTGAAGATATTCTATTGGATTGAAGAACAAAGGATGATTTCTTCATTTATGTATTATTGTATTCTTTAATTATGTATTGTTGAGCTTAAGGCAACAGAATGCCTAAGTCTCGAATTGTAAACTTATGTTACAAATACTTTTGTATTATTATCAATGTCATGTAAGATGACACATGTATGCATTTAACTGGAAGTATTATGAATCTATTTATCGACTTTAATTCATTGTTTTGAAATCGTTTGGATTTTATGAAGTCTAATGAATGAAGTTTTTGGATTTCTTTAAATATGAATGAATTTATTTAAAGTATTGTCCATGTTTAGGATTTAAAGAGTTTCACACTTTACACATGGAAATTATCCTATGCATCATGTAGATCGATAACTTCTTTGAAGGGTAGCTCCATCGAGATCCCTATCCTAGACTGGAGTTGAAAAAGGAGGCACACGATCTGAAAAGTGGCACCTTTTATGTTTATCGCTATCGGAGGTTGACTGAAACCTTGAAAGGAAAACATGTCCTGCTGCTTCTCCTTGATCCTTTCTACAATGTGTTCTACCATGGCCACTGAGTCATCAGAGAGAAAAAGTGAGGGCAGGCCCATTTGAGTCAACTGGGAAAATTGCATTCACATTTTTTCCATGGTCTGACACAGTGTTGCTTGGAAATTGTTAGCCTGAGCCATGGCCACATGACAATTAATGAATTCTCTTATTTTCTTGGCAGTTATCTTTCAATCTTCAATCCCCATGGAGACTAAGTCCACGTCTGCCACCGTATACAACTTGTCAAGTAACTTCTTTGCCTTGGGCACCTTTTCCACAATGAATTGGGCAACCTGCTCCATCATTCTGTGAATCTCCTTTCTTAAACTTACAACGTTGGCCATGAATTGGAGTGTCAATTGAAGGTTCAAACAAGACGCCTTGAATTTCTCCCAGCAGGAGATTTATAGTTGTTGGGCCACCAAAGGGAGATCTGACTGAGGAGCAAGCAGTTGGGGAGGTTCTTTCAAAATACCAATCTCTACCTCCTTCGACTCGACAACTTGCATCAGCTCCTTAATCCTTTTGCTTGTTGCGAAGATCTATTCCTACAGAGTTTTCAAATTGGAATCCTTGCTTTGTAATGAATCTTTGGCCTGGCGTCGAGTTGTGGAATATTTTTTTGAGAGAGCTTTAGCTCTAGAAATTCCTTTTTGAATTGAGCTTGCTTGCCCTAGAGTTCCTCATCTTTCTACTGTATTTCCCACTTCGTCTAAATCAACCAACCCTAGAGCTCTTGGTTTTTCTATTGTAGTTCAGTAACCAAGTTGGGATCCTAGGATTGGAACTTTGTGAGCTCCTCCTAAATTTTTACCTTTTTTCGCGAACGCTTGTTGAGATAGGCATGCAATTTTGACATCCCTCGCCTTCTTTTTCTGTAGGACTTCCATTATTTCCTTGATGTTCTTGACCTCCTCTTCCCACTTCTTTAATTGGAAAATACACTTCAAAATTTTAGTAGTAACCACCCACTAAGTCTCCTCCATCAGCTCAACCTTGTCTTGTAGTCGGGCTGTGTGTAGATCGATCTCCACAACATGGATGGTATAATACTTGGGTTGCATTTATCGTTGTGGGTTGATGGTATTTGGAGTCATGGTTGCAAATTTCAATGACCCCTGCACTTCATTAAACAAGGTATGCACATGTGGCCTGACTGGCCTTGCTAAATATTTCTATTTTCTTTTCTAGGCTCTGATAGACCGTGCTTCCTTTATCCGATTGCCTTGATCAATGAATTGTGTTGGAAACCTAATTAGTTCACCAACAAAGGGTGTACCAGGAGAAAGAGCGAAAGGGAAGGAAATCATTACTATCTCAAAGGATGTTTTCTTTGACAGAGACGTCGTCAATGAGGAGAACAGGGGAATGTTATGCTAGGGTCCAGCTTAGGAAGTGGTGGGAGGAATCATAGGAAGTGGCAGTAGTGGAGATGCAAAGGATTCCATTTGTTGATCAGTTTGACTCGAAGCCAACGTGGTGGGAGAAAAAGGACTTGCAATAGTGGGTTGATATTGGGCTCTGATTAATGGTGGAGCAGACCGTGGAGGAGTAAAAGATATTCCCTTGACTTGGGAGAATTAGGAGAAACCTCCCGCGGGGGTAGAAGAAGCAAAAGAAAGGCTAGCACTCGAGGTGATGGGAGACACATAGTTGTAATGGAAGCAAAATAATATGAAGTGAGAAGAGAGGGAGAGAAAGATAACTGAGTTGCCACGGATGTCGATCCTTGGCTCACTACAAATACTTGTGAGCTTTCCCTAGGAGCTTCATTCATGTGCGGTTTCTTCATGGGTGGAGAATCATCCACCCAAGGTTATGACCTCTTGATTCTGTTGGGCTATCCTGGGTTTCCTCAGGGTCCATGTATGTTGTAGTGAAGTCTCTGAAAGAGATGAAGCTAGTTGTGCACTCTATGGGGATTTGTCGGGCTGCTCCACTAATTTTCCAATTCTATGCACTGGGGCTTTCTTCACCTCTTTTCCCTTGCTTACTGTAGTGTCCTCCTCCAGATCTGTTTCCTCATCTCCACTTGCATTGGTATCATTGTGTTCCTAGTTCTAGAGATCATCAAATTTTTTATCCATGCCTTGTGCCTCGAAAGCGGCATCGAGGTTTTGGGTCTCTTGACGATAAATCCAAAAATGTGCAATCTTTTCTTCACTCCACTGTCATTGATTGACCAATTGGTTATGAAGGGTAGCCCTAATTTTACATTTTTCACTGGGCTTGCCCAAGAGAAAATAGGAGAGCCATGGCCACCTCCTGATGAGAGCCAATTGTGTCTCATTTTATACCATATTTTAGCTTATTTCATATACCTTCACACCCACTTCCACATTCCATTTTCGTTCCATATCATACTATTTCCCCATTTTATGTTGCATATGATTAAATAATGTATAAGTTGTATTTAATAGAGTTTTGGATAAAATATGGAAATTAGTGATTGGTTGTCTTTACTAATAAGCATTGTGGTTTTCAGACTTGAGGAATACAACTTGCAACATGCTAATTAGAAGAACTTCTTGTCAACTTTTATGCAGAATGTCTTCCTGTCATTTTCTGGTCAGGAACTTTTGTGTATTACCTTCTGACCAACAATTTATTTATGTCATTTTTTTAAAAGACTACATCATCATCCAAGGTGGAATTAGTTACCCTTTACTGCTAAATTTGAATAAGCATAGGAAATCATGGTTATTTCCAAATAGAGATGCAACTATCGGCTATGAAGAGGAAACCAAAAACCTTCACTATTTATTATAACAAGATGATTCATGGTCCCCAAAAGATGGAGCAGATGCAATCGGTCAAGGCTCCACATGTGTTATTCTTATGGAATAAAGGAGGAAACCCATACTAGATATTTGTTGCTAAATAGTTGGAGGAAAATCTACAAAGATTCACGTCCTTTATTCTTGCCTGCAGTTATAATGAGTATGTTTTGCATTGTAATTTTCGAGCAAATGAAGGCAAATCTCAAAAATCTAAAACATGGGTTTTGTCCAGAACGGGCCCAATTAAGTTTTTGCGCGATAGAATCCTCATAAAATGAAGGAGCAGAAAGATACGGGTGGTTTTTAAAGACAACATTTTATGATTTATTGTTGCGGCCAAGATTACATATACACCATTCTTTTGTTGACTACATGCCAAAATAAGTTATTTTGTTTACACTATATTAGATATTAGTTGTTGTAGCCATGGGCTATAAATATGTAATATCAGCCCAAAAGAGAGGAATATATATAGACTTTAATAGAATTTGATCAACACTCTTATAGCATATTTTTATGTATTATCAAGTTGTGAAATAAAATATTATTCTGCTGATCCGTCCAACATAGAGAGGCACTTTATTTCCACTCACCGTGTGAACTAGAGGAAGCGCCTACTCTTGGAATGCTTGGTGAGGTTGTTGCATGTTTGAAATAGTTAGAATTTACATTTTACACAATTTAATTGTTTGTTGCATTTTATTTCTATGTGATTTAATTTCTTGTGTTTTATTTACAAGCTAGTTTAAATTGATCTTCATTGGATAATCATTTTAGATGTTGATATTCTATTGATGTTGGTGTGTTTATCTGAAGCATAAAGTGAGAGTTCTATTCTGATTTATAAAAGAGGTTGTTGTTGTTTGTAATAATACTTGTCACTGCTGCTCCCATCACAGATTATTAATAGTTCCTGGCACAATTCTGACAGGAAGATAGAATAGAAAGGTTGAACTAGATTTTCGCTAGGAAATTGATGCTTGTTCTAGCTGCATTTCATCCCCACTTGATTCATTGCTTTCCTCCCTTAGGTATACTTCCACAACACTTCTCGCAAGCTATGATCCCTGGGTTGACACTCTTAGACCGAGCTGATATCCTTCTTTATTCTTTACCACCAATTTTGGCCTATCACCTCCTATCGTCAGCAGGAATAAAGGCCAAGTCCACAAATAGATCATCCTGGTTTGTCGACTGCAGATTCCATCGAGCCTCTTAGTAAGGTCAAGAGATGTGAGTCACTTTAACATTCAACTCTACCAAGTCATTATCATGATTATAATTCCATTTATCGCAAATTAATACTAGCCCCATATGAGCTAGCTTTGCCTCAAGCAAAACATGTGTTTACTTCTTTAACATTATCACAGGGCCAAAGTTCAAAGGGCATCTGAAAAACCTTTATGCTTCTTTCCCTTGCAAAAGTTGGCATCAATGATCGACAATTGCTGAAATACCTCAAGGGCCAAAACCTGGTATGTGATGCATATCAAGAGCCAGAATGGTTCCTTAGTGAAACCATGCAACCTAAAAAATGAGAAATCCTCTCCCAAGAACCAATCGAAAGGAGTAAAATAATACATCTATCTCGTTTGTTCGGCGGAAAAATGATAAACCTCGCCCTCTTTACTAAAATCTCGCAAAATCAGAGCCAAGAAAAACTTGGAGAATGCATAGTAATTATGAGTTATGGAAAGGAGGGGAGTCCATATCAAAACCGGCTTTCTTATCCCATTTTCCTCAGACTTAACCAAACCCAAACAGTTCCTAAAGATATCAAGATTCTAGTGCAAGAACATGTGGGCAAGGAGAGAAGAAAACCTGAACCTACGCTGCATCTTGTATTCTTTGAATTGGCTCAACATTTCTTGAACAATGACTTCAACGAAGTCATACCAAAATAGTGAGTGTTGTCTTTTCAACTAGAAACCCAAACCCATTTGAAACTCCTCAACATATTAATCATTGTCCATGCTACAAACAAAAGCCATCATAGAGAAGGCTCCTTGTAAATCTGCATTGAAGGTATTGAGCGCAATCAAAAACTATGGCGGCCTTGTTGCATCTTCCTTGGGCCTTTTTGTTTCCTGGTTATAAAATTCTAGAGAAATTTTTCTAGTTCTCCAAAAGTTTTCCACGTTTTCTACAGTGAATGTCTCCATGCCCTCTACTCTAGAGCTCCTTCTAATAGGAATGCATAGCATATTCCTAATTTCATCCACACTGATCATAATTTTCAATTCCTGGCCTTCAATGGCGTCGGTATCTAGGTTAAAATGCTAAGTGAACACATGAACTAGTTTCTGGGAAATGGTGTACCAAGGGGACCATATACTGTGGGAGACCGCAAAACCACAACTTGTGTGCAAAATAATCTTGGCTATTAATCTTTTTCATCCTTTCATAGGCCACTTCCCTAAGACTCTTAGGGTTAGTTTTAAGGATGGGGTTATGAATGTTATCCCATTCCTCCATTATCATGGTTTTGTCTATGTTCAAACTTCTTCTTTGCGGCCTGAGTGTAGGGCCACCTCATCTTCTTAGGAAATTTTGGCAAGGCGTAAGAGACAGTGTCAAAAATATTGGCCATTGGCACTACCAACATGGCATCCATCAAGCTCTATACCACCTCTCCTTGTGCTTCTATTTGAAGATTCTGGGCCATTTTAGGACTCTGTGAATTTTTGCAACGTTGAAACTTTTGCAACTCAATTCAATTTTTCCCAGTAAACCGTGTACTCATAATCTCTTGCAATAAAATGTGTATTTAAGACTCCTTGGTGTTATTCTTGTGTATACAACAATTACCATTCTCGACTAGAGTTAT
Source organism: Sequoiadendron giganteum (assembly GCA_007115665.2). Lineage (NCBI taxonomy): Eukaryota > Viridiplantae > Streptophyta > Pinopsida > Cupressales > Cupressaceae > Sequoiadendron > Sequoiadendron giganteum. The sequence continues at coordinate 643,927,291 of CM021100.1, forward strand.
ACACAACGGTTTCCTTTCTTGCAATAAATTGGCACATACCACCAACTCCTTTCATGCATGCAAAATGAATTCCCACTCCTTTGAAAAGACAATAATTCATGATGACAACCAATCCTCATGTCTTACAATACCAACCCTTGGGAAATTGAGCCACAAATTGAAGAGATACAAATCTTTTTACATGCTTTTGCACTTAATAACCTTGGAAAAAGTGATTGAGAAAAGGGTGTCATAATTACTCAAAAATATTTGAGTTCATCCTTGGAGACCGAGAAACATCCATAGCTTGACACTTAGCACTTGGTCATGCAGACCATCACCTGTGCCTACTACCAGTTTAAACTGATTAATTACCTCATCCTAATTTGCATGCAACAATTTGTATACAACAACCACAACTTGGTGGGATGTTCGAGATCACAACCCTGGTGGAATTCTCGAGTTTTCTATTGATTGTCATCATGCTTATCGCACACATGTGCCCTACTTAGGTCTATAAATATACCTAAGGATATTAGCAAAAATTATACTGGTAATTGGGTTTTTCTAGTAAGGGCAAATAATACTCCTCTTAGGCTCACTGGCAATAAGTTAGAGGTAGCTTTCCTAGGTGAGATATCTAGCTGACGTTCAAAGTGGATGACTAAGAACAAGCATTTTTTGGCAATTATTGCAATAAAATGGGTTTTGGGGAGGGATTACATAGAGTATGAGGATAAACTTACAAAGTAAATATCGACATTTGCTCTCATTTTTTTGTATCTTTGCTCTACATTCAAACACCAGACTGGATGATACTGAGACTCGTCAAGGAGATCTTCCCAAAGTGCTACCTCAGAGGCCTTGAAGAAGTTGTGTCTAATGCAGCATATGGCCTTGGTCTCCCCAAAGCCAGTGATCTCCACTGATATATTGAAGAAGACACAATGGTGCCCTAGGTGCCATTCTTGAGTGGATTTTGCCTTATGACAATTGGATAACACCGTTAAAGAGTTTCTTGTGCCTGCAACTTCTTCTTGAGATCCTGCAATGTAGTACTCTTTTATGATGTGGATTGGTACACTGACCTTCAAAATTTGGTGTTCCCACCTCCAATTGTCGTTGTTGTCATGGATTCTCTTGATGTTGTTGTTGCTCCTGATGCACGTGTTGATGTAATTCTTGATGTGCCTACTGCTACCGATGTTGATATTGCTCTGGTTGAAGAATAAATTCCCTTGTATTCATTTTTGTATATATGTCTCAAAAGGCCGTTAATACACACACTCAAAAAGTATGGCCAGAGAGCCATTTTTGAACTGTAATACTTCAAAGCATATGAATATAAAGCTCTTTTTGGCAATTTTTTGTCTCCTTTGCACTTCTCTACTTCTGTAACATGGGTTCCATGACAAAGCTCAAGCCAAACAAAACACAAAGGAAATAATTACATATTTACATAGTTAAAATGATTAATGAAGCTAATTGATGACTTTGAGGTGAATTCCATTTACCGGAATTTCCAATGCTTCTTTTCCCATATTTTCCAACTCAAATGTGTTATGTTGCTTGCATTGAATAATACAAAAAGGGCCTTCCCACAAACTATCAAATTTCCCATGTTGGCCAAGCTTAGCGGCTCTCTTGTTGAATTTTAGCACTAAGTCTCCATGCTTCTTTAGTTTTTGGTCAGGAGTCTTTTTGTCAAACCACTTCTTGACTATTGGTTGTCGGTTGTTCATGGCCGTTAGAAATTTTCCTCTTTTCCTTTTCACCTCCAATAGCTCGGCTAACCGGACCTCCATGGCTTTGTTTTTGTCCCTGATGCTATTGTGTGGTGTATTTCATTTTCTTTTGGCAAACAAGTTTTGTGCCTTTTTTCAGCTCTATAGTATGTTGTATGATTTCAGGATCATATCCCTTAAGGTCGTCATATGACCAAGCTACTACTCCATATTTTTCACAAAAATGTACGTCATTCTTTATCATGATGTGGGATGCCTATCCTGACCTTAAGCTTCATTCCATCTCTGACCTAAAGGTCTGCATAATCACTTTTGTCCATTACAAACCTCCTCTTGTTATTCTTGGCATCATCACAATTGAATAGGTTTTTGAGAGTTACAAGTCCCTTGGGAAGCTTCTTAGACTTGAGTTGGATAATTTTCCCTTCATAGGCCTCTGCAATCTTCGGTTCGAGTTGGTCAGCGAATTCTCTAGAATTTTGAATGAATGAGGTAGTGTGTTCATTTTCAAATGCTTGTCGACTCTGGTGATTACCTAGGATTGCAGGTTGGATAATTACTTGCACATATTACATGTTCTTAATCAACTCAGAAGCAAGGTCAAATTGGGACCTTATTGTCGCCATATGATCTACAGCTTCATTTTGCTCTCTAAGCACCACCTGAATATTGAAGGCTTCAAAACTTCCAATCAGGTTCCAGACCCGATGTCTATAAGATCTTATGCAGACATTCTTCGCTATGGAGACTCCTCGGACTTGAATTACTATTAACTCAGAGTCTCTAAACACCATAATTTTTTTAACGCCCATCCGCTCTACAAGGCTTAAACCTTAGACTAGGCCCTCATATTTGGCTTCATTGTTCAAACAAGAAAACTAAAAGAAAAAAGACCTAAGTGTCTTTTCATTAGAAAGGGATTCCAAACATATCCCGGCTCCTGCACTGACTTTACATTTCGCTCCATAAAAATGTAGCGTCCATGGCCCTGAGGCTTGACTACCCTCTAGTTTCTTCATGACCCTCAAAATCACTTGATCTTCATCATAGACGACATAAGTTCCCAACCCGGTTGCATGATAATTTTTGAAAGGATCAGTGTCTATAAATTCACTCAAGAGGACCTCCTTTGATTAGTTCTATCTCTAGTGAGCTTCTCATCTTCTAGTAACTCATTACAATACATCTCATCCTTCGTGATAGAAGTATGAGTAGCCTTAAAGTTGATCATGGCTTCATCTTCTACATGTTCTGAATGCAAGGGTTTGGATACTACCTTCATTTTAGCTTCATGCTTGGTCCTAAGGATCAAGTGTGACCAATCCAAGGAAAGATATCTGCCAATCTTTGAAGTGAACTCCTGATATAAGCAAAAACTGAACATGGGAGGGGCATCGATCATCACAATATCTTATGAAATAGTGATGCTAGGGTAGGAGAATAGAGTCAAATGGAGGCTCTTGATGATACCTACAGTATCAACCTTATTCCCACCAAGCTACATAAACCCTTTATTTAAAGGTTCATAGCTAAGTCCTAAGGCTTCAGCTATTTTCTTGGGTGTGGTGTTAGCACTAGAGTCGATCATAGAATTATGCAACAATTTCTTACCCATAATGAGGGTCAAGAAGAAGGGTTTCAATTTAGGATTACCTTTACTTTCAGCAAATACTTCCTTTCTATCATTTGTGAGGACTTGGCCTGAGATGGCGCATCAATGGTCTTTCCTTTGAGGGTTTCTCTGTTAGCTCTATGCTTGTATCTTCTAGTAGGGCCTTCTACTGCAATGATTTATGCTCTGAAAAAGCTAAGATATCCCAAAGAGATACATTAGTAGAGGCTTTCCTCAATTGTTCCACCATATTGAATAGCGATGGGTTTATAGACCTTTGCTCCTTAAATCTTGTTATAATAATCTCCTTACGAGGGAGATTGTTGTGCAATTGCATGGGTACCATAAGCTTGGTCAAGAGTACTTTTGGGTTGTGGAGTAACCGATTTACCTATGAATCTCCTCTTTGAGCGAGTGTTGTAATCTGATTGCACTTATGGGGCTTTCGATGTGGATGCCTTGTTTGCAAATACTACCTCCTCTTCTTCCATCCATGAGAAGAGTGTGTATTCGAGAGCTATATTTGTTTCTTGCTCTAGGGACATCCCTTGCATTTGTGCGGTGAGTACCGCATTTTCCATCTGTGGAGAGGTGTATGCATAACCTCCTAAACTTGACACAACACCTTGGTTGCACTATTTTGCCACTCTTTGTTGTAGACTGCCACACAGACAATTTCGAGGCATATGCGCTTCATTGTAGGGGAATCACCAAGGGTTGACATCATCCACAAGATTATTTTTCCTCGCTACCAACTCTCCATTTGAACTTGGTGCAACATTAGGCAATGGAGTAGGTGTCAAAACCATATGATTACTCGATTGAGTTTGTGAATTTGTGTGTGTACCTCCTTGGTACTGGTTCTATTGGTAGGAAGGTCTTCCACCTTGGTAACTTTGGTAAGTTGGCTTCTGGGGCATGGAATGATTTCGCTTGATGGTAGTTATTTCATTTGAGATACTTCATATAAACTCCTTGATATTTTTCATCTCATCCCTTGAAGCATAAGATGTAGAAGCAATGTTATGTTGTGTGCTCGAATATGCATACATAAATTGAGGAACACACACATTGATTGAAGCTATCTTCGGGGCAGGAGCTGACAATTCTACAAATATAGGCATCGCAGGTTGAGGTGGTAGCTTCCCGACATCAATCAAATTGTTCTCTATTGTAACAACAATGATATACCCGTCTAACAAAGTGTTCCCACCAAGAGACTAAATCATCATTGATATGTCAATGTTGATATATTTTAGGTAGAGCATGGATGCCAAATTAGGAGGCAGATAGATCATGGTCTAGATCCTCTACCAAGTCATATGGAACCTGGAATTGAAGTCAGTCATGGCCTCTTGAGGGGACTGCTTGATAGTCACAAACTACTCGAATAGTGAGGATCGATCTTTGTTGTTCAAAAACTGTTAATAAAAAGAATCCCCGAGCTAGTCCCAGGTGTCGATGGTATTGGCTCCTAGAGTGCGGTACCAATCAAAGGCCTTGCCTTTGAAAGAGGCTACAAGTAGCCTTAGCGCTACGTTTTGATCAGTTACACAATGCACCAGACATACGTTTGCCACATCTTGTAGATGTTCAGATGGTGTCTTCTAGCCATCCCTGGTAAATTTTGGTATAACTTTTAAAGCAAAGGTCGAGATATTAGCCCAAACGGCTGGTGTTGTTGGTTCTATGAAAGGGATTTCGATGACCCATGCCACATATTTTTTGTTAGCTATCAGCAACATGGCTGGTGGAGGGGCTTGGACATTTACTAGATGGGTTTTGGTTCGTATTGTTACCAATAGTGGCACTAGCAAGCCAGGGTTATTCACAGTTTGGGATCTAGTAACAGGTCTATGGCTCATACACCCTCTTTAAATTTGGATACATTCAATAGTGTCTCACTGGGTGTGCCAAAAAAATAACTATTGATGCCTAAAATTGCTAGGCAAACAACCTTATGGGAAACTCAGTAAATGGGGGACTAATTGCACTAAACTGAGTAACCTTGAGAATTTTTAAAGAAGTCGTCTCTTCCTGTAATGGGGCTTTGGAAAGGGAAAAAGAAGCAAATATAAAAATAAAGTCTAACCTAAGTCGATGCACCAAGATTTAGTTATGTAGGCACAGGAAACCTTCCTTTCAAATGAGGTTTGAGGGCCCGTTTAGCAATTTGCATGTCTGAGAATAACATAAAAATATAGATGAATATCTTAAGCAGTTAATCAAATGACATAGTATAACTTTCGCATACATCTACTGAACAAGAAGAGTCTTAGATATCTAGTTCAAATAGTAAATTTCTATTGAAGTTATAAAAGTTGTAGATAAACTACTTAATACAACAAGTAGCATAGTATAATGTCTTATATCAACTAAGAAATAAAGAGGCCGAACAATGGGCACAGTCTGTAAGTCTCAATACAATAGTCAGAAAACACTATAAAGGCTTAGAGTTTTTCAATCTCTTTTTTGTAAATTTTGAACCTGTACTCAGAGAGCAATCTTGAGCAGTATATATAGACCGCCCACCACCATTGAGCCAATAACTAAAAATATTTTCAGATATGAGTCATGATACCTGTCGCCATGATTTCCCAAAACCATTGCAACAAAAAAATTTGATTCATCACATGTAGTCGCCTTTGAACAAGATTCACTTCCCAGCAAATGATGGTTGTGGTCCCAAGGAAGAAGCAGTGAAACTCTCTGGGCGACATGTGTCACTCACGCATATAGTTGGTTGGGACACGTGGCGAAGAGATAAAGTTTCTCACTCACTCGTTCCAACCCTTCAATTAAAATCCTCGTGGAGTTAACATGTGGAGAGGTCTATATTTGAACATTGGTTGTGGGGACCACCAAAAGCTGCCCGTGAAATGATGCGATGTTGCACGTGGGTGGCCCTCAGAGGAGAGAGGGCTCCCAAAGTGCGCACTTCTGACACGTGGCGAAGAGATGGAGCTCAAAAGAGAAGCAAGGGAAGAATCCCCTTCAATGAGCACGCAAGGGGTATGTCGAGCAAGTGCACAAGGCTGATGAAAAAGGGGTCGGGGCTTATGCAAAAATATCAATATTAACTCGAAGGGAGCTCAAAGGATTTTTCAATCCAGAGTATCCAACTTTAAAAAAAGAAAATTGTTATTTTATTGCTTTATTACTTTAGCATGCACAACTCATTTAGATTTGTATGCAAAATGAAGGAAAAATTCAGATAAAAAGGTGCATAGTTCATACTCTTACACTCTAATTTAGTACTCCCTGTATTCATTTCAATAGATGTGTCAATTTAGAATTCAATTATGATTAATGTATCTCAAATAGCTAACAAAAACCTAAAACCAGCCATCCATTCAATTAATCTAGCCTTCACTCGTTCGCACACACATTAGTCATTCATTTTCACATCTTGGTTGCAATCACAATTACAATCCTTTACCTTTTCCCCAATTTTGAAATAACTTTCTACTAATTCTAAGTTTTATCGATTGGCTTGCACCCAAAATTGTCTGAATTGGGGTACAGAAAGTCATATTTAAAGACATGACCTAGGGCCTTAATTTCAAGACTCGTGCTTTATAAAATCATTGAACCAAAGGGAAAGAAACAAAGGCATTATGCATCCTAGGTTGCATCTACGTCAAAGAAAAAACAATGCATCAATCTTCATATAAGCATCTTACATCACATGTCTTTAGTCTTGTGAACAACAATCAACAAGGGTCTAAGGCATAATAAGTGTTGAAATTCAATCTTAACATACTAGATTCCTAAAGGTGTTCATCAATAGATGTTATCTCAAATATTGGATGATATCATGGAATTGGAGGTTGTAATTGTTACAATATTGTATTGAAGATCTTACAACAACAAATTTATTTATTTATATTATCTTTATGTTTATATATTTTGTACAATTTAGACTCAACTCCATTATCTTATCTAAAATTTAATTTATTTGACAATCATTATTTTGTCTAAAATAATACAATTTAAAAGAGGAATTGACACCCATAACATTTAGGGCTCTTTTTCTTCCTCTTCATGATTATATATTAATTGACCATATTATACTTATATAAAAGGGGTATGCTTTAATAAAGTGTAAATAGTTCTATATATATATATATATATATATATATATATATATGATTGAGACTATAACTTTAAATTATTCATATTGATGGTGTAACTTCATAATTTCTTCTTAAGTGTATTAATAAAATTAAAAAAAATTATAAACAATGTTTTGTAAAATTCAGCCATCTTAATTTTTTTATTATTAATACATTAAAAAAAATTAATATAATTATTTAATCATTAAAATACATAAAAATTAGATAAGTTTTTTTTATTTAAATCGTTGCTGACTTCTGATTTTATTATTTTTACAATATCTTAATTTTCTCGAGTTAAAAAATAAAAAAGCAAAAATGCCTCAATACAAAGTCTTTGGAAATCACAACAATTATGTCTATTTCCTCCGAACCTTGATCATAATATAACAATGAAAAATACAAATATAAAAACCATATTGTAAAGTCAATGGAAATTTTATACATGAAAGATGATCCAAAAGACATGCCTTCGAATGGCACGCCCTACACAATTCAACTAAATCCCTCACAATATCCGCATGGAGATATGTACAGAAATACATTTACAGATTTAAGCAGTAATGCTCATGTTGATCTTTTTCAATACAATCCTTAAAAAATATACATGAAATTCAACCTTGTTAAAATTCTCAGTTACAGTCTATATGTTCCGTGTCAAATATACATCGACTGACAACACTATGATGATTTCATCCTGTCCAAGCGGAGGCTTTGCTGCACACAAAATAAAATTGCAAATCAGCTTATTATGCTGTTATTTTTCTAAATTACTGTTAAGAATGAAAATGCACCTCTAACTGGAAGGAATTACCATGATTCTTAGTTTTTCTAGAAATTAACTATAAAAATGGGTAACTATTTACCAAAAACGCATGATTTGCCTGCAGAAGAGGAGACAAAGATGCAGACAACTTGTCAATGTCCTCTTTAAAATTTGTGGTGTCGCCCAAAAGTTTGATGAAATTTTGTCTTTCAGGGATCAATTTCAGACCCACCTGTCGGTTGCCAAAATTGCAGTGGTGAGTACACATGACCTGAAATTGAAGGGGAAGGAAAGAGTAATTATTGGAAGAAATATCTCACATTGGAGGCGGCCGTAGAAATCCATCCATGCCATTGCTTGAGTGTGGTACTATAAGCATATTCAACGGCCTGCTTCAGGGTCCACTCTGCATGTTCCACCAGCGCCCGCAACAGCACAATCATGAAGTCCATAGCCCTTGTTAACCACAGTACCGCTTTTGAGCAGCTTAGCGGCTTCTTCGCTGTTCCTTGCGCGGCTTCTTTGCGAACTATTTCGTATAGAAAGGTGTACTCAGATTTACTGGACTCGTACATGTCATCCAATCTCTAACAGCAAACAAAAGTAGTATGCCAGGCTTTAATATTTAAGAGGATCGCCATGATCATGGCAAAATCGAACACACAATTTTACAGAGCTCGCAAGTAATCTCAAGAATATTTTAAACACGTGTTAACCTGAATATTTCCTCCCACGTCTGACCTGATAACCGCCATTGTAGGTCCCAATTTATCTGTAACCCACCACAAACACTGAAAAAAATAAGATGAAAGAAACATTAGGGTTTAGGGAAAATAAACAATCCGAGGCAGAGGTGTTTTTACCCAAAACAGGCAAAATTGTGGCGCAAAGTTGAAGGAATTGTTTGGTAAATACTTTGCCTTGGGGACAATTAATGTCAGAGAGAGCTTGAATCGCAGGAACAAGTGCAGATTGCGCCATAGCAAATAGAATAGTATTGGTGTTCCCTCCTCCTGGCTCTTGTAAATAACCAGGAAATAATCAGATGAATATATGGGAAAGGAATCTGGTACATGCTGACATATATTTCCCTAAACACAAGGTCTACTCTCATTATTTAAAGCTGCCGACCCGAGGCCAACGTCATTGCCAAGAAGCGACAGCCGCTTGTCCGATTAATTTTTAATATCCAAACGGAGCAACTTCTTCCATATAAATTCAACGGAAGCGACGCCATTTCTCTCGAGTTTATCCTCAAAATGATGTGATTTGCCCACTGTTATCAAAAACAAAATAAAATTGTATCATTTACTGGTTCTGATTTGACAGCCTTTGAAGACGACTCCTGTCCCTCAACTCTCGATCGGCGTGAAGATTTTATTTTTAACGACTCAGGCTCCCAAGTCCCAAGGCGTTACTTACTGCTGGAATATTAGATCGTGAAAATAGCAAATGAGGGTTTCTAACTGGATTCCGCTGGTACTCACCCTCACCCTCACCCTCACCCTACCAGAAAGAGTTTAACCAGCTCATGGTATATTGACTAAAACTGATGAAGTCACTCAGATAGGTACTGCCCTGCATAAGATAAGATTCCACTAAAAACTGTAGCTGCATACATACAAATTCTTAAGCTGACTAAACATAAACAATTCACTATTCACAATTTTAGGGTTGGACTAAAAACCTCCCTGAGAAATTCATCATCACTAATGCCTGTCACACTCTTTTGACAGCTATTTTCATTTACTCTCTCATTTCCACCAGAATCATATATGCTCGTGTCTTTCCACACTGGGGAAAACAAGATATTAACGATTCTATGTGGCTGTAATATGTGAAGAAAAATAAACTTTTAGGTTTAGGTTAGGTTAGGTTACTATAATGAAATGTAGGTATATAAATATATTTAATTTAGATTAATTAATTATGGGGTAGTGTTAAATAAATTGTAATGTAGAAAATAAATTAAAATAATAGTATATTTAGTTTTATAGTTGAAGAATATATTAAATTTTATGTAGACATGAATATGATATTCTTTAAGATCAAGTACAATAGATAATAATTTAGTATTTGTTTTGGAATAAAAAAATAAATTGTTTACTTTATGCAAGGTAAAATCTATGGATTAGGAACAAGTTCTCAAGTCACAAATTTATATTGTACTTGTAAAGTTGTACAATAAACTCTTATAAACTTGTGTTCCTCATTTGTCTAATTTGTCTTGGCTTCTTCTACTTCTTTCTATATTTGAGGGTTATTAGTATGTCATAAGTGGACATATTCTCCTAGGTCAACTTGTAGAATATGTTACAAATGATTAAAAAAATAACTTTTTAGCTATGCATATGCTCTAAAAATGTTCATGTAGAATTAGATTCCTATTATTGCTCAAATTTAAACATGTAATGTGAATAATATGCAAATATAGATTTCAAACCTTTTTAAAATGAATGCATTAAATGCTTTTAAAGATAAGGACATAGCAATACATTTGCAAATTCATATTTAGTTGCCCTTGGGTGGGAAGGGTATTGGAGGTAATCAAATTTCAATTTTAAAATTTAAATAAATGAAGAACAAGATTGTGACAACAAACTAATTAATCAACACAAGTAATGTGTGTATAAGAATATGTGCATGCATAGCTCTAATAAATAAGTGGATAAGTGCAAAATATTTAGGGGCTGACAACACAATAGTTTGTTCCACTTTTTGCTTAAATGAGACACTCAGGTCAATATTTTAACTAAATTTTCACCTTTTGTCACTTACAACAAGCATATAGTTAGGAATTTGAAGGTGATATAAACTAATGATTTTTTAGATTTTCTAAACAAAATAAATCTTAAATTTTTAAACATCTAGATATTAACATTAATATCCAAGGTAGTTTTTTTTTTCCATATTTTATGTATTATTTTATCTTAATTGAGATTATTTATAACTTAGAGTAATATATGTGATAATGCATATTTTTTGTATATATCCAAATTATTATGTTTTGTTAAAACAAGGACATTTCAATGTGAAGAGGGTGCAAAAGTAGATTATAGAATTTTTTCTTACTTTTATTTTTTAATTTCACATGCATTGAACAAAGACTTTTATGTTTGATAAAAAAATTATATTCACTAGAAATAGAAAATAAATATAATAATTAAATAAAATCTATCAAAAATATTATATTTTAAAATCTTATTTTGAGGGCTTCAGTGCTACACAATCTCATTTTATGTTGACTATATTTGATGTTCCAAACCTTGCTTCAAAGTGAAAGTTTCTTCTAAAACCTAGGCAAGAAAAGATAGAACTTCTACCTAAGAACCTTTGTATAGAGGGGTTTTGTCAAAGTACCTTCATTTGGAGGTACTTTATATGAAGCCTAGTCCATTCAAAGGTAATAAATAGTCCCATGTATAAACATTTTCAAATATTTTCATAAATAAAAAAAAAAATTATTTGGTCACACTTTTTCAAACAATGAAAATATTGTTTGGTCGGTTTTTCAAAAAAAAGTTTTTTTTTTTCACTTTTTCAAAGGAAAATATTATTGCAACACATTTTCACAAAGGAGAAAGTGAGAAATAAAAAAATTAAGAAAAATAAAAGTACGTACTCCTATTCAATTGAAAAAGACAAGGAGTTAAATGAAGAAAGGAAGAAAAAATATTTTAAAGAAAAAGAATGTATAAATATTTTAAATTTATTCTTAATTTAAATGTCAAGTAGAATAATTAGGATATTAGTTTCAAGTATTTTATTTCCAAACTCTTTTTATGGTTCATGATCTGAATCTAGGTAAATCTATATGTCTTACTCAAGGTTTACTTGATTATTTTTTTTCACAATTATTATTTTTAATTATATTAGAAATCTTATGCTAGGTTTTAAAATATTTATAGAATAATTATCATTTTTTGTTAAGTAGGATTCCCTATAAAGGGTTTAGTTAAGTTAGGAGAAATTAAACTATAATACTTAGGTCTCAAATAACCTATATACATAATATCAAGCTTCACCATATTTTTAGGTGTATTGGAAGATCCTATACAATTATTTTGAAATCTCTAACCCTAAGTAGCCTTTAATCATCTATAATTTGTGATGTACTGATAATAAATTAGTCCTAGGAAGTTACTTGCATTATACCTCAAAAATAGGATATCAGGCTATAAGAATGATCTATTATCCATATTTACACTATTTATAAATAAAATCAGTTATTTATGAGCTTGTATACTAGGCACACCTTCTAGAATCCTTTCCTTTTTTATTTTCTAGTTCATCTCTTATGTGTATTGTTATAGTTTATTCCCAAGTTATGTTTCTTTAACATCGAGTATTTATTTGATTTCCTCTTTTCGTTCAACATGTAGTGCTTTTCCAAATTACAAATTTTATCCAAATTATATTATCAAAAACATGTAATGCTTTTCCAAAAACATGAGAATATGTAAGGTACAACACCTTGTAAATGCTGCTTACTTTATCAAAAACATGTAGTGCTTTTCCAAATTACAAATCTTATCCAAGTATTACATTTGTCATCAACCTATGTTCTTTTGTACATGCTTCACTACTTCATCTCTTTCTCCTCTTCTTTCCTCTAGCCTTTTATCTAGTACCAAACTATAACTTTCACAAATGTACTTTCTTAGAATTTCTTGAAACGCTATTTCTTATAATTTTCATCAATCCCACCCCTTATAGACCCTCAAGTGTACATTTCATTCTTTTATTAACACTTATTTACATCATCCCAACAAATAAATATATTTCTTACATTAAACAACTAGTTTTTTAATGTTATACATGAATTATCTTTTTCACTCAACTCATCCTTACAAAACCTTCCTAAACTTTCATAATGTCAATTTTTTCTTAAATCTTATTTATTTCTTAGATCCCCTTTCCTAACCTGTTAAAACAAGCATCAATTTGTTACAACACTCCTTGAGTTTTAAAATGATCCTAACTTTTTTTTACAAAATATTCATATACAATTTACTACTTCTATCTTTTCATTTCTTGCCCCTGGCCCTTTTGTAACTTCTTACTATTTAACTTTCAAAACACCTTGTTAATATTCCCTAAGACTCTCAAGGTATGTGCAAATATATGGGAAGCCAAAACATGTTTTGGAGGTGAAATAAAATATAATATACTTGTGTTATGAAAACATGACACACTCACATTATAATGCATGCATGTTTTAAGGTTCAGTCACATTGTAAACACAAAAATATTTAAAGGTTTGATAAATTTGAACTTAAATGCACATGCATTATAGCATGCTCATATTTATAACACAAAAATATTATGGGTGAGTGCAAGACTATGATGGGCCAAACAATACCTTTAAGTAGAAATGAAAATGCTAAAAAATAGAATTAAGCAACTTCAAGTGAAATTTTGAATGGTTTATCTACATAATTTAAAAAATGTGTAAGAATGAAATTTATAGAAAATTGAATGTAGTTTAATGGTTGCTATTTAAAAAAAAATTAATTTGGTGAAAAGTAAAAATTTCAACTAGGTACTATTGAATTTTTTGAAAAAACAAGTAGATACCATTTTGCCAATAAAAAAAATATTTGAATACAAGTAAACACATGAGTAGATGTTATACATATTTATATGAATTTTTTTATAGGTAAATAATAAGATGAAATTTTTACTACAAATTTTTAAAAACATTAAAATCACTTTTGTAACCAACCTAACTCGATTAAACAATATGAAATTCATTTACTTGTATCTATAGCCAATGAAGTGTAGAGTGTGATGAATACTTTAGACATAGTTTAAATGTTATGAACATTTTCAATTAGTATGTCTACCAATATTTTAGACATCTAATGTATATAGAAAATAATAATATATTAAAATTATAATTAAGCATTTATTATATTTTTAGGATCATGAGAGTGTTCTCAATGTACCATTTTTATTTTATCAAATTTGAATTGATAAAATTCCATTAGCACCAACAATGAAGTCATTAAAAGTGTGAAAATATCTAAATCATAATTAACATGGAAAATACAAGTTTTCCCATCCAAAGGTCTAAATCCAATGCATTCTTGAACTAAAATTGAAAGGGAAAACTTATAGGCAAAAAATGGATATCTATTTTAGCTAGCATAGTGGATACCCATTATGGTTAGGCCTAAAAAAATGTTGTTGGGCCCAACAACTACCCCACAAACACTCTACTCTTGCTAAATGCATGATGTACACATTATAGATAAAACTCTACTACTTTGTAATAATTCATGTAAATTTTGATTGTATTAATAATCAAGGAATTAGTTTTGTTTTTGTAATGAGCAGTGGTAGCCATCATAAATTTGATGGAGGAAATTGAAGAATTTAGAGAAAAGGATAAAGAAAGAAGGATATCAAAAGAAGGTTTGGCTAGAAGTTATGAAGATGAAGGTTCTTATTTACTCTCAAATGATATACAAATTCAGTATTTTAAAGATCAAACAACAAATGAATTTGTTAAGTTTTATGATTTTTTTTTATAAAAGTAAAATTGACTATGATATTGAAAATGAAAATATTTAAAAAAATAATAAAAATGAATGTATAAATAAAAATGAATATGAATCTATAAATTTGAAAATGAACATAAATTTTTCTGCAAGAAAGTAATATTATAGACAAAAAAGAAAAAGAAAAATATAGATAAGAACTAAAAACTCATAAATATTACATTGTTAGATTGGTAGAGGTTTAGTTACGTAGTTACAAAGTTACAGTTATTCCACAACTGTAACCTTCCTTGTATAAATGTATCTTTAGAGTATCAGTGTAATTAATCAAGCATTTGGCCCTTCATACGGTATCAAAGTTGTTGAGCAATTATGGGATTTGATGGGTGTGATGAAATAGATGTGAACAAATTAGAGAGGCATTGAGTAAAGAGTTGTGTGTATGAAAAGATTAGAGAAGAATTGAGTAAGAAGGCATGTACATGAAATGATCAGAGAGGTGTGCATGTGAAAAGGAGTAAAATGTCTTAGGTAATGTACATTTCTTCACTGCTTATAATAATTGGTGGAAGTTTAAGTCAAGGAGTTCATTCCATTATTTTTCTGTGGGGTTTGTTATTTTTGGAGGTATAATGTTGGTTAGTGTATGGGTCTATCATTGGTTGAAATAGATAGTGTCTTTGTCCAAATTTTATATTAGTGTCATTCATACAATTAGGCATAGTTATAAAATATTTTTAATGATTCAAGCACTAAAAATCTTCACATGGTCATTTGAAGTGACAGTTGAGGGGAAATCATTTGTTTGAAACATATGAGGATTCATAAATGACTACATAGTCATTTGCATGTTTCCCCTATTGGTGGTAACTTGGAGGCAATCTATATTCTTAGTATAGATTCTCAAGGGAGTGAATTTATTTTGAAATGGGTTTGGAGAAGCTAGATGCAAAGGAGGGACTACAAAGTGTATTCACTAAAGCTATAGCTTATGTGATTGTAGGTTTGGTTCCATTAATGCCTTATGTGTTCATACCCACTACCAATAATGAACTAGTGGTATGTATAAAAGTTACATTAATAGCTTTGTTGCTCTTTTGCTACATCAAGGGCCACTATGCCAAAAATAAGCCCATTAGAAGTACCATTCAAACTGCAATAATTGGGACTATCTTTGCAACACTAGATGAGCCATCCAAAGACTCATCCAAGATATTAAATGGATAAAGTGTAATTGGATCACATTGGAGGTTGGTGGCACTAGAAAATGGAGGAATTTCCATCATCTAAAGTTAGCTTCTCACTTTGAGATGGTGTTTTGCATGAGAAGCATGTTTTTCTTTCTTGCTTGTTTTCCTTGTTGATGTTGATGGATTTCAAGAATACATATATTGTGATGTTTGAATTTTGGAGACAAGTAATTGATTTGGTGTTGAACTCAATATGGATTATTGTCCAACAATTTTGCAATATTGTGATCAAGAATTATACTCTTACAAGGGTCAACATAAAACTTGATGGAGCCCTATATTTGCAAAGATCAATTGTAATGAAATAACTTTCGCAAGAATAATATAATATGAAATATGCTAAAAATACTTGACAATAATATGCCACTTTGAGGGGGCAAACTCCTAATCCACTTCGAGGGGGATACCTCCAATAGTCTTTAGTAAGAACACAATAATCAACATGGTGATCAAATAAGACTCACAAGCTCCTATATATACCTATTTATGCCTAGGATATCATATAGGCTGACTTAGACACCCATATATAATCCCTAGGCCGATCTAACCAACTAAATAATAATATAATAATGATAACATGACTTAATTAGGAGTTAAGATAGCCACAAGCTAACTATTCATAACCCGATGTACACCAATATTAAGGGCGTAGCATGCCCCCCCTCTTCAAAGAAGCATTGTCCTCAATGCTAATCAAATGTGGATTCTTTTGAATGAACTCCTCATCCTCCCATGTGGCATCTTCAACTGGTAAATTCTTCCATTAGATGAGATACTCAGTGAGAGTTATGTTCCTCAACTTCTTCATGCGTGTTTGACGAATGCGGTTTGGTTCCAAAATGATTCTTCCTTCGTCATCGAGCTCTGGTAGTGCTATTTGAGTTGGAATTTATTATGCCCAATTACCTTATTCAAATAAGAGACATGAATAATTGGATGTATCTTTGTTGTTGTGGCAACTCTAGCTTGTAGGAAACACTACCAATCCTTTGCATGATTTGGTATGGCCCATAATACCTTGGTGAAAATTTATTATTCTTTTTTTGTTGCTTCAGTGAGATTTTCTTATAAGAGTGTAATCTCAAGAAGACCCAATCACAACTTCAAAACTTCTTTCACTACAATGTTGGTCTACCTATTGTTTCATTTGATTTTGTGCCATGGCTAAATTCTCCTTGAGTCTTGAAAGTACCTGTTGTTGATGAAGCAAGTGGTCCTCTACTTCCTGAACTCTTGGTGACACATTTAATGATGATGTGATGGAAGGAGGATGATATCCATAAAGTGCCAAAAATGGAGACATTTTTAATGAGCTGTGAAAAGAAGTGTTATACCACCATTCTGCAAGTGGTAGCCAATCTACCCATTGAGACTATTTCTCTGAAGTGAAACAACGTAGATATCCTTCCAAATACTTATTAACAACCTCAGTTTTCCCATCTAATTGAGGGCGGTATGAAGAGCTATGAGCCAATTGAGTACACCCAAACATGAGAATAAATCTTTCCAAAAGTGACTAGTGAAGATAGGATCACGATCACTAACAATAACGTTAGGTGTGTCATGTAGCTTTTGAATATTCTCTAAAAATCCTTTTTCCATTGTACTTGTTGTAAAAGAATGTGATAATGCAATGAAATGAGCATATTTAGTGAGGCAATCAACTACTACCATGATGACATTACGACCTTTAGATTTGGGAAGCCCTGTGATGAATTCCTAGACTTTTTCCCAATGTTGGCTAGGAATAGATAAGGGATGCAAGAGACCTGGTGTCTTAATCATCTCCCCTTTATTCCTTTGACAAACCAAACATTCAGCCACAAATTTTCGAACGTCGCCTTTTAGCCCTTCCCAAAAAAATCTTGCTTGACTCGATGATATGTCTTCAGAAATCCTAAATGACCACCATCTAGAGACTCATGTAGTTCTATGATAATATTGTGTTTAAGAGTGAAATTCTTGAAGAGATACAAGCGCTTTGTATACCAAAGAGTATCTCCCTTCCAAAAATACTTCTCTGAACTGCTAGGATCACTTTTTAATTGTTAGATGAGATTACTTGTCGCAACATCATTTTGCCACTCTGCTTTGGATTCTTCCACCCAGTTTGCTTGTAATTGAAAGGGAACATAATAAGGCTTCATCTTTCTCATCCTTCCTAGAAAGTGCATCTGCTACAATATTTTTGTTCCCTTTCTTATATACAATCTCAAAGTCATATCCTAACATCTTAGTGACCCATTTATGTTGCTCTTCAGAAGATAATATTTGTTCCAAAAATTATTTTAGGCTATCATGATCTGTCTTAACCTTGAATTTTCTACCCATTAGATAAGGCCTCCATTGTTTAACCACGTGGAGGATCGCTAGCATTTCCTTCTCATAAATAGGTTTTAGTTGATTCTTACCCTTTAATTGGTGATTCTCAAAAGCAATTGGTCAACCTTATTGCATGAGAACTACTCCTATCCCATTTCCAGAAGCATCACATTCCATAATGAATTCCTTGGTGAAGTCAGGAGTGGCAAGCACTGGATTTGTACACAACCTCCTTCAATCTCTCAAATGTTGCATTAGCGGACTCATTCCAATGAAAAAAATCCTTCTTCAATAGAGTGGTGAGGGGTGCTGCTATACAACCATAATTCTTCACAAATATTTTGTAGTACTCTGTCAATCCCAAGAAACCCCTCAATTTCTTAATGGTTTTTGGAATAGGCCATTCCATGATAGCCTTTATTTTTTTAGGGTCCATCATTACTCCTTCATGTGAAACTATGTGTCCAAAATACTCCACCTCCTTAAGACCAAAAGCACACTTGGATGGCTTAGCATAGAGTTGATGATCTTCAAGTATTTTTAATGCTTGATCTATATGTTGCAAATATTCTTCCCAAGTCTTGCTATAAATTAATATATCATCAAAGAACACTAATACAAACTTTCTCAATAAATTCTTAAAAATGAAATTCATCAAACTTTGGAATGTAGATGGTGCATTGGTAAGACCAAATGGCATCACCAAAAATTCATAATGACCCTCATGAGTTCAAATTTTTTTCTTAAAAATATCTCCCTCCTTAATCGAAATTTGGTGATAACTAGATCTAAGATCTAACTTGGTAAAATACATTGCTCCATTCAATTCATCTAGAAAATAATTAATGGTTGGAACAGGGGACTTCTATTTAATGGTGTACATGTTGAGAACTCTATAATCTAGACACATGTTCCAAGTTTCATCCTTCTTACGTACCATCACCACCGAAGAGGAGTAAGCACTTTGGCTATGCTTGATAATTCTTGCCTCTAGCATCTCCTCAACAATTTTTTCTATCTCACTTTTTTGTATGTGTGGGTACTCGTAAGGTTTGATGTTTGGTGGTTTGCTCCCTAGAACTAGTTTTATGGCATGATCATGATCCCTCTTAGGAGGAATTCCTTTAGGCATATCTCCAAGAACAACTGAGTGACGATCAATTACTGCTTGTAAATATGGATGAGTAGGAGAATTAGATTGAGAGACTTCGAATGAGCATAGCTAGGATACGAATCCATCCACTCCTTTCTTAATAAAATTTTGCATTTGATGAGAGCTAACCATCTGTGGTGACTTTTCCTTCAACCCCCTTAGCTCTACTACCTTTCCTTCTGATTGAAATCTCATGAATAGTTCTTGGAAGTTCATCTCGATTGTTTCCAATGTAGTAAGCCATTGTACTTCCAAAACAATATCTATTCCACCCATGGATATCACATACATTGGGGTATCAAGTCGATAATATCCCATGAATAATTAATGTGCTATGAATTTCCCTCAAACAACTAACTGTACCACCATCTACAATCACAACTTGAAACTCTAGAGCTGGATATATAAAACAATTTAAATGAGTAGCCAACTTTTTGTTGATGAAATTATGAGTACTACCTGAGTCAATCAACACTGTTACTTTCTGCTTCTTTAAGAACCCCACTACCTTGAGAGTTTGTGGAGAATTGAAACTTGAGAGTGCATGACAAGAAATGATTGGTTGAGAATCATTTGATTCCTCATTTGACTCCCTTTCATCCTCTAATATGGGTTCCTCCTCTTCTTCCTCACTTGGACCTTCAATATAGAACAATTTCTATTCACTACATTTATGTCCTTGATTGTATTTGCTATCACAATTGAAACACAACCCTTTTGCTCTTTTCTCCTCAATTTGTTGTGGAGTCAACCTAGTAGGTTGAGGAAGAGAAGGTGTTGAATATCCTTTCTCTCTTGTCACATTAGCCCCTTGTTTCTTAGGAATCAAATACTTCTCCTCTACCCTGTGTGCTAAGGTAAATGACTCATTTATAGATCTAGGACTAAACATGCGTACCTCATGTTGAATGTGATCCTTGAGACCACCCAAGAATATATCATTCAAGTTCTCCTATGTAATTGTATCCACTCTTAAGGATAGATTTTGGAATGGATGAATATAATCCTTAACTGATCTTGTTTGTTGAAGTCTAGCAAGATGGCTGAAGAAGTTGTCTATCACACTATTGCTATATTGTGCTTGGAGTTCCTCCATATAAATTGACCATGAGATGGTGAGAACCTTTTTCATTTGATGAGTACAAAGCCAATGATACCAAATGAATTGATCTGATTCTAGATATAGGGAAGTCATCATGACCTTTTTTTCATTTGGGATTTGATGTACTTAAAAAAAAATCTCCATTTGGTTTATCCATGTTAGAGGATCCTTGCCATCAAACTTATGCATATCCACCTTTGGAAATGAATTCTTAAATCCCATAGGAGTATTAAAATTTGTGTCAATATTAGCTGACTTGGAAGTTTCACCTTGGTTGCTTGAGAAATCCTTTCTTGGTTCATTCATATAGGCACTTAACATGCTTTGTATATATGATATATCTAGACTCTTAGGTCACACATATCCATATTCATTGAGGAAATTTCTTCCTTGACCTTACTTATTTCCTCATTAGGATTAATATCCTCTATTGTTACCCCATCCTTATCAGGAGTCTTCCTCGGTGTGAAAATATTCTTTTTGCCCCTTGTTGCAGGCCCCATCATGATGAGAGGCAATAATTTTGAAATAAATCACACAAATGAAATTTTAATTCTCTGACAAAAAAATTGTAACTTACTAGGGCCAATATACCTCTCAATAACTAGCTTATTTGTGATCCAATTTCTCCACATTTTTTAGTGTATTCTCTTGTATTATGTTACCAAAAACCCACTAAAAATCAGGCTCCAATTCGGTAGGATGTGAGAGATATGTAGATTCAAAATAAATTGTGTAGAAACCCTAATTCTACAATAATTCACTCAATTCTATTCCAATTCCTCTAAAATATGGACTGTAGGTTCTTTAATATTTTCTTCAAAAACCCTTTAAAAATCAGAAAACAAATCGTTAAAATCTGAAAGATGTGCTCTCCCCAAAATCGCCTTCAATATTGAGAAAAAACCTTGCCTCTATGGTGCCAAGATCATGCTCTAATACCACTTGTAATCAAATAACTTGCATAAGAAGAATATAATATGAAATATGCTGAAAATAATTGATAATAATATGCCACTTTGAGGGGGAAACCTCCTAATCCACTTCAAGGGGGATACCTCCAATAGTCTTCAATAAGAACACAATAGTCAACATGATGATCAAATAAGACTCGCAACCTCCTATATATACCTATTTATGCCTAGGATATCACCTAGGCCAACCTAACAAACTAAATAATAATATAATAATGATAACATGACTTAATTAGGAGTTAAGATAGCCACAAGACAAATATTCATAACCCGATGTACACCAATATTAAGGGTGTAGCATCAATATGGATTGTTATTGAATAATTTGAGAATTAGAGATTTGGTAGTTCAGGAAAATGGTAGTCTAAGAACTCGAGAATTCAACTCAAAGCTAAACCCTTTTGAGGGTCGTGAGGAAACTTGATGGAGTTCCACTTGATTCAAGATTTATTTCTTCAAAGGAAGATCTCAAGAATGCATATCTATTTTGTAATCAACAAGTTTTTTTATGTAAGCCTTAAGGAGCGGTCCCGTAGAAAAGTGATCTCTAAGTTTTCAAGGGTAAATTTGTAGGAACAATGTAATTTAATGGGGGTAATGTTATCATAAATACTATATTATAGATTATCAAAGGCTCAATTACGCAATAACAAAGTTACAAATATTCCACAACTATAATTTTCCTTGTATAAATATATCTTCAAAGTATCAATGTAACTAATCAAGCATTTGGCCCTTCAAACTTGAAGAATGAGGATATGAACCATATTATGTTAAAAATATGCTATTAACCTATTTTTTAATAATATTAGTAAAGTTGATGGCCCATATGAAATAACTAAAATAAATGTATCTCTAACTTACATAAGAGGAGAGGACATTTAATGTCAAAAAGAAAGTGAAATCCCACATTCATCATCTTTTGATGAGCTTGATAAAACTGTAAAAAACCCAAGAAGCCCTAAATTATTACTTGAAATTCATGAGAATACAATAGAAAAATTAAAGGTAAGAGGTTTTCACTTATCACTTAGTTGTGGGCTTTGAAACTTTTCAATGAATACTTTGCAAAAAACATTAACCAAACAATGTCAACTTTTTGTACAATTACTAAAAATGTAAAAAATGAGACCTTTACTAAATAAATTAAATATTAAAGTAAAATAAAGTATCTAATTATAATAAAATTAGTGTTAAAAGTGTTTTTAATGTACTCAATTCTACTGTAAAGACTACTAAGGATAAAGATAAAGGAGGCCCTTGTAGTCTAAGTAGTAACAACCTTACTAGTAAGTAAGCACTTAATAAATTCTTGAGTAATGAGGTAAACTTTTCTTGGCTTAAATATAGATTGTAAAACATTATCCAAAGAACTAGGGTTAAGATCAAGACTAGATAGGCCTCTTGAAATGATACTTGGGATTTCAGTGGTAGGATTCCATGAGTTTATAAGATGCTAATTGATAGAGCAAAGAATGAAATTAAAAAAATGGTACTCTAACAATAGAGTAACACCTAATGTAGAATATGTTTTAACATTAAGAATTGGTAATCAAGACTAGACGCCACATCACTAACATTACCTATAATGTAGCCAAATAATGTTGTACAAACAATTTTGCAAAGCATGTATAGTTTTGATGATCTCATAAAGATAACTTTAATCTTCTAAGCCCTTTTTATTGCATGCCTTTCAAAATTTATAGTGCATTTTACTGCAAATATCATGTGGAGTTTTCTAAATATCATGAACTGTTATGTAATATCCATTCTACTTTTCATACTAACAAGAAGAGTGGTGTGGACTACCAAAAGTTTGTGGAGAAATTTCTGCATGACATAGAGGTTCTTATGAGGTTCCATAATGGGTATGCCAAGCTTGACCTTCCTTCGTTGTTTTCCCTAGTAAGCATGTTTGTAATGCGCTACTTCACCTTAGAAGGTAGGTACATGATTATTCATGCCTACCATTTCCCTATCCTAAATCATATTTTTCATAATTATAGGATAAATTTTCCCTTCTACTTTCTTTCTTCCCTACAACAAAACATTGAAAATGGAGCCTTGCGTCTATTGCACTAAGGTTTAATGTTGACTCTTTATAAGTTTTCCCTTGTGAATAACCCCCATGGCAACTTTTTGATTGCTTGGGAAGATAATCCCCACCATAATGATGATGGTAACACTAGTTTACCCTAGTTCATTGTTCTTTTGAACCTTGTGCCTAACCCTAGGCCCCCAACTCCTCATATTGAACCTCAGGACGGTAGCCCCATGAATGTTGCACATTTGGCTACCCATATCTCCAAATCGCCTATCTCTAAGTCTAAGCACACCTCTGTGGAGAATCACCTAGAGCTGGCATTGCTCAAAACCACCCCTAAAAAAAGGAAACACTCCCCACTACTTTTGGAACCCCCCAAGGTTAAGAGCTCGAGAAAAGAGAAACAAACCCCAAAGCAATGAAATGGCATTACCATAGTTGAAGACCCTGAAGGTCCTCAAAAGGAGGAATTGGATGAAGGGAAGGCAGGAATGTTGTGTGGTGGCCGATGATCGACAATATTGGCGAAGGTTGCTTCATCAAACAAAAAAGGTAAAAAGGAAATTGAAATAGAGGAAGAGGAACAACTTATTACAAAAGAATTTGAACCCCTATTGGAGGAAAGTGAAGGAATGGATTGTGATGATGGATACTACGAGATGTATGAAGAAGAATTGGAGGAGGGGGATGATGAAAGGAGGATGAAAAAATTGGCAGGGAAGAGAACCTGGAGGTTACTAAGAAGGAGGTTTATGATGTGGAGGATATTGCCTAGGGTATTACTCTTACCGAGGAAACTAGCATTATTTTTTTGAAAAGTAGATTCACCTTTCAGTAGGTTTAGGTTGAGGACATGGAGAAAGCAATCATAACTTTGATGAAGGTGACTAATGGTTTGATGTGGCATGCTACATTTGGATTTATTTCTAGTCAATCAAAGATCAATAAGCAATTAAAGAAAGTCGAGAAGCAAGAGGGCACAAAGGACCTAACCAATGAAGCTGGCCCAAACTGGAGGGAGTTCATCTCTCAGATTGGTGAAAACTAGGATTTGATAGCTAATGCCAAATAATGGTATTGTTCTTACTCTATTTTTTGATCTAGTTTTATGACTTCCTTAAAATGTTGGTTCCTTCGTATGATAGTACTCAAATGTTACTTTTTTCTAACTATGCTTTGGTTTAGAAATTATTGGACTATGGTTAATATTTTATCTGGCATGTGTGCCACATTTTGGGATAGTATGTGGTATTCTTATTTTTTTATTATAACTATAATGATCTTGTGGATGTAAATACTGGTAATTTGGCCTACGAGCCCCATATGGATGATTTTTAGTAGTTAGTTTGGTTGTTGTCTTTTGGTGTGGCTGGTGTTGTTTCCCAGCCTATCTCATCTCTTGTTTTTACAGATCCTTTTTTTACTATGAGATCAAGGCCCTTCCCTTATTATATAATAAAAAACAAAGTGCTTCAAGAGCGTGGTGCAATTCAATCACAAAATTTATTTAGGTACTTGTTAGATTAATTTTTATGTGTTAGAGATGATGGTTGCATTTTCTATAAAAATGATATTTAAAAAAATAATGGTGTCTTGGGTTATCAAATTTTACATCATTAATTCATAGGAATAGTGAACATTATTTTGGAAATATGGCTAAGAAAAAGAAATGAGATAATGAAATATAATTTGAAGAGTGGGGCTGAAGGTGCCAAGTTTAATTTGATTACAAGAGAAGTAAGCACATTGCTAATTTTATCTCATTTTTTAGGAGTTTTTGGCAAGAACGGTAGACACAACCACAAGTCTTGATGTTTATATTAGTAGTTTGGGATGTGTAAATATTTCTTCCCAATTGGAACTATTGTCTTTGTAGTTAATTTTACAAAACACTACAACTTGCAACCAAAAAATGAAGTGTAATACCCACACTACAATTTTATTTAGATTGTTATTTTTGTTGACATCAGATTTATACATATCTCTAAGGGTATAGGATAGAAAAGGAAGATTGTCAAAGAGTACCATTTTTAAATGAGCAATGATCGATCTCATTCATCAAAGCTTTTGGAATATTATTTTTAGTGACTTTATGAGTTCTTACATGAAAAATATATTAGAATGATTCAACACTTTATTTGGTTAAATAATTATATTGGTCAATTTCAAAATGTTCATATGTTCTATTGGTTGAGAAAAATACATATAAAGAAGGGTATATCTCTTATTTGGTATTTTTTGAAGTTGGGCCAAAAAAGAGGGAGCATAATGGATCAAGTGCATACATGAAGAGAGATCTAGTTAAAGAAAATTTGAAGATCCAAGGTGGTGCTTCATTCAATGATGTATATTATATTGTTAAGGCGGTGCTAAATTCAAAAGTACATAGGATTTTTCAATCGACTAATGAGGAGATAGTGGGAGATAAATTAGATTGTTATAAATTAATGAATCATTGAAGAGGTGCTCATTTTGAAGCTCTAATACAAGTAAATGGTACTATTTAGTCATGAGAATTAATCTTTTTTTGTCATATTTTTATTAAATATGATTGGGATCATTGTGAGTCAATGATTCAATAGATACATGGGTTCCATAATATCTAACCCCTTTATCTCAAACTCATTCATCTCTATTCAATAACATGGAGATTTCATTTGACTATGACCATCTTCAAGACCTTGTACAACTAGAACATTTGTATGTTATTATTGTACCACATGAGAATGAAGATAGATTAGATAATCGGTTGACAAGGAAAATAGAATCTAACATAGGCTATGATAGATGATGATGGGTTCACATATCCCACAAGATCAATTTTTATTATTAGCACTTGGTTTTAGACATATTTTATTTGAAATAATGGTATTATTTATATTTGAATACTATGAGAAGCATAAAACCATACACATGTATTCACCCTTAATTGTAGCAACAAATTTCAAGTTACTAAAGAATCATGCAAAACCAAAAATGAAAAACTATGGAGAATTAAGAATATTGATCATGAAGCAATACTAGATACTCTAAAGGTAAGATATCAACCCTAAGGTACACTTGAATAGGATATAAAAATTTAATTGTGTATATGAACTATCTTAATTTAGTTTTTCCTCATTTTTCATAATATATTTATTTATTTTATATTTTATATTTTTGTCATGTTTTAGTATTTTTTGTGTGTGCTAGGTATGAGGTGTGTAACAAATGTTACACCATGAAAAATATTCCTTCTCATTTATGTCACCCCACATAGTTTGGATATATTGGGTCATGAGTTTCTTTGTTCAATTTTTTATTAGGCCTCTAATCTCTCTAGAAAGGTTTTTTTTCTTTGCCCTAATTATATGGTATATCATGTAATAAAGGTTAATTAGTATTGTATGACATGTTTTGGGTAGGGGTATCCAATAGGGGGAGAGAGGACAAGTTTTTAATAACCTCCAAGACCTTGTCAAAAATTAATTTTGACTTTGTGTCAACCTTTAAGCTCTATGATATCAAGACTAGGTTGGTCTCAACTATCCTTAGGTTTGATATATGTATCCTTTAGTTATTGGTGATTTTGTTTTCTTTGTAATTATATATCTTTCTTAAGTTATCCAATGATATAAATTCTCCATGTAATTAATTCCATGTGGTGTTAATGGCCTTGTTTCCTTTCTAATTCCTTGATATAGGTCCTCCAATAACTTTCTAAATTCCGTACATGGTTACTCTAGAGAGAGAATGAAAGAGAGAGAGAGGGAGAAGGGGGAGAAGTGGGGAAATACCTTATTTTTTTGTCTTAGGGTGAGTTTTATATTATTATTGGTTATTATGAAAATTTATATCTTGATACGAATTATTTGTTGTCTTAGGAATAGAGAGAGTGAAAGCAAGATAGTTAGGTTGGAATTGTGACATCTCTTAAGCTATATGATGAAAATATTATGATAATCTCAACTATCCTTAGGTACAATATAGGTATCCTTTAGCTCTATGCAATAGGATCTTAGGTGCCCTATTCTAATTAGTGGTTTTAAGCTAGGAAATAAAGGAGTACTTATGCTAAAATAAAATCTAACTAGGAAAATAATTGAAATTCAATCTATAAAAAACACTTAAAAATTATTGTGGAAAGGAAATAAGTTGTCTAGGCTACTTGATTTTTCTAAATTAAAATTTAAAACTACTTAATAATTTCTCAAAAAATAGTTCTATACTACCAAATTCTTCCAGGAATTTTCAAATAATCAATTTTCTTAAGTTAAAATTGTGTAATGATTTTGTTTCTATAAAACAAGATACTTATTCATACCATGAATATGTTAAATAACACACACAAAATATGAATAAAATATACTACAACTACAAACTTAACACTTTACTTCAATTAAATGTCACAACTATCTAAACATGGACATAATGATTCAAATAATAATGAAAAGTTGAATCACTTACCTCTAATAATTCGGTAGTCCCCCAATTGAGTAGCTAGCTCTCCAAAGGATAAAACTTCTAAGACTCATAATATCATGGAAATATATTGTAATAATGCATTTGAAAAACATATTTGAAATTAACATAAAGTGATTTTATATATTTTAAATTTGAAAAAGTTGTGTCAAATAATGCATGATTATTAATATTTTTTAATAGAAATTCATAAATATTAGTTCAATTGTAATTAATGAAGCATTTTATTCATAAAAAGGAGACCAAAAAATTGAAGGGGTAGTCATAAAGCAAGAGTCATCTTCACAACTTTCTAGATGATCAATAGACTATATTGGAATTTTTTTTAGCACTTTGTGAGATAGGGGACAAGCATATCAAGTAGAGTATCCTTTTCCTTGTTACCATTACTCCTCTAGAACTTCTTCTATGATAATTTTGGAACTGTGAATATTTTAGAGTTACAACCATTCTAGAGCTACTTGAGGTGTGATTAGTTATTTCCATTTTTCATGGATTTTATCTTTTGGAGCATCTATTATTATCCTTATTTCACAAAAATGAATCTTTCCACCAAGATTATCAGCATCAAATCCCTTTTTAACATAGAGTAGAAAATAGGAATACATACACTATTACTAACTAGGATATCCAATAATTCATCACATAATCGAAATAATACCATCATGATAGGGTTTCTAGGTAGTATTTATGAAAGATAATTTTATTCAAATTATGAGGCCAATATATACCTCATCAATAACCTTGTTTCCTTTAAAATTTTATATATTTCTTAAGTTCTCTATGTAATTCTATTGTTGTTAATGGCCTTTTTACCTTTGTAATTCCTTGACATAGGTTCTCTAATGAAAATATATGTATTGCTATGAACGATTACTCTAGACATAAAGAGAGAGGGGTATAAGGGCAGAGGGAGAAGGGGAAGTGAGTTAGTTTTTTTTCCTAGGGTGAGTTTGACATTATGAATGGTTTCTATGACAATCCACATATTGATGTGATAATCCACATATTTATATGAGTTCGTTGTTGTCCTAGGAAGAGAAAGTGAGAGAGAGTGACGGGGAGAGAGTGAGAGTTTGTCATGTTAGATTTTTGACAACCCTTAATCTCTATGATGATATTCCTATGGTGATCTCAATTATCCCTAGGTTTGATATAACTATCCTTTATATGTTGTTATTAACTTTTTCACCTATATAATTTTATTTATTTCCTAAGTTCTCCAATGAAATAAATTATCCATGTAATTCCATGTGTTGAAATATTAATGACCTTGTCTCCTTTATAATAATTTGATATATGTTCTCTAATGACTATTTTATCATTCTAATACATGGTTAGTCTAGAGATAGAGATAGAGATAGAGATAGAGCTCGAGATATAAAGAGAATGGGAGATAAAGTTAGTTATTTTCCTAGGGTGAGTTAGACATTCTTAGTGGTTTTTTATGACAATCCACATCTTGATATGATAACCACATCATGATATGAGTTACTTTTTATCCTAGGAATAGAGATAGGGAGAAATTGAATGAGAGATAAAACATATAGAAAGAGAGGAGATAGCAAGAGTTGTCCTAAGAAGAGCGAGGTGGTATAAAAAGTGTGATGAGATGGTATCTAAAAATTGTGACATGTAGAGACATCTTGTTTATTCTTATAGTTAGAAAGTGGGTTCATCTAAAAAATTGTCTCTTACTTTTATCTAATTCAAAGTGCTTTCTTATCCTAGTGCTAAATTAAAACTTACAAAAAGGTGGCAATTTTGTATAGTGCTAGCATGTGGAATAGGAAATTTTTATCCAAAGCCCCATGGGATTAAAATAATAGCACCAACACATTCAATTTAGTTATTTTTATGATAAATGAGGCCCTATTTTTGAATCAAGGGCCCTCAAACCTTCATATCTACAATGGTCTGATGAGGTCTCTTGATAGATTGAAGTGCCTAAAAGTCACCAACTTTGACAAGATGGTATGGAAATGCCATGACATGTAGAGACATCATTTTTTTTATATAGTTTATCAATAAAATCCTTTAAAAATATTCTCAATTTCAACCAACTCAAATTAGTTTTTTCACTGTAGCATAGGATCAAAACTATAAAATGTAGCAATTTTGTGTAGTGTTAAGGTGTGGAAAGGACACATTTTTTAACGAATCCCTAAGGAACTAAACTAATAATTCCAAAAATTCCATATGGGTGGGTTTATTCTAGAGGAATCATTCTACCACTAATATCCCTTGAATATTGTAGGATAAAATGGTTGGATGAGGTCTCTTAAGAGATCTAAGAGCCTAAAAGTTATAAAATTTTACAAGATAGTATGGAAAAACCATGCACATAGAGACATATCATTTGTTCTTATACTTGAGAAAGGATATCCTCTAAAAAATCCTCTCTAATTTTCATCCAACTCAAAGTGGTTTATTCCTAGAGATAAATAAAAAGTTATAAAAAGTGGGAATTTCATGTAGTGTTAAGGTGTGGAAAGGGAAACCTTTCAAATAGATCCACATGGGACGAAAATAATATTACAAACATGTCCATTAGGGAATTTTTGTGCTATAGGAGGCCTCATTCTTTCACTAGGCACCCTCAAACTTTATGAGCTATAGTGGTTGAATTATGTCTCTTAAGAGATTTAAGTGCCTAAACTCACAAATTTCAACAAGATAATATGGAAAATTGTGGTACAAAGATACATTTTCTCTATTCCTATAGTTTAAAAGTGAGGTTCTCTAAAAATCCTCTCTCCATTTTATCTAACTCAAAGTGGTTTTCACATTCTAGAATCGAATCAAAAGTTATAAAAGTATCAATTTCATGTAGTGTTAATGTGTGAAAAGGGTGATTGTTTTAACAAATCCCCATGGAATCAAACTAATAGTGCTATCACATATATTTTGGTTATTTATGATATATTAGGCCTCATTCAACCACTGAGGGATCCCAAACCTTCTAAGTGACGATGGTTAGACAAGGTCTCTTAAGAGACCTAAGTACCTAAATGTCACAAACTTGGATAAAATGGTATTAAAACAATGTAGCATGTAGGGATGTATAATTTATTTCTATGATTGGTAAAAACGGTCTTGTAAATAACCCTCTCTTAGTTTCATCCATCACAATTTAGTTTTCTTGTCTTACTATTGAATTAAAACTTTCAAAAGTTGGAAATATCATGTAGTGCTAGGATGTAAAAAAGGGAAAAAATAAATGAATCCACTTGAAATTAAACTAATAGAGCTGACACGTGTATTTGGATGGGTTTATACTATAGGAGGACTCATTATAGAACCAAGTACATCTAAAAATTCCAAGCTATTATAGTCAAATAAGATCTCTTAAGAGACCTAAGTGCCCAAAACTCACAAACTTTGATAAGATGGTATGGAAACACCATGGCATATAGATATGTCTCATTTAGTCCTATTATTTATTATGAATATATTCTAAAAAATTACTCCCTTTGTTTCATCTAGCTCAAATTGGTTTTTGTATCCTAGCACCAAACCAAAATTTGTAGAATTTTGTAATTTCGTGTAGTGTTAGGGTGTGGAAAGGGAATTTTTTTGAATGGATCCCCATGGAATCAAGCTAATATTTCTAACACATCTAATTGAGCATGGGTTTATTTCATATGAAGCATAATGACTCCATTGAGGACCCCTTAACATTCTGGGCTACAATGGTAAAATACAACAGTTAAATGAAGTACGTTAAGAGACCTAAGTACATAAAAATCACAAAGGTATGGAAACACCATGGTATTTAGAGACATATTATTTGTTCCTTAAGTTATTTAAAGAGGTCCTATAAAAAATCCTATTTTGGTTTTTTCCAACTCAAAGTAGTTTGCTTGTCCTAGTATCAAATCAAAAGTTGCAAAAAGTGGTAATTTCATGTAATAGTAGGGTGGAAAGAGATTTTTTTAACAAAGCCTTGGAATTAAAAGTGTTGAGAAGTTGTTGATTTGGAATTGTTGTCATTGATGTCAAAACATGGGATCTAGAAGGTTGTGCTCTGGATGATATATAGAAATGATCTATCCTATTGTATGTTATGATGTTACGTAGCATGGATGTTATCCTTGATTCAAATATGGCATTACTTCTTTTTGGGATATCTGTGGAAGACAGTTAATGCAAAATAATGAAGACTAATATTTTGAAATTGGTTGTTGTGCCTAGAGCTTATTTTGGGTACCACTATCTGAACATTCATGTAGCATGTTTTAAGCATGTTTATATTTCTAATTGCATTCCTCTAATCGGTACTAAAATTGATGATGATCAAGATTTGGTCTTGGTTGTGGTGTTCTTATTGTCTCTGAAACATATCTCATGTAGTTCAAAGATCGCTATCTTTCGATAATTATGTTAGGTGATGAACTTATCTTATGTATGAACTATTTATGGGTCCCATGGTAACATGGTAAGAATATATTTATGTGTGACCTATTCTTAGGGTCTAGTGCTAGCGTGCCAAGCCTTATTGAATATTTCAAGGTTGTTCTTCAAGCTGACATGTTTTTCTAGGCTGACTCATTTTGTTCTATGGGTACATATATATATGTGTGTGTGTGTAGAAAATTTTTTTGGTACTGAACAAGTAGTGTGGTGTGTGTGAATAGAGAAAAGGGTGTGAATGATTATGCAACAAGAAACAAAGAAGGAAGTGAAGGCAAGCATCAGGAAGAAGTAATCTATATTGTAGAGGTTGTGCAAGGAAGATGGGTAGAAGATTCTTGACCATATCTACTATAGACAGATATTGTACTCTTAACCAGAACTGACTTCATCCATAAGTAGATGCAGCTTCATCAATTCATGTTTTGTCTATTTTATAATCAAATGTTTTTTATTAGTTGGGTAGTGATCCCACCAGTAGTGATCCCACCAGTAATGAGCATTTTGGTGGTGATTCCTTGTAAAAATCACCTTAACTGGTGTCACCTTAATCGATGTTCTATAATTGAGAATTAGCATTCTCTGTGGTTTTTCCCTTCTTGGGTTTCCACATAAATTTTGGTGTTCATTGTGCATAGTTTTGTTATGTGCTTTCATGTTCATATCTGTTTTTATTATTTGATTGATTTAAGATTGCTACAAAATTATTAAAGTCAAGAAAATTGTTTTATGATAACTGATTCACCCCCTCTCAGTTATCCGAACTGTTCAACAATTGGTATCAAAGCCTGGTCCCTTGTAGATAGAGCTTAACTTCTTGAGGTAGATCTTGGTAGTTTGAACAGATGGCAGGAGATTATTACTTTGATGAAGAACTAAAGACAATGTTAGATGATATAAAAATCACATAATCTGAAAATGAGGAATTGAAAGAAAACATCAAGGAGGAAAATGCGTGTATCTCAAAGCTAAGGGAGAAAATCCGAAAATTCAATGCAAAGCACAAAGAGGTCAATGAGGAATTACAGTAGTCAAAGGAAAGTGCTATGAATTTAAAGCTATGGTTGGATGAATGCAAGAAGATTGAAGAAAATCTCAAAGATACCATCAAACAAAAATTAGAAGAAAATGAGAAGTTAGATCAAGATTTAAGAAGGTTGAAATCAGAAGCAAGAATATGTGAAAGTAGCATAATTCTGGATGAACTCTTGTCCCTACAGAAATGTCACAAGGATAAGGAAGGACTTGGCTTCTCAAGGGAAAGCTCAAATCAGAACACTAAGGGTAACTACAAAGTAGTTGAAGCTGAAGTGAGATCTGTTGTAACAAGCAAGGTCTAGAACTCTAGAACACTGACAAAAAGACCTTCGGTTAGGCAACCAAATGCTCAAAGGTAATTTTCATTTAATGGTTATTGTTTTCTATGCAAAAAATTTGGACATAAGGCTGTAGAGTGTAGAAGCAAGAAGGAATTGAGTACTCAATGCTTTAACTGCCACAAGTTTGGTCATAAAGCAAGTCATCACAAAAGTCAATTGTCTAACCTGGCTAGAAGGAATGGAATGAATAATCTCTTTCATGGATATTTCTAATTATTCCATGGTTATGGTCACAAATCTAATCAATGCAGATCTAGGGTTCACTCATTTAAGTCAGGGCAAAGATGTTACAAGTGCAATCAATCCAGACATTATGCTAATACATGCAGATATGTTTTTTCCAGAAAAGCCTGAAAATAAAAAGAAGGTTGCAGAACCAGATGAATCTAAGAAGAAGACTATCATGGTTTGGAAGAAAAAGGAAACAAGTGTGGGGAGCTCTTCTGTGGCACCGGATCTCAGTACAAGCTCTTCCAGAATCTGAGCCAACTGTCTTGGCTTAGGGAGAGTTTTGTGATGCATATCCTATCAGTTCCCCCTATCTGAAGTAATATTTATGTGTTTTTTGGCATGACTAAGTTTAATCCAGTTGGTGACATATGATGAAGCTTAATCTGGGTGATTGAAAAGAAAAGTACAATTGGTGGCATCATCAATGAACTTTTTATCAGCGAAATCATCATGAGCAATTAAGGATAAAAGAGAGAGTTTTCAAATCATTTCTCATAGTTTACAAAGAAGAAGAAGAGGTTTTCACTCAGCGATAAAAGGATTGAAGAAGCTAAGCACGATGATGGAATTGTTACCCAATTTCACTATTAGGTCAATCAGGTAGAGCTCTTAAAGTTTTAAAATGAAAAGTAGGGTTTGTTTTAGTGCTGCTATATTCATTCATGTGTGTAAAAATGAGAAAAATTAGAAGATTACGGTATTGAATTACATTTATGCTTATGCATACAATGTAAGAAAGATTTTACAAATATTTTCAATTTAATCTTTATTGAAAATGTAAATGTGTAAGGTCTCACACAAGCCATGAGACTAACTGCTTTAAGGAAAATAAAAGAAAATATTATACATTTATAGATATGAAAAAGAAGGAAACAAAAACATTTTTGATGGAGTATACCACATTTTGTTGCATGAAAATCTACATAAAATGCCAAGATCTTGCCCAAGTTCACCTCCAGAACCTTCAAGAAAACCTTCTGTCGGTGACTCATGAGATTTCCAGAAGGCTCGAATGCATAGAATGAAATATTTTGTCTTGGGTTTGAGTTTTTCTTTTAGGGTTTTTTCCCTAACTTTGGTCGATATCTTAAGGTGATTTTTCACCTTTATTTTAATGTTTGCAAACCAAACTAATGCCCATACCTTGTATGCTTTTTGTCTTGTAAGGTATTGGTCATTTTTTTTTTGTTTATGC
Source organism: Sequoiadendron giganteum (assembly GCA_007115665.2). Classification (NCBI taxonomy): domain Eukaryota; kingdom Viridiplantae; phylum Streptophyta; class Pinopsida; order Cupressales; family Cupressaceae; genus Sequoiadendron; species Sequoiadendron giganteum. Next base: position 643,962,535 of record CM021100.1, read on the forward strand.
TTTTCAAAGCATTTTTGACCTTTTATTTTTCTCAATTGATAAATAAATGTGAATAACATTTTTTAAGTGATGTTATTATGATTCACTTAAATAATGTTATAAAGATGGGGGGTACACATGTGATTAAATGATATAGTCAAAGGGGGGTGTAATTGAGCTTTGATGCTTTTGCAAGCATATAGGGAGGTTTGAAACAAGTGTCCAACATGCAGAGAGAATATAGGGGTTTTTGTTTGCTTTTGAGAGTCTTTTATGGTTAGTTTGCGGTGTCATCATGTTGGACAAAGTCAAGTTTGACTTTTTCATGCTTACAGAAGCCTTTTGGAGGGAATCTAGTGGCTAGATTTTAGGCCCTTTTCTTGCATCTGACCCCAATCAGTTTGGGAGTCATATTCTTATGGAATTATGGAGGGAGTTGATTCATATATAGTCACTTGAGTGACTCTTTTACATTCAGTTCTTACTTGCTGCTTTTTTTGTTTTAGTGACTTTTTATTTCTTTTGCAGAAAGAAGCATGTTTATGTAACTCAGTTTTAGATATGAATTCAGAAGACCTTGGATATTTGTATTTGAAGCTTTTTCCATCTTATTCTTTGCATCATTGTGTACATTTGATCGATTGATCGAGTTATCTATGAAGGTATTGCCTATTTCCTAATAACTTTGTCTCAATTTTGGTACTTTTATGCAAACAGTGTATTAATGCAAGTTATAATCTGTGTCAAAGGTGTAAATAATTTCTAGTGTGAAGACATCTTCCTCTTAGAAATTTGAACATTATGACCTCTTTTTAAAATATTTATGCAAAAAATACATGAGAATGAGTTGTGCATGTTTTATTTTCAGTAATTGTAAGAAAGTATCTTTTCTCTGAGTTTTTTAGTTCCTTATCAGTTTGGTGCATCACCATAGGAGGATTTTTCAGCTTATGTACTCCTTCTTACCACTTTTCCTAGTAAAAGCAGTAGTTTTAGGTGACACCATAGGAAGCTGACCTTCTCCAGAGGTTGACCTCTGTTTACAAGTTACCCACAACTTTAGAGGTCTTCCCATGTTTCACTAGATTGTCAAATTTCATATTCAACAAGGTGCAAATCCAAGAGATAACAAGAATCTGTGTTGGTTGACAGTGAATCCAGTGGTGGTATTCCATTGAGGTTGAAGGGAGTAGAGTTGGATGAATTTGATCATCAAAATATGAAGGAAATGGAACTAGGGTTGAAGACTGGTGAATTACAGAATGTAAGTGCCTTGGGTATGGATCTATGGGGAGAATTCCCCTAGATTGTCGACAAAGAATCTATCTTGTTCCTGCCGAGTTGATTCAAGGATGGAACCATCATTTTGGACAAACCCTATCTGATCACTAAGAAATCCATTGAAGCTATTACTAGATTGCGTAGAGTTGGTGACCTCCTTGGGAAGAAAACGTGAAATACAGAGACGTGGAGGAACTTATTAGTATCGACAAAGACACCTGAGCTCTACTAATAAATACCATTTTCAATCATGTAGTAAGGTATGTTGCTTACGGTATCTCATATAAAATCTATTTTTGAAATCATGAAGGTTCTACATCTACTATTGTTATGTATCTTGCACATAAGATGGTGAAGGAAAATCAAAAGTTTGACCTGTGTAGCCTGATAATGAAAAACCTAATTGAGAATGTCAAAATGTCTTTGGTTGAGAGTTATCCCTTCCAGTTTGGGTCTCTACTCATGTGTTTAGTAGTCTACTTTATGAATTCATTACCATCAAAGGAGAATATTAAGTGGAATTCTGACATCCCTATTAGAAATCAAGTTTACATATATTTGGAATATTTGGAAGATAAAGAAAATGCATGCGAAGTTTATTTCTCATCCTTGCAGATGTATCTGTGCTCTGGTGTGATAGTGTCTAGTTGTACACCTATTAATTAGTTTAAGGAGGGTTCCTCCTCTGGTAAGGAGTTAGAGGTTGTTATTGGTGGTTCCTCCTCTAGTAAGAAGGAGCTAGAGGTTTTCATTGGTGGTTCCCCTCTAGAACCTAAGAGGAAAATTAACACAAAATATGTCATCACTATCTCAGAAGAGAAGGAGAAGGAAGAAGATTCTCTACTTGATACAAATGAAGTTCATTTCATGTTAGATGAGGGTGATATGAAAAATATTGGTGAAATGTGGAACGCTTGCTCTCCAATCAGTAGGCCTAGAATTGAAGATGCCTTGGTCCATTATTTGTTCAAAAAGGGTATTATTGTTTCTGATGTTTATGACTCGTTACCAGATGATTTGGTGGAAGTTGTTGTAGGAAGGATCTGAAGGACATAAAATCCAAGCTATGATTGAAAGGTGTGTCACATCCAAACAAAATTTATCCAAACACATTGGTGAGACAAGAGAATGCATTAAGGAGATGTCTAACATCTACAAATACTATCTTTGATGGCCTACTGTTGTTGATAATTTTAGAAGCAGAATTGGAGCTATTAAAATTGAATTGAATGATATTGGGAAGTGTTTTGACTTCTTCAAAGAAAAATATGGGAAAAAAGGACAAGATTTAGTGAGCTGCAACTGAGTTATTGTCTACTTGGAGACAAAGGGAAGATTTGGTTAAAAATTTCTAGTTGGTCAAAGAAATTGTTGAGGTTCGGTTGGATCATCTCTCTAGGATACTTTCTAATGTAGAGGATAGTGGAAAAAAATGCCTCTCTCTGAACTAGTCATGCTCATTTGGGTTGTTGGTTCTACAAGATAGTATGTGTTCCAGAATGGTTTCTGCAATGCAAGCTTGGAAGAGGATTCTTCCAATTGTGAGAGAAAGGTACAAGAAAATCTTCCATGTGAAAAGTGTTATTTTTACTTGATTTTTTGAATGTTCTTATTTGGCCCTTTTCCTTTGATGGAAAAAAGGGGGAGAAAATGAAGAGAAAAAAAAAACAAAAAGAGGATTTGAATTGCTTGACAAAGGGGGAGTGATTGGAGTCTTTTTTCTTGTTTTTTTGAGTTCTTGTTGTATTGTCATCAATGCCAAAGGGGGAGATCACTGGGAAGTTTTTGAATTGGCATTGATATCATTGATGTCAAAACCTAGGATTCAGAAGGTTGTGCTCCAAATGATATACAAAAATGATCTATCATATTGTATGCTATGAAGTTGCGTAGTGTGGATATTATCATTGATCTAGATATGGTAGTACTTCTTTTTGGGACATCTGTGGAAGATAGTTAATTCTGAATAATGAAGATTAATATTTTGATATTTGTTGTTGTGCCTAAATCTTATTCCAGGTATCCTTGCTATCTGGATATTCATGTAGCATGTTACAATTTTTGGTATGTCTAATTGCTTTCCTCCAGTTGGTATTGAAATTGATGATGATCAAGATTTGGTCTTGGTTGTGGCATTCCCATTGGCTCCGGAACATATCTCATGTAATTCAAAGATCGTTATCTTTTGGTAATTATGCTAGGTGATTAACTTATCTTATGTATGACCTATTTATGGGTTCCATAGTAACATGGTAATAAGATCTTTATGTGTGACCTATCCTTTGTGTTTGGTGCTAGTGTGCCAAGCCTTATTGAATATTTCAAGGTTGTTCTTCAAGTTGAAATGTTTTGCTAGGATGACTCATTTTTTTCAATGGGTACATATATGTGTGTGTGTGTGTGCGTGCGTGTAGAACATATTTTTGGTATCAAACAAGTAGTGTGGTGTGTGTGAATAGAGAAAAGGGTGTGAAGGATTATGCAACAAGAAACAAGGAAGGAAGTAAAGGCAAGCGTCAGGAATAAGTTATTTGTATTACAAATGTTGTGCAAGGAAGGTGGGTAGAAGATTCTTGTCCAAACCTACTACAGATAGATCTTGTGATTTTAACCAAAACTAACTTCATGCATAAGTAGATGCCACTTCATCAGTTCGTGTTTTGTTTATTTTGTAATCAGATTTTTTTGTATTAGTTGGGCAGTGATCCCACTAGTAGTGAGCCTTACCTACAGTGAGCATTTTGGCAGTGAGCCCTTGTAAAAATCACCTTAACCGGTGTTCTATAATTGAGAATTAGCATCCTCCATGGTTTGGGTTTCCACGTAAATTCTAGTGTTCATTGTGCGTGGTGTTGTTATATGCTTTCATGTTCATATCTATTTTTATTATCTAATTGATTCAAGATTGATCTAGAATAATTAAAGTCAAGAAAATTGTTTTATGATAACTGATTCACCCACCTCTCAATTATCCGAACTATTCAACAAAAAGAATAGCACCAAAAAACTTGATTGAGTGGTTTTATATTAGATGAGGATTCATTATAACACCAAGGCCCTCAAAACCTTCTAAGCTATAATGGTCAAATAAGGTTTCTTAAGAGACTTTAGTGCCTAAAAGTTACAAATATTGATGAGATGATATGGAAACATTGTGGCACATAGAGACACCTCATTTATCCATATAATAATGTAACTTATATTATTTTTCTTGTCCTAGCATAGAATTGAAAGTTGTAAAGTAGTTAATTTTGTGCAATGCTAGGGTGTGAAATGGGAAGCTTCTTGAATGCATCCCCATGGCATTAAATTAATAGAACAAACATGTAGAATTAGGTATTCTTACTTTATAATATTCCTCTTTTGTGATGGAGTTCGCCCAAAACTTCTAGGTTATAATGGTCAAATGAAGTATCTTAAGAACTAACTACCTAAAACTCACAAAATTTAACAAGATGGTATGGAAACATTGTGGTGAATATATATGTAACATTTAATCCTATAGTTGAAGTGTGTTCCTCTGAAAAACCTCCCTTTTTTCAAAATCAAAGTGGTTTTCTTACTCTTGCACTGAATTGAAAGTTATAAAAAGTGGCAATTTTATGTAGTGCTAGGGTGTGGAAAAGGCATTTTTTAACAAAACCTCATGGAATTAAATTAATAGTTTCAAGAAATTCAATTGAATTTTTTATTATATAAGATGAATTGATCCACTATCAAGGGCCCCTAATCCTTCTAGGCTAAAATTGTTGAATGAGTTTTCTTAAGAGACCTAAGTGCCCAAAACTTACAAACTTCGATGAGATGGTATGGAATCATTGTGGAACATATGACACATTGTTAATTACTAACGGTAAGTATCAAATCCATCTAAAAATACCTCTCTAAATTTTATCTAGGTTAAACCATTATTCTCATCTTATCACTAAATCAACAGCTACAAAAAGTGGTAATTTCATGTAGTGCAAAGGTGTAGAAAGGGTAACCTTTTTATTGGAGCCCCATGGAATTAAAATAATATCATGAAAATTTTTGGTTGGGTGGGTTTATGCTATATGATCCCTCATCCCAATATTTAATATCCACAAAAATTTTGGGATATAACAATCAAAAAAGGGTTGTTAAGAGATTTAAGAGCCTAAAAGTTACAAACTTCAACTTGAGATGATTTGGAAACATCATGGCATGTAGATATGTCTCATTTTTTATTATAGTTGGGAAGAGAGATAATATAAAAAATCCTCTCTTTTCTCATCCATCTCAAATAATTTTTCTCATCCAATCACTAAATCAAATGTTACAAAAAATGGTAATTTTATGTAATGCTAGGGTGTGAAATGGGTAATTTTTTGAATGGAGCCCTACGGTATGAAAATAATAGTTCCAACATTTCCAATTAGATGGTTTTATACTCTATGAGGCCTTATTCTACCACTAATTTATTTTGAGCCTTATAGGATACAATGGTCAAACAAGTCTCTTAAGAAACCTAAGCACCTAAACCTCACAAACTTTCACAAGATAGTATGTAAACATCATGGACTGTAGAGAGGTATCATGTGTTACTAAAATTAACTAGTGAGGTATTTTAAAAAATATTCATAGTTTTATGAAACTCAAATCATTGTGCATTGTTGAAATGTACACAAGACAACTAAGAGGGTGTGGGGTGAATCCGTTGTATCAAAACCTTTTACTTATAAACTTGATCAATTCTTCTTTATCTTTAATATGTTATTAAGTATGAACCTGAAATTGAAATAATAGAAACACATTACTAGAGACGAGATTTACATGGAAAACCACGATGAGGATTAACTCACAATATAGTTGTAATAAAATACCGGATACACAGGCTCACTGCTTGAGGGCTCATTGCCCAAATACAAAGGATCGCTACCCAAATCAAGGGCTCACTACCTTAGGAATCACTATCCAGAAAAAGGAGGCTCACTGACTATAGAAGATACAAAGAAATAGATAATGATCAACCAATAGAAGTTAGACACAATTCACAACTTGATCAAAAGATTGTGAGTACAATGAATTACTGTTGCCTCAATTCGCTCTTCCACACTTTGCTTTTCGCACTTGTTCGCATACTCTTCTCTTGCTTGAATTGAATGATGGATGGATATGAAATTCACTACAACTCAACTTGCTTTTATACCATCTTCAACCTTAGAAACATTCTCCAAGGTAAAATTATACAATTTTATTTTACAAATTCAAACTAGGTCGGCTACTCAACATTCCCATGGTGGATAAGAATGTGAGAGGACCAATTACATATTTAATTTAGGACCCAGACAACATCTTGGATCATGCACATGCTTCCTCAAGTCAATGCAAAAATCAAATGTAATGTGTAGACACCAAGTCATCCAAACCTAATGAAAACACAAATGAACTTTGAAGTACACACGTCATCAACAAGATAAACACATGTGGATTGCTCAACACGATTTACTAGACTTTTTATCATCTGTGAGAAAAATTCAGATACATCCGCAACAACTTCAACAAGCTTCATTTGCAGAGAAATCTTCACCAGTTCAACTGGGATAACTAGAAAAACACAAACTCCGGAGAAGGTCTTCCAGAGCTCCAAACCACAAGAAAATTTGTCAAAACACATAAATCATCAAAAGGAATAATTTTCCAAATCTGCAAGATCTGAGGCAAAATAACAAAAGACTATGGAGCAAAAACATTTCTCCCATTCAATAACTAGATTACTCTGACAAACCAGTTCACACACCGGTGAAAACAATTTTTACTTTCCATCACGCCAGAAGCTAAAACTTGGAAGATAGAATCCATTTAAGCTCATGAACACACCGAAATTTGATCAATATAGAGAGGAATCCGACCACATTATCAAAGCATGCTCAAAATACAGCTTCAACACAACTTTCATTATATTTCAAATTTTCTCAAAAGCACTTGGCAAAAACCACTTTACTCAACTTGTACAGTGTTGACATCAATGACAACATTAATGACAACACCACCAAACACATCCATACTTGCAACAATCTCCCCCTTTGTAATTTATGGCAACACATGATTTGAAAAAATATCAAAGACAACATACATGATTCTTAGAAGTGACAATTTGCCAAGCATAGAAGATATATAATCTCTCTCCCATATTCGACATGATTTTCAGAAGCGACAACCTACCAAGCATAAAATTTTCACATGATTTTTGAAGGGAAAACAAGGATGGATATAATGACCCAATAGTGCGGAATACATTCCCTTAACACTAATACAATAGAGGAGAAGAGCAAAAATTGGTTCTAATAGCTTCTAAAACTACTGAGATGAATACAAACAACATAAAAGAGATAATAGAATATTAAGCATTCACAGATGACACAATATTTACGTGGGAAAACCTTTTCAGGTAAAAAACCCACCACACCAAGTCAACACAATTGTATTATAGCAATAAAAATATAAAATACAATATCATCCTTCACTGTTTGATCAGCTCACAACAGCTTCTAGTTATTACTCACAGTTACAATACTTCTATCAAAGTATATAATCTATATTCTAACCATCACATTTTGGTTAACATATACAACATGTACTCGACTGCACAAGTCATACATCACATTCAATGTCTTAACTAATCCCACGGCTACCAGGTTCATGCATCAAAAATTCAAGTAAGCAATCAAACTTCACTAATTGCATCAAGCCACCCAGCAATAACTTCACCACCCAAATTGGGTTCCCATCATCAGCTGAAATCGGCCTGCAATTACTGCTTCTACTACATTGGCCTTTAGCCAATCAAACTATTGTCAAACTGCCACATTTCCTTATTTCATTCATTGTCACTTTGACTTTCTGGTCCAACTCAGTTGACCGAGCTCCGAGTTCATCCGAGCTCGTACCGTGCAACCCCCGAGCTCAATCGATCCAACCGCAGTGCAATGGTGAGCTTGTTCAAGCTCACCCAAGACTACACCGTGCTACCGCCGAGTCCGTTTCATCATGCTGCGATATGGCGGTGAGCTCATCCAATCTCACCTCACCATCTACCGCACTACGGTCGAGTCCAATCGACCCGACTGCGGTAAAGCGGTATACAGTTTGGGGGACCACAGGTGGTCAAACCGTGCTACCTTGGAGGCCGCCAGGCCACCCTGCAGTAGGGTAGTGACCACCAACCAGACTATTGGTGGTCCTACCATAGCCACCATGGTGAGCAAGCTCACCGCCTGTGGTGGTGTGGTAACCACCAAGCTCACCACTGGCGGTCTCACCGCGGACACTGTAGTGAGAGGATCCATCGCTCGTGGTGTGGCGGTAACCGTCGACCAAGCCGTTGGCGGCCTCACCGTGGCCACCACATTGATTCAACTCACTGACCATGGTGGAGCGATAACCGCCAAACCATTGCTAGCGGCTTCACCACATCCACTGTGGTGAAGGCCTACGCTGACCGTGGCCACCGTGGTGAAGGCCTTCGCCGACCGTGGCCACCGCGGTGAAGGCCTTCACCGACCATGGCCACTGTGGTGAAGGCCTTCAATGACTGCAATAAGGCGGTGACCGACGAGGTAGGCTACAAGCCACCTACCGTGACCATTGCAGTAAGGTAGTTACTGCCAAGCCCTTCACCATGGTACCACTAGGGTCAAGACAAACCACCGTGGTAAAGCGATAAAGGCAGAAATAAGCCAAGTGTGGTATGGCGGTAAAGGCAGAGAACTTCAATTTTTTGCCAAGTCATGAATTCTGATGCTTCAAACTGGAAGTTGAGACACTTTCTCAACAAACTCCCACTTGGCGAAGACTTCCAACTTCCTCCAGACTTAGAAAAAAACACTGATGTTCATAGGCCCCAAGGCCCATCGATTCTACGGACAATCTAAACTTGTCTATGCTCACCAGCTTTGTCAAAGCATCTGCAACATTCTTCAAAGTGTTGACCTTTTCAAGATAGAATCTTCCATCTTCCACAATGTCCCTCATGAAGTGAAATTGCACATCAATGTGCTTCGTCCTGGCATGGAAAGTCAGGTTCTTTTCCAAACAAATGGCACTCTGACTGTCACAGCAAATAGTGATCTATCCTGCATTAAAACCAATGTCTGAACACAAACACCTTAACCAAACTGTTTCCTTGTAGGCGTGAGTTGCAGCTATGTACTCTGCCTCTATCGTGGATAAAGCAACTACAGCATGTCATTTGCTCATCCAGCTGATTGATCCACCATTAAGCATGAACGTATATCCATTGGTGGATCTCCTGCTATCAATGTCCCCTGCCCAATCAGAATCAACATATCCCTGAATGCTGAGATTCCTCTGTGATGCAACCAAACTGCCATGGTAACACAAAGCATAATCTGAAGTCCCCTTCAAATACCTGAATACTCTCTTCACAACATCTCAATGTGATCTTCCCAGATTTTCCATAAAATGGCTTAGAACTCCCACTGATTGGGTAATGTTTGGTCTTGTACAGACCATCGCATACATTAAACTACCAACAACACTTGCATAAGGCACACTAGTCATGTCCTCCATCTCAGTAGCATATTTTGGACAGTCTTCAATAGATAGTTTCGTTCCTTGCATGACTAGAACAACTAGCTGCTTGTAGTCATTCATACCAAATCTCTCCAGAATAGTGTGCACATACTTACTCTGACTTACCCAAAGATTTCTGCTTGTTTTGTCCCTGGTTATCTCCATTCCTATAATTTACCTAGATGCACCAAGATCTTTCATTTTGAACTTTGTAGGCAGCTGAGATTTAAGATCAAAAATCATAGTCTTGCTATTTCCTGTGAATAACATATCATCCACATACAGTGTAATAACAAGGACACAATCATTATCAGATTTATGATAAACACAATGATCAGATTTTGATCTTACAAATCTCATAGACAACACAAATGTGTCAAATTTTTGGTGCCACATTCTAGGAGACTGCTTCAAGCCATACAAAGATTTATTTAACTTACATACCAAATTTTGTTTACCTTTCACAATGAAATGCTCAGGCTGGGACATAGAAATTTATTCTTCTAGCTCACCATGGAGAAACTCTGTCTTCACATCCATCTGCTCAATTTCGAAGTCATACACAGCTTCCAATGACAACAAAAATCTAATGGATGTCAACTTTGCTACAGGAGAAAAAATCTCTCCATTATCGATTCCCTCAATTTGGGAAAATCCCTTTGCAACAAATCATGCCTTATACTTCTCAACACTACCATCAAGGCCTGTCTTCTTTTTGAATATCCACTTACAGCCAATAGGCTTTCGCCCTTTAGGCAGTGGTACCAAATCCCAGGTTTCATTCTTCTTCAATGAATCCATTTCTTCATTCATGACTTCCAGCCAAGAATTTGAATCAGTCATGTTGATTGCTTCTTTTACAGTCCTAGGCTCATCAGTGCTAGTAATTAAGGCATAGGCACAGTTTGAATCTAACAATGAGAAACCATACCTTTCAGGTTATCGATTTTCTCATGTAGATCTCCTTACAGGTTGAGGTTGTGGTTCTTCATTATCAGAACTTTCAGAGCTGCTTGAACTCTCCTCAGTCTCAAGTACACCATGCAACTCTTCCCTTTCTGGAGTTTTGGTAATCTCAACTGCATCCTTTTTCTTGTCACTCTGATTTGTCTCAAGTTGTTGATCACTTATTGAAGGTTTCAGCTAACGAAATATCACGCTTTTGTTGTACAAAACCTTTTCAGTAACAAGGTTCCAAAGCTTGTATCCCTTCACACCAACTCCATAGCCAAGGAGAATACACTTGATAGCCTTGTTATCCAATTTTGATCTCTTTTCATTTGGCACATAAACATATGCCTCACAGCCAAAGACACGTACATGCCTCAGAGAGGGCTTCTTACCAGACCATGCTTCCAAAAGGTGTCTTATCAACAAGAGCAGAGCAAGGAGATCGATTTACCAGATAACATGTTGTAGCCATAGCCTCACCCCAAAACTTCTACTCTAGACCAGCACTACTCAACATACTTCTTTCCTTTTCCATCAGCATCCTATTCAACCTTTCAGCAACTCCATTTTGTTGAGGAGTGTAAGGTGTTGTCATATGCCTTTTAATTCCATGATCTATACAATACCTTTCAAAATATGCAAAACAAAATTCACCGCCATTGTCTGTCCTCAAACAATTTTTTTTCCTTCTATTTTGATTCTCTACCAAAGATTTAAATTCTTTAAACCATTGAACACTTTTGATTTACTTTTAAGAAAGTATACAAATGCCCTTCTCGAACAATCATCTATAAAAGAAACATAATATCTAGACTTCAATAATGAAGGAACATTAACTAGACCAAACACATCAGAATGAACATAATCCAGTATACTAGAAGATTTATGAGGACTAGAGTAAAAAGAAACACGGTGCTATTTTCCATAGATACAATGTTCGCAAAAATAGAACTCAAGGTTACAATCATCAAGCCCTTCTACAATATTTTTACTCTTCAATGTTTTTAAACCTTTCTCACCTATGTGACCTAGTCTATGATGCCATAGCATAGTCTTCTTTACTAGGAGTTTTACCTCCAAAGCATTTGTAGCCAAAGAAGTGTCTTCATCTTTCTCTACAAGGACTAATTTACATGACTCTATAGAGGCATTGTTACATTGAATAGGACATGCATCCAGCTTGTACAGAGTTCCAATACGAACACCCTTAGACAACACCATTGCGCCTCTAGCCATTTTACATCCATTTTACATCCTTTACTTGAGAAAGAAACTTCTACACCAACATCATTTAACTTACTGATAGAAAGAATATTTTGAGCTAGACCTGGTATATGCATTATGCCACCAATACCTTTGACTCTTCTGCTAGGAAACTGAATTCTAACTCTTCCTCTACCAACGATCTCCAGTGTTGAATCACTTTCTAGGTACACCTTTCCACCATCATACTTCTTGTACTTAGAGAACCATTCTCTATTGGATGTCATGTGAAAGGACGTACCTGAGTCAACCAACCCGACATCATTTGATACCTGAGTTGTCAAGGCTACTACAATTAAGGCATCTGCATCACTTTGAGAAGATTCATTGTTAGAGGCATTCTTCTTCTTCTTCTCCTTGTAGTCCTTCCAGATATGACCAGGTTGCCCACAATTCCAGCATCTCACCTTGAACTTTTTACCAGGAGACTTTGATCTCCCTACAGATTTGGATTTCGACTTCTTGTCCTTCTTCTTTCCTTTCTCCTTTGGTCTACCTTGAACAACAAGAGCCTCTTTGTCCATCTCAGAAGACTTCCTTCTCATTTCTTCAGATAGAAGTGAAGCAACCATGTCATCCATCTTGAATGTAGTGGTTGTGCTTCCAATAGCCATCACCAAATGATCCCAACTGTTAGGTAATGAACACAACAATCCTCCTCCTCATTCTTTACACCTATAGATGCTAGTTGAGTAACACTCATATTAAACGAGTTCAGATGGTCTGCAATAGATGCACCTTCTTCTATCTTCAAGGAGATCAACTTCTTCCTTGGAATAACTTATTTACCAGAGACTTTCCCTAATAAATATCACCAAGCTTCTTCCACAATGAAGCAACAATCCTCCTCCTCAGTCTTTACACCTACAGATGCCAGTTGAGTAACACTCATATTAAACGAGTTCAAATGGTCTGCAACAGATGCACCTTCTTCCATCTTCAAGGAATACAACTTCTTCCTCAGGAATAACTTATTTACCAGATACTTTCCCTGATAAATATCACCAAGCTTCTTCCACAATGAAGCTACAAACTACTCCTCATGGACGTTTAAGAGTATAGAATTGGCTAGACTCAGTCTTATCAGACCTCTTGCTTTTCTATCAACAAGATCCCAAGCCTCTTGCGTTGTACTTTGTGGCTTAGTTCCAGACACTACTAGCCAAAGGTCTATATCCACTAGCAAGTCTTCCATTTTGAGTTTCCATAACTCAAAGTTGCTACCATTAAAATTTTCAATATCTACTCTACTTGATGTACTCGCCATCTCAAACAAAAACAAGTTTCAACAATGCAAGACTCCCACTGAAACAATATTAGCACAAAAAACTAACCTTTTCTCTCAAGGATAACGCAACTGGCCAAGCTCTGATGACACTTGAAGGGAAAATAGGGATGGATCTAATGAACCAATAGTGCGAAATACATTTCCTTAACACTAATACAATAGAGGAGAAGAGCAAAAACTGGTTCTAATAGCTTCTAAAACTATTGAGATGAATACAAACAACATAAAAGAGATAATAGAATATTAAGCATTCACAGATGACACAATATTTATGCGGGAAAACCTTTTCAGGTAAAAAACTCAGCACACCAAGTCAAGACAATTGTATTACAGCAATAAAGATATTAAATATAATATCAGCCTTCACTGTCTAATCAACTCACAACAACTTCTAGTTATTACTCACAGTTACAATACTTCTATCAAAGTATATAATCTATATTCTAACCGTCACCTTTTGGTTAACATATACAACATGTACTCGCACAAGTCATAAATCACATTCAATATCTTAACCAATCCCACGACTACCAAGTTCATACATCGAACATTCAAGTAAGAAATCAAACTTCACTGATTGCATCGAGCCACCCAGCAATAACTTCACCACCCAAATTGGGTTCCTGTCATCAGCTAAAATCGACCTGCAATTACAACTTTTACTACATTGGCCTTTAGCCAATCAAACTATTGTCAAACTACCACGTGTCGTTTCATTCACTGTCACTTTGACTTTATGGTCCAACTCGGTTGACCGACCTCCGAGCTTGTCTGAGTTCTTACCGTGCAACCTCCGAGCTCAACTGACCCAGCTGCGGTGCAGCGGTGAGCTCATTTGAGCTCGCCCAAGACTACATCGCACTACCACCGAGTCCATTTCATCATGTTGCGGTATGGCGGTGAGATCATCTAAGCTCACCTCGCCATCCACCGCACTATCGTGGAGTATGATCGACCTGACCACGGTAAAGTAGTATACAGTCTGGGGGACTACAGGCGGTCAAACCGTGCTACCGCAAAGGCCGCCAGACCACCCCGCGGTAGGGTGGTGACTGTCGGCCAAACCATTGGTTGTCTTATCATAGCCACCACGGTGAGCAAGCTCACCACCTGTGGTGGAGTGGTAACCGCTAGGCTCACCGCTGGCGGTCTCACTGTGAACACCGCGGTGAGAGGATCCACCACCCGCGGTGCGGTGGTAACCGCCGACCAGGCCATTGGCAGCCTCACCACGGCCATCATGGTGAGTCAACTCACTGCCCACGGTGGATCGGTAACCACCAAACCACTGCTGGTGGTGCCACCGCGGTGAAGGCCTTCGTTGACCGTGGTAAGGCGGTGACTGGTGAGGCAGGCTGCAAGCCACCTACCACGACCACTGCGGTGAGTAAACACACCGCGAGTGGTAAGGTGGTAACCACCAAGCCCATCACTGTAGTACCACCAGGGTCAAGACATACCACCATGGTAAATTGGTAAAGGTAGAAATAATCCAGGTGCGGTTTGGCGGTAAAGGCAGAGAACTTCAATTTTTTGCCAAGTCTTGAATTCTGAGGGTTCAAACTGGAAGTTGAGACACACTTTCTCAAAAATTCTCTCTCCCCCTTTGATATCAATGGAAAAGGATATTCTTACCATATAAATATTTTTTCACTCCCCCTAAGGAGTACATCCACATCACATACTGCAACATGCATGTCCTAGCATTGAATCAAAATTTATAAAAGGTGGAAATTTTATGCAATACTAGCATGTGGAATAAGCAAGTTCTTTAGTGGAGCCTTGTGTAACTAAGATAATAGTGGAAAGATATCCAAATGGTTTTTTTCAGGCTATACAATTCATAATTACATTGTTGAGAGGCCCCAATCCTTCCAATCTAAAATGGTCAAACAAGGTCTCTTAAGAGACCTAAGAGCCTAAAACCCACAAACTTTGACTAGATAGTATACAAATATGGTTGCATGCATAGATGTATCATTTTTTCCTATAACTAGGTAGAAATTAAAATAATCTCTTATTTTTTCCAGCTCAAATCAATTTTTTCATCCTATAACTAAGTCAAAAGTTGTAAAAAGGAAATTTCTTTCAATTCTAGGGTGTGGAAAGGGTAAGTTCTTGGATGGAGTCTTATGGTGTTAAAATAATAGCACAAACATATCTAATTGAGTGGATTTATGTTTTAGGAGGTCTCATTATACTATCGAGGGCCTTCAAACATTTCAAGCTACAACGGTCAAATGAGATCTCTTAAGAGACCTAAGAGCTTAAAACTCACAAAATTTGACAAGACTGTATGGAAACACCATGGCATGTAGTGACATTTTTTTTTTCCTATAGTTAGGCTATGAGGTCCTCTAAAAAATCCTCTCTTGTTTTTTCCCATCTCAAAGTAGTTTTATCATCCTAGCATTGAATTGGAAGTTACAAAAAGTAGCAATTTCTCGCAATGTTAGGGTGTGGAATGGATAATTTATAAAAAAAGCCTCATGGCTTTAAAATAATAGAATTAACAATATTATTGGGTGGTTTTATACTAGAGTTAAGACACATAATACATTAAACACCAACACATCATTAGTAATTCTAACTCAAAGAGATAAGATACACAATACTCTCAAATCCAACCATATTATCTTTATTAAAAATGCATTTTCTCAGTAATTCTCATGGCTCACACTACATTATCTTATGATAACAATACTTGTGAATATGGTGCAGTATTTTCATATATAACCCATAGTGAAAAATTTATTATACATGCAACATCATCTTAAATGATCTAGAATGTTTATACATGCATCATCTTATGGTCTAAAATGATTATACATGAAAATTAAGTGTAAAATTCGGAATCCATACACACAATGAATAACTTATATTGTATCAAGGGTATATATAAAAATTCATGATAATCTCATACATATATAAATTTTGGTATATATGCCAACTCAATTTTTTTTACAAAATATGGCATATGCCATCTTAAAATATATATCCAATCTACATTCTAAATAGTTGCATCAAATAATAAATATCCACTCAAAACTTAATATGTATTGAATCCTCAACCTATGCTAGACTTATCAATTGTAATTGATCATGTGTGTATACTAGAGGGACTCCCTAACATGGGTTAGAAATTTGTGGCAATCTCCCAACCTATAGTAGATCCTTAAAAAGTGTCTCTTGGAGCTATAATTCATGCTACATTATGGATGAAAATGTTACTACAACAACAAGTCAAATCATATGTTTGGTTAATTATTTTATTGGTAAATAAACAATTTAGACTACTAGATAAAACCTTTCTGCTACAAAGAAAATATTTACCATTGATGAAGCCTCTAACATTAATTGAGGAGTCGATGTGGATTGAAAAACTAATTTATTTCATGATAAGATAATAATGTAAGACTTAATGTTTATAATCGTAATAAATTTAATTAATATCTTAATCATCATAATCAACTAGAAACTAGAAACTATCAATTAAATCAAAATTCTATTCAATTACTTTGGGTCATTGTCAATGTTTGGAGATTCATTTGGTGAATGATCATCTTATTGGATGTTAGGTGTTGCACTAAATCATGTTAAGAATGATGTCACATCAATCACATTTGGAATAGACTATAAAAGTAAAATAACATTGATATTAATTAACATACTAAGAAAAATGGAAATGCATATAATAAAAATAGGTTAAATATGTAGAAAAATTCATACCATCAAATCTAAGCCAAATTGAATGGAAAAGGTGTACCCTAATAAATTTTGGTAAGCTTTTCTTCTATCACCAACTATTCTCCCACTTAGATATATTAGTACTAATATTTTTTAATATTCAATTCAAAAGGAATATCATGAAATATACTTAAATTTTACCTCAAATAAAGATTGGTCTTGATCATCATGTGCTCTACTCCCTAATTATTTAAATTATGTAGAATAAATAAGAGGTGCATCATATTATAATGTGTTTGGGGATGGCTCAACCATATCTCCAATAAGACCTAGTAGAGCTATTGATTTGTTTTGAAAAATTTGTGTTGAGTCTTGTCTGGTCATGATTCTAAGCTTCTGTGTCTATAGGTAGGGCTTAGAATTTAGGTTAAAAACCCTCTTTTCAAATTTATAAAGTCATGAACTTTTGACATTTTAATCCTTTGTTGACCTGTTGCACCCGGTTGTCGATCGCATGAGTTATAACTTGAGCCATTCACACCATTGTTTATATCAGCCCCTTGGGTTAGGTTTGTGGGTCACCGAGTGCCTTATCATCACTTAAATTTTTGCCTATGGTCAAGCTAAGATTTTCATATTAAACAATTTAGGACCTAAGTATTTACCTCTTGAGGGTTGTGCCTTGTCAACCTAGTCAGGTCCCTTTATTAAAATAATGATTATGCACATGTAGATCTTACTAGCCGTCAGATTTGTAGGTTTGATCTGCATCATTCCCTACCAACCCTACGTGAATAAAATAATGGTTAAATAAAAGCCATGGGGTCAGCGGGCGTTGGATGCCTGTCTCATTGCAATCATGGGGATCAGTCTCCACTATCATGCCCAACATGGTGAAGCTTTAAATCGACAGTTGTGAAGGAATGCTAGGGGTTAATCTCAGTTGTTCCCTGCCAACCCCACGTGAATAAAATAATTTTTTATTCAAAGCCGCGAGGTCAGTGGGCTTGTGAAACGTGTCTTTCCTTTTGTCTAGGTAATGATGGTGGAGCCAACAAGTGGATGACTTGGCATCTTTCCGGGAGGGTTTTCATTGGCCAAGGGATTATTAAGTGATAGCAGATGAAATTCAAAACTTTTTGACCCAATCTGGGTTGTTCAATGTGCCATCTCAGAAGGAGATCAATGACTGACATTCAAAAACTAGAAATATGAATATGATATCATTTTGCTTCACGCAAGTGAAAATTAATGGCTGAGGCCACATGAAAAATTATTCATTTTGATCTTGATATGCGTGAATGATTGCTCTCCTGCAATCATCAAGGTTGATAAAACAAGTTTCCTGGAGATTGACGATCAAGATTTGGAATCAAGAGAAGGGTTGTCAGCTCGCATGTGTGAACTCCCTTGGAACATTAGTACATACTTGCTCCAGTTGATCTATTTAATGAAGATTTATTCCTTGTTATTCTCACCATTTGTTAACTGCGAGAATTGAGTCTAGGAATGAGCATGTGAAGTGTTCTTAGTAATTGTGGAATTTGAGCTAGCCTTTTACGTTAAGGTTGGTGTCTCTATCTTGATGAATTTTGGTAAATTACTCTATCAAGAATGGGTAAGGTAAGTGTGTCTGTTAGCCCAGTTCGAAGGTCCAGGAGACTCAATCTCCTTGAGTCTCAAGGTGACCTTCCCATGAATAAACAAGATATGCTCGAGGTCCCTATGACTCCAAAAAGGAAAACAAGAGTTAGGAAGTCTGCATGAGGTGTTCTCAAGCACACTTATCATCTACGAATTAGAATTATCTTAGAGGAATTGTTCAGGGGTAAGGAGAAGAAAGTTGATAGGCTTGTGAGGGAAGTTGTGAGAAATAATAAGTATCACCGAGCATATATGGGACATCATCATTCTCCCATTGACGTCTTAGATGATCCCTCTGATAGTGGATCTGAAACTAATTCAAGCTACTGACAGTATCTTATGTTCATGACTAATTTGGTTGATTCTGAGAATGAGGTGGTGATGGCTACTCCACTATCGATAAGGACACCAAGCGGGCATTCTTATTATGTTGTTGACAAGGAAGAATAGCACCCATTTCCTTTATGAGTTGGTACTCAATTTTTGGTCCTTTGTGCTGACTTGTTTCCTTTTGGCCGGTTTGTTGTTATATGGTTTTCTTTTTTTTCGTACTTTTGTGTTGGTTACATTTCTTGGTTCGGTGTGAACATATAAAATTTTGATGTTGTGAAAACAACGCCTTTTGGAAGGTTGGTGGGTCTTCTCCAGCTAATAGTTTTTGGATATTTTTCTCTCCCTTTTTTTACAAATGATTACATATAACTATCAGGGGAATATTTTGAATTCTGGTGAAATTAGCATTAAAATGCAAGTGAAATGTAACTGTAATTCAGCCCAATGCTTGTCGCTCCATTTTTCTATAAAAAGTATTTCAAGGCTAATTATAGAGGTTCAAATTTAGAGTCCCATAATGGTCTATGTGAGAAGCAAGGCTTAGGAAGAAGCATATTGTATAAATGTTGATAAATAAAATAGTAAGAAGCCTAGGGTATAATTCATGTATGTAGTAATCTTAAAATAGTTTTATGGAAGATGCAAATATGAAGGAAAATCTTAAGTTCCAAGGCGTATACTCGCTTATGTAATATTCCTACAAATTATAAATGAAAGGGTTAATAATATTTTGGTTCATCTTCAGTTTTTTTAATTGATTGTGTGGATTTGTTTTGGCTTCAATTAAAATAATTGATTAAATAATAAGATAAGATCACAAGTCTATAGGGAAGAGCATAGGATTTGGTAAGAAGTTATGTTTTAAACATAGTGAGTTGAATGCTACAATGTGGTGTGACAATAGTCTATTAATCTCTGAGTAAATGGCTAATATATTATTGGTTATTACATGATTTGACTTCATTTCCCAATGGATAAAGAATTGGTCTATTCATTAGCATATTTTGTAGATAAATGAGCTAGCAATACACCTGACTAGGGATTTGGAATGATAATAAAAATCATTAAAAATAATTTCAATTACAATGTGTAAATCTAACATTCCTCTTAATTCCTAGCACTATATGGTAATTTTTTCAAAGGTCATCCAAATCTTTGATGAAGGATTTCTATTTTCACTTAATAGGAATTGATCTATGAATAGAAATTCTCTCTAGGAACTAAGTATCTCTTGAGTGTGATGGGGAGTACCCTCCTAGGTTTCACACAGCCTGGAGAGTAGGAGTGAGGGCTTGAGAATCCTTACTTGTTAGTTGGCCACTAACTTTGAAAATTATTGAGCATAAGGGTTGGCTACCCTTTAGAGGATTTCAAGGTTCAACTAGAAAAACAACTAGCAGAATGGCAACTCTACTAGGGAAATACATGAAAAAATTCTAATAGAAGATCATCTAGCCTTAACAGTCAAGACTTTAGTGAATTTGAACATCTCGTTCAGATATTGTGAAGTTTTTTAGACTCAAAATTTGTTGTGTTGTGGAAAATTTCAAAGATTTTGTGTGAGTCTTCTATTGGAGGAGACCGAAAAGGAAATCTATCTTTGAAAGAGCTTCATATTGTTTGAAGTTTAATCATCTGTGAAGAGAGTTGGTGACTCTGTCTAAAGAACCTACTAAAAGATGTGAAGAGAGTCCCAAATCTGAAAATATTTTTCAGTCAAGAAGAAAGGTTACTAGCTGCTACAAGTTTCCAAGTATTCTCATAATCTAGATAAAGTATTATCATATGTAAAAATAAATTTATGAGAAATATTCAAGAAATAAGATGATAAATGATTCCCTACTAAGTGAAGTAGCACTAAGAAAGGGTTAGTAGTGATAGTTTTACATACTTCTAAGGTATAATTTGAGGTCTTTGTATTATGATAAAGAAGTATGTTTATCTTTTGATCTTGCCCATTGAAGGGTCTTAAGAAAGTAGTGTTAGAAAATTTGTATTGTAAATGCTTAAGATTGTGTTGCAAAGGAAGTTAGAATGGCCTTGTGTAACTACAATGTTGATATGACAAGGCTTGTAAAGGTATAAGAAAATGTATGTGTAAATGTATGCATCCTTACATGATTCCTAATGCAACCATGGCTTGTGATCAGATCCAACTAGGTTCTCAAAGAAATTTTGGTTCTGAAAGGTAAAAATCTATAAATTTCAGTGGTATTTGGGGTTACCCAAATTTCATACCATCTACCATATAAGATCAGAGATAAGATACCAAAATTCAATGGTGATAAGTTTGAATCAGCAAATCTACATTTACAAGAATTTGTAGATGTGATGGGAGACTATGAGCTTGATTGTGAAGATGTTGTTATGAAACTTTTTGTTCAAAATCTAAAAGGAGATGCAATAGATTGGTTCTCTTATCTACCAATATCCTTTACTTGTTCCTGGGATGAGTTTAAAGTAGTGTTCATGGAGCAATTTGGTGAAAGGGTGGACCCCATTTCAATGAGACAAAAAATTATGAGCATTGAGAAAGAAAAGGATGAGCTAGTCCCAACTCTTAATCTTAGATTTTCAGAGGCAATAAAGGACATCCCGGAGGATCTAAGACCAAATGATGCAGTATGTTTTTTGGTGTATTTAGGTTCATTTGGTAAGAAAATGGGTTATTGGCTAAGAGATACAAATCCCACAACATTGCATCAGGCATATCAAATTGCTACGAATATTGAAAATAACTTGAAATATTTAATGAGAAAAGGATATAAGGCTGCAAGTATTGGTGGTCTTAGCACACCTCTTGCAAATGGACTTCATGGATCAGACAATAGAAATTATTGTCAAGGTGATAATTCTTTTGCTATTCTAACTTCCCCATTATCACAATATGCAAATCAAAGTGAGCTTCAAGATGAATATCAACAAAAATTAAGCAAACTTGATCAGATTTCTTTTGTTAAGAAATTGTATGAAATGAAAAGGCACAAAGGATAATCACCCTATGATTAGTTCTCAAGATTTTTGGATGCTTTATTGAAGGTTCGTAAGTATCTCAGACCTAAGGATTCAATATGCATTGATCTATTTTGTGAAGTTTATGATTTTGGATTGAGTACATTGCTAAAGGAATTGAAGCCTCACAATTTTGATCAAATAATTGAATGGATAAATATTTTAAAGGATTCAAGTGTGATCATGTACAAAAGGTGATGTTTCAGAATATTGGTAGTAGTTTTCCTATTGAGGAAAACTAGAAAATAATGCAAGCAAATGGAGAAAGTATAGCAAAAAAAGAACACCCATCTTGTTAGATGGGTGAATGTAATGATTGTAATCATTTCACAAGAACACATATTCTAATTAATACAATAGTGATGAAGATGAAGATACAGGGTTTAAAGAAAAAATAGAGAGGCATGAATTTAATCCTTGGGATTCTTCAATGAGGAAGAAGTGGAAGAGATGCGAGAGGTCATTCCTTGCCAAGATTTGGTCATTAACAATTATGCATGTGTTATTGATACCTCATTGCAAATCAGGGGGAAAGATCTTAGAAATAAAGATTT
Source organism: Sequoiadendron giganteum (assembly GCA_007115665.2). Lineage (NCBI taxonomy): Eukaryota > Viridiplantae > Streptophyta > Pinopsida > Cupressales > Cupressaceae > Sequoiadendron > Sequoiadendron giganteum. Next base: position 643,985,083 of record CM021100.1, read on the forward strand.
GAGCATTTAGTTTGAACATAGTTTCAGTATTGATGGATCTCCCTGCTGTAGTAATTGTGATGACATTAGATGTGGTCACTCCTCTGTTGACTCTGATTATCCTTATGAAGTGGAAGTGGAATATTTTTCTTTGAATAGGGTGTATGATGATGATAATGAAAATGCATTTCTTCTTGAGGAGGAACAATTTTCCTCATATGGAGAGTTTTCAGAGTGTGAATCAAACATGTTGACTATTGATGATGTGAATGAAGTTGAAAATCTATTTGTATTCTCTTCTAGTGATTATAGTGATCCTGGATATAGAGATGATTTGAAAGTTTTAGACCATTAGGCTGAGGATTTTATGGAAACAATGAATGTGCAACATAACCCCTTATTTGATGAGCTTCCATCTTCACTAGAGATGAGCAACGATGATCCTTACTAGTGTAGAAATAATCCACTCTTTGTTTATGACTCTGATGATGCATCTAATATACGGTTAGAATATGGAAATGAGAAAATAAGGCAACACATGGATGAGCTCCTCGAAGATATTTCTTTTGGTTATCTTACATTTGACATAGATACAACTAGTAAACCTGAGAATCAACATGAGATTTAAGTTTCTGCTAGTTTCTCTGAAGATTGTAACTACCATGGTGAAGATGATCTGGAAGTACCTTATTCACATGAAGGATGCCATGATATGAATATTGATAAGGTCACATATATACAAGTAAATGAAAGAATGGCATTGGATGCAAACATGGAATGTAATGAGGAATTTCCATCATTGGAATATATTTATGGTGTAAATGATGAACAATTTGAAGTTAAAAATGTATGTGTTCAGTGTGTTGATCCTAAGCATAGAGTTAGAAATGATGAAGGGGCAGATGAACATGCTTTTGTTCCTATTATTCATAATTTTTTGTGTGAAGAAGAAATTGAAATGTCTTCTATAAATGAAAAGGATGATGATGTACTCATGGATGAAAGAAGGGCTTCATTATTGAATGATCAGAATGTACATCATGAAAAGCATATGGAACTTATATCAACATCATTACCATCTGATAATGTTGAAGAATTTGTTGGTTTATCTGATAGTGCACATGGATTTACCTTTGCACTTGAGTGTCTCTTTGATGATCTTGTGAGTGCTGATTTGTTTGGGCCTACCTTTGACATATTTTTCATAGAGTTGAATGATGATTTGGAGAATGAATCGGAATATGTTACTGAACCTGAGATGAGTAAATTTACCCAATTATGGAATGTTAATGATGCATATGACCTTTATTCCCATGATACCATGGAGTGTTCTAATTCAACACAACTCACGAATGTTTCTGAGTATGCTCTTTTCCTTTTTGATGCATTTGAGGGTTGTTTACATGGTACACAACAAAGTGTTTATGAAGGTTTTTAGTTTGATGTGCAAATTGAATGTGAGGTCAAAGTATGTGATGTTATTGAATAGGCTTAATATGATTTTTTTACTTCTCCAATTCAATTAGGTATGGTTGATTGTGTTAATCACAATGGAGCTGGTTGTTGGGAAATACTCGATACAACTGTTGGTCCATTATATACAACAAAGGATAAATTTTTTGATAGAGGTAAGATTTGGCCTTAAGTTTTGGGGGCTTGGGGCCACCAATTTGAGGAGTGAAGCCTATCTAGTTGCACAAGAAGGCTTCTTAAATTCCAAACAATGTGCATTGTATAGTCCTATAATTAGTGTTGTTGGGAACAAGTGTCTTAACTTCTGGCTTGAAACTCTGAAAAGATTTGGAAAATTTATCACCATTCTCAGCCTTTACTGCTCTACCACTAAGACTCTTTCATAGAGGCTCGATTTGGAGATTTATCGCTTTATCGCAGGCCTCTGTCAGTCTGTCTATGGCTGGGCGGTGTTACTGCCATACCATGGGGTCTCCTTCCTAAGCTGGTGGTAGCACGGTTGATGGGCGTAGTTAGTGAGAAGCCTTACCTCCCTACTGCAGAGGGCTTTCGTTGGTGGCGTGGTGGCCACGACAGTCAGCGACAATTAAGCGAAGGAAGCTTACCGCCTCACCATGATGGCCTTTCGGCCATGTCGTGGTGGTGCGATAAGCCATGGCGGTAAGATATAACAGTTACCTCCTTGTCGTAGAGGTCTTGCGGTCTGGGCCCGGTAGCAAGGTGGAGCTCGACGATCAACATAGGCGGTTACTGCCATACCGTGGGAGGCTTTTCTTAGCCTTGCAGTTGGATGGTGGAACTGCCATACCCTGGAAGATCGTTACGAGCTCGGTGGTGACGTGGTGTTAAGCAATAGATTGGAAGACAAGCCACTGCCTTGGTACCATGGCAATGTTAGAAGGGACCTGCGATTGGGCGGTAGGACCGCCATACCGTAGGAGGTCTCGTGGGGCTCGATAGTGGTGTGGTGAAGATTGTTGATGGTTTGACAAGAGCTTTTCACCATACCGCAGTGGCTTATTTGACTTAGCGAGGTATTGCGGTAAGAGATTTTTGTCACTTGGGTTGACCGGTCTAACTTGACTAGAAGTGGTGAACAAGTAGAGAGGTGATGCGTGGCAAGTAATCAATATCTGATTGGTCAAAGTCTGGAGTGGTGAAAGCAGTAATTGTAAGATGTGTTTTGGCTGATGACAGAATCTGATTAAGGCAAGGGAGTTAATACCTAGGTGGCTCGATGCGTGATTGCAGGGTAGATCAATCAGAAGATCGGATTGCTTGATTGGGTGAAAGATGCATAATTAAGGCTTGCAATTGGTTGGCATGATTAATGGGATGTAAGACTTGTATATTCGATTACATTGATATAAGTCAATGAAGGGTGACGGTGAAGAAGAGTACAGAGACAGAGAAGTTAGTTGTATTCATTGTATACTAATAGTGAGTATATGAATACTCAAGTCTACTGCTGTGAGCAAATGATCAGAGAGTGAGGACTGTGAGATTTGTATGTAATTTATTTTACTATAATACAAAGTGTCTTCTCTTGGTGTGGTGGGTTTTTTCCTGAAAGGGTTTTCCCATGCAAATCTAGTGTTATCTATGATTTTTTGTTTTTTGTTATTCTTTCTACTCTGTATGTGTTCCTCTCAATTATTTTAAGAAGTTTTAAAACTGGTCTTTGCACTTCTTGTCTGTTGTATTAGTGTTAGGAAAGCAATTCTGCACCTCTATTTTTCCTTTCAAGTGGTATCAGAGCTTGGCTAGTTGTGTTATCCTTGTTAGTAAGGCTGGTTTTTTGTGCTAATATTGTTCCAGTGGGAGTGTTGTAAGTTTTTAACTTAAATCTGTTTGAGATGGCAAGTACATCAGGTAGAGTAGAGATTGAAAAATTCAATGGTGGGAACTTTGAGCTATGGAAACTCAAAAATGGAAGACTTGCTTGTGGATAGAGACCTCTAGGTTTTTGTGTCTGGAACTATGCCACAAAGTATGAAGCAAGAAGATTGGCACCTTGCAGATAGAAAAGTGAGAGGTTTGATAAGACTTAGTCTGGTTGATTATGTACTCCTGAACATCCATGAGGATTAGTTTGTAGCTTCATTATGGAAGAAGCTTGGTGTATTTATCAAGGAAATTCTTTGGTAAATAAGTTATTCCTAAGGAAGAAGTTGTACTCCTTGAAGACGGAAGAAGGTGCATCTGTTGCAAACCATCTAAACTCATTTAATATGAGTGTCTCTCAGTTGGCATCTATGGGTGTAAAGACTGAGGAGGAGGATCATTGCATGCTGTTGTTATGTCCATTACCTGACACTTGGGATCATCTTGTAATGTCTATTGGAAGTATGAACACTACTTTCAAGATGGAAGACGTTGCCTCACCGTTGTTTGAAGAGATGTGGATGAAGTCTTCAGAAATGGCCAAAGAGGCCCTTGTTGTTCAAGGTAGATCGAAGGAGAAAGGAAAGAAGAAGGACAAGAAGTCAAAATCTAAATCTGTAGGGAGATCAAAATCTCCTGGTAAAAAGTCCAAGGTGAAATGCTGGAACTATGGGAAATCTGGTCATATCTGAAAGGATTGTAAGGAGAAGAAGAATTATAATAATAATGCCTCAAACAATGACTCTTCTCAAAGTGATGCAAATACCTTCATTGCAGCCTTGGAAACTCAAGCATTAGATGATGTATGGTTGGTTGACTCGGGTACATCCTTTCACATGACGTCTCATAGAGAATGGTTCACTAAGTACTAGAAGTATGATGGTGGAAAGGTGTAGCTGGCGAGTGATCCAACATTGGATATTTTTGTTCATGGAAGAGTCAAAATACAGTTCCCTGATGGTAGAATCAAAGGGATTGGTGGCGTAATGCACATACCAGGTTTGTCTCGTAACTTACTTTTTGTCATTAAGATAAATGATGCTGGTGTATAAGTTTCTTTCTTGAGTAAAGGATGTAAGATGGCTAGAGGTGCAATGGTGCTGGCTAAGGGTGTACGTACTAGCACTTTGTACAAGTTGGATACACATCTTGTTCAATGTAACAACACCTCTATAAAGTCAAGCAAAGTTGTTCTTGTAGAGGAAGATGAAGAGGCTTCTCTGGCTGCAAATGCTTTGGAGGTGAAACTCCTAGCAGAGAAGACCATGTTGTGGCATCATAGACTTGATCACATAGGTGAGAAAGGTTTAAAAACCTTCAAAAATAAAAATCTTGTTGAAGGGCTTGATGATTGTAACCTTGAGTTCAATTTTTGTGAACACTGTATTTATGGAAAGCAACACCATGTTTCATTTTATTTGAGTCCTCATAAATCTTCTGGTGTACCAGATTATGTTCATTCTGATGTGTTTGGTCCAATTAATGTTCCTTCATTATCGAAGTCTAGATATTATGTTTCTTTTATTGATGACTATTTGAGAAGGGCATTTATATACTTTCTGAGTAAATCAGAAGTGTTCTGTCGGTTTAAATAATTTAAAAATTTGATAGAGAATAAGATTGGAAAGAAAATTAAATGCTTGAAGACGGATAATGGCAGTGAGTTTTGTTCTACATAATTCAAAAGGTATTGCATAGACCATGGAATTAAAAGGCATAAAACTACACCTTATACTCCACAACAAAATGGATTTGTTGAAAGGTTAAAAATAACATTAATGGAGAGAGCAAGAAGAATCTTGAGCAATGTTGGTCTGGAGAAAAATTTTTGGGTTGAGGTTGTGGCTATGACATGTTACCTAGTAAATCATTCACCTTGTTCTACTCTAGTTGAAAAGACACCTTTGGAAGTGTGGTCTGGTAAGAACCCCTCTTTGAGACATATTCGTGTCTTCGGATGTGAGGCATATGCATATGTTCCCAATAAGAAAAGATCAAAGGCTGAAAACAAGGCTATTAAATGTATCTTCATTGGCTATGACGTTGGTGTGAAGGGATACAAGCTTTGGAATCTTGAAAATAAGAAGGTTTTGTATAGCAGAAGTGTAATATTTTGTGAGCTGAAGATAGATAAAAGAGAAAATAAGAATGATGTAGTTCAAATTCGTCAAACTCCAGAAAAAGAGGATCTACATGGTGTACTTGAAGCTTAGGAGATTTCAAGCATCTTTGAGTGTTCTGAAGATGAATAACCACAACCCCAGCCAGTAAGAAGGTCTACACATGAAAAATGATAACCTGATAGGTATGGTTTCTCTATGTTAGATTTAGACTGTGCCTATGCTTTGATTACTATCACTGATGAGCTTAGGACTATAAAAGAAGCTATTAGCCTGTTTGATTCAAATTCCTGGTTGGAAGCCATGAATGAAGAAATGGAATCATTGAAGAAAAATGAAACCTGGAATTTGGTACCTTTTCCTGAAGGGTGAAATCTTGTTGGCTATAAATGGCTATTCAAGAAGAATACTGGTCTAGATGGCACTGTAGAAAAGTATAAGGCAAGGTTGGTTGCAAAGGAATTTTCCTAGATAGAGGGAATTTATTATGGAGAAATGTTTTCCCCTGTAGGAAAGTTGACATCTATCAGATTTTTGTTGTCATTTGCAGCAGCATATGACTTAGAGATTGAGTTGATGGATGTGAAGACAATGTTTCTCCATGGAGAGTTGGAAGAAGAGATCTATATGTCCTAGCTTGAGCACTTCATTGAAAAAGGTAAACAAAGTCTGGTCTGTAAATTAAATAAATCTATGTATGGTTTGAAGCAGTCTCCCAAAATGTGGTACGATAAATTTGACACTTTTGCGTTGTCTATGGGATTTGTGAGATCAAAATCTGATCATTGTGTTTATTATAAATTTGAAAATGATTGTGTGCTTATTATTACCCTGTACATGGATGACATTTTGTTTATAGAAAATAGTAAGTCTATGATTTCTAATCTTAAATCTTAGTTGTTTGCAAAGTTAGAAATGAAAGATATGGGTGCAACAAGGTACATTCTAGGGATGGAGATAACCAGGGATAGAACGGGCAGAAAGCTCTGGGTAAGTCAAAGTAAATATGTTAATACATTTCTGGAGAGATTTGGTATGGATGATTGCAAGCAGCTAGTTGTTCCAATTATGCAAGGAACAAAGCTATCTATTGAAGATTGTCCAAAGTCTGCTACTGACATGGAGGACATGACCAGGGTGCCTTATGCAAGTGTTTTTGGCAGTCTAATGTATGAAATGGTCTGTAAAAGACCAGACATTGCCCAAGAAGTGGGTGTTCTCAATCATTTTATGGAAAATCCAAGAAGATCACATTGGGATGCTGTGAAGAGAGTGTTTAGATGTTTGAAGGGGACTTCAGAATATGCTATGTGTTACCATGGGAGTTTAGTTGCATCACAAAGAACACTCAACATTCGTGGATATGTGGATTCTGATTGGGCAAGGGACATTGACAGCAGAAGATCCACCAATGGATACACTTTCATGCTAAATGGTGGTGCAGTTAGTTGGATGAGCAAGCGACAAGCTGTAGTTGCTTAATCCACTATAAAATTTGAAAACATGGCAGCAACACATGCCTATAAAGAAGTAGTTTGGCTAAGTCCTTTGTGTTCTGATATTGGTTTTAATGCAGGGCAGATTACTATTTGTTGTGACAGTCAGAGTGTCATTTCTTTGGCAAAGAACTCAACTTTCCATGCTAGAAAAAAGCACATTGATGTGTAGTATCAATTTGTGAGGGACATGGTGGAAGATGGAAAGATTTGTTTGGAAAAGGTTGAGGGTGATCCCACAAATTTGGTTTACAATTTCTGGGAGATTATGATTTTTGCTAAAATCACATATTTTTAGAAAATATTATGATTTAATTCTTAAAAAGATCTATTTTAATGATTTCAATTAAAGAGGTTTTGATCAAACCACCTTAGATCAAACCCCCTTGGATAGAACCCTGCTAGTTTTAAACCATACCTACAACAGAGTCTCCTTTACACCTATCAAAATGCTGATAAAAAAACACTTTTGATTTACCTTTTGGGGGATCAAATGAATTTATTTAAAATTTATTTCAAATGATCATGGTGGTCCTCAGAACGAGCTATCCAATTAATATAATTTTAATATGTTTTGGTTTTATTATGTATGCATTTTTTTAGTTTTATTAAACATAGGTTTTTCACTGAAAATCAAGCTCTTTGTTCTGCACATGTGGAAAAATAACAGATTATGAAAATAAAATTTTAAAAAATATGTTCAGGATGGGTATTGATATCTTTGATCCATTAAAAAAAAAAAAATTGTTTTGATAAATACATAAAAAGTTATGTTGTATACAGTCTGCCTATGTTTCAATTGTAATTGGTTTGACTTTGAAACTTGATTAAGGAAAAAATATTTAATAAAACACTATGAAACCAAATGAAAGTGCTAGATATCGTAGTTACAAATCTAAATTCAAAAAAATTATAATTTTATCCTTCATACAAAAAAAAATATGTTGCATACGGTGAGCGTCACTCCTCAAAAATGTTGATTTAAAAAAAAACTAGTTTTCAAAGGAGATGGAAAAATAAGTGCAATTTGATTCCAAAAATTTTGAAAAAATAATATTTAGAATCTATAAACAAAATGTCACAAATCACTAGTTTGCATCATCTTCAAATTCCTCATAGTTTAGCCGCTATAGGAGCCCGAAAGTGAATATTTAGTTAAAAAAAATCAGTTAAGTGTCCAGTTTGCCCCAAAATTGTAAACCAGTATTGTGGGATCACCCTTGACACTTTGAAGAATGTTGCAGATGCGTTAACGAAGCCTGTGAGCATGAACAGGTTTAGATGGTGCACATAATCGATGGGCCTTGGGGCCTATGATCGTCAGTAATTTTTTGAAGTCTAGAGAAAGCTAGAAAGTCTTCATCAAGTGGGAGCTTGTTGGGAATAGGTGCCTCAACTTTTGGCTTGAACCTCTAAAAATACTTTGCGAATTTATCACCATTATCAGCCTTTACCACTCTACCATTGAGACTCTTTCATAGAGGCATGGTTTGGCAATTTACTACTTTACCGCGAGCCTCTATCAGTCTTTTCGTGGTTGGGGGGTGTTACCACCATATCGCGGGGTTTCCTTACTAGGTTGGTGGTAGCACGGTTGATGGGCGCGGTCAATGCGAAGCCTTACCACCCTACCTAGGAGGGTGTTCGTTGGTGGCACGATGGTCGTGGTGGTCAGCGATAGTTAAGCGAAGGCCGCTTATTGCCTCACCACGATTGCCTTTCGACCATGTTGCGGTGGTGCGGTAAGCCATGTCGGTCAAATATAATGGTTACCTCCTTTCTGTGGAGGTCTTGCGGTTAGGGCCTGGTAGCAAGGTGGAGCTCGACAATCAGAATAGGTGGTTACCGCCATACTGTGGGAGGCTTTGCTTAGCCTCACGGTTGGGTGGTGGCACCACCATACCGTGGAAGATCGTTACGAGCTCGGCAGTGACACGGTGTTAAGCGACAAGCTGGAAGACAAGCCATTGCCTCGGTACCATGATAGTGTTAGAAGGGACCTGTGGTTGGGTGGTGGGACCACCATACCATGGGAGGTCTCGTGGGGATCGGCGGTGGCGCGGTGAAGGTTGATGACCGGTTGATAGGGGCTTACTGCCATACCGCAGTGGTTTCTTTGACTTGGCAAGGTAGTGCAGTAAGAGATGTTTGTAACTTGGGTTGACCGGTTTGACTTGACTGGAAGTGGCGAACAAGTAGAGAGGCGACGCATGGCAAGTAATCAACATCTGATTGGTCGAATTCTAGAGCAAAACAGTCAGATGGGCGGCCAGATGCGTGATTGTAGGGCAGAACAGTCAAAAGATCGGATTGCTTGATTGGGAAAACGATGCATAATTAAGGCTTGTGATTGGTTGGCATGATTAATGTGATGTAAGACTTGTATAGTCGATTACATTGATATAAGTCAATGAAGAGTGACGATGAAGAAGAGTACAGAGACATAGAAGTTAGTTTTATTCATTGTATACTAATAGTGAGTATATGAATACTCAAGTCTTTTGTTGTGAGAAAATGATCAGAGAGTGAGGACTATGAGCTTTGTATGTAATTTATTTTACTATTATACAAAGTGTCTTCTCTTGGTGTGATGGGTTTTTTCCCGAAAGGTTTTTCCCATGTAAATCTGATGTTATTTGTGATTGCTTGTTTTCTATTATCCTTTCTACTCCATATGTGTTCATCTCAGTTATTTTAAGAAGTTTTAAAACTGGTCTTTGCACTTCTCTTATGTTGTATTAGCGTTAGGAAAGCAATTATGCACCTCTATTTTTCCTTTCAAGTGTATATAGGTTGGTGTGTTTGCTTTCAATTATTTTTGCTTGCTTTGTATGGGAAAGCTCTTGGGTTTTTTATCCCTTTGTGTTGTTTTTCTTCACCATGAGATCTGGTTTCTCACCATACCCACCAGGGGTATGCATCCCCAAGCATGAGCCACTAATAGAGCTACTTTCTTTTTTGAAAAAATTATGATGAGTCTTGGTTGGTCATGATTCTGAGCTTTTGTGTCTGAAGGCAAGGCTTAGGGTTTTAGGTTAAAAGCCCTCTTTTCAAATTTCATATAATCATGAACCCTTGGTGTTTTAATCCTTCGTTGACTTGTTGCACCTAATTGTTAGTCACCTGAATTACAACTTCAACCATTCACATTGTTTTTACCAGCCCCTTGGGTTATGTTTGTCGGTCACCGAGTGCCTTTTCATCGCTTCAATTTTTTCTATGGTCGAGCTAATATTTTTATATTCAATGACTTAAGGTCCTAAGTATTTACCTCTTGAGGGTTGTGCCTCATCAACCTAGTTGGGTCCCTTTATTAAAACAGTGTTTGTGCACATGCAAATATTACTAGTAGTCGGATCTGTAGGTTTGATCTAGAACGTTCCCCGCCAACCCCACACGAATAAAATAATGGTTAAATAAAAGTCGTGGGCTAAGTGAGCATTGGATGTATGTATCATTATAGGCATGGGGCTTGATCTCCACTATCATGCCCAACATGGTGAAGCTTCAAATTGATGGTTGAGAAGGAATTATGGGAGCTAATCTCAATCGTTCCTTGCCAACCCCGCACAAATAGAATAATTCTTTGTTCAAAGTCGTGGGGTCAATGGGCTTGTGACACGTGTGTCTTTCCTTGTGCTTGGGTGATGATGGTGGAGCCCACAAGTAGAGGACTTGGTGTCTTTTTGGTAGGGTTTTCATTGGCCGAGGGATTATTAAGCAATAACTAATGAAATTAAAAACTTGTGGACCCAATCTAGGTCGTTCGATGCACCAACTCAGAAGGAGATCAATGACTGACATTCAAAAAATGGAAATATGAACACAGTAGTCATTTTTTTTTGCACGAGTGAACATTAATGGTTGAGGCCACACACAAAATTATTCATTTTGATCTTGATATGTGTGAATTATTTCTCTCCTACAATCATCGAGGTTGATAAAATGAGTTTCATGACATCCTAGAGATCGATGGCTGAGATTTGGAATCAAGTGAAGGGTTGTCAGCTCACATGTGTGAACTCCCTTGGAACATTAATACATACATTCTCTAGTTGATCTATTTAATGAAGATTTCTTCCTTGTTATTCTCACCATTTTCTATCTACAAGAATTGAGAGTCTAGGAATGAGTGAGTGAAGTGTTCTTAGTAATTGTAGAATTTGAGCTAGCCTTTTATGTTAAGGGCGGTGTCTCTGTCCTGAGGAATTTTGGTGAATTACTCTATCAAGAATGCATAAGGTAAGTGTGTCTATCAGTCCAGTTTGAAGGTCCAAGAGACTCAATCTCCTTGAGTCTCAAGGTGACCTTCCCATGAATGAACAGGATATGACCGAGGGCCCTATGACTCCAAAAAAGAAAACAAGAGTTAATAGGAAGTCTACATGAGGTGTTCTCAAGCGCACTTATCATCTATGGAGCAGAATTGTCTTGGAGGAATTGGTCAAGGGTAAGGAGAAGAAATTTGATAGGCCTGAGAGGGAAGTTGTGAGAAAGAATAAGTATCACCGAGCTTACATGGGATGCCATCATTCTCCCATTGAAGTCTCAGATGATCCCTCTAATAGTGGAGTTAAAATTGATTCAGGCTACTATCAGTATCTTATGGCCGTGACTGATTTGGTTGATTCTGATGATGAGGTGGTGATGGCTACTCCATTGTTGATAAGGACACCAAGTGGGCATTCTTATTCTGTTGTTGACAAGGCAGAATAGCACTTGTTTCCTTTCTGAGCTAGTTCTTGGTTTGTGGTCCTTTGTGCTGACTTGTTTCCTTTTGGTTAGTTTGTTGTGATATGGGTTTCTATATTTTTGTGCTTTTGTGTTGATGGTGGCGTTTCCTGGTTTGGTGTGAACATGCAAAATTTTGATGTTGTGACAACAATGCCTTTTGGAAGGCTGGTGGGTCTTCTCCATCTAACAATTTTTGGATATTTTTCCCTCCCTTGTTTTACAAATGATTACATATAATTGTCAAGGGAATATTTTGAATTCTGGTGAAATTAGAATTGAAATGCAAGTGAAATTTAATTTCAATTCAGCTCAATTCTTGTTGCTCCCTTGTTCTATAAAAGGGTTTTCAAGGTTGATTACAGAGGTTTGAATTTGGAGTCTCATAATGGTTTGTGTGAGAATCTAGGCTCGGGAAGAAGCATATTGTATAAATGTTGATAAATAGAATAGTAAGAAGTCTAGGTATAGCTCATGTATGTAGTAATCTTAAAATAGTTTAATGGAAGCTGTAGATATGAAGGAAAATTTTAAGTTATAAGGTGTATTCTCTCTTATGTAATATTCCTGCAAGTTATGAATCAAAGGGTTAATAATCTTTTAGTTCATCTTCAATTATTTTAATTGATTGTGTGGATTTTTTTTGGCTTCAATTCAAAGAATTGATTAAATTCTAAGATAAAGGCATGGGTCTATAGGGAAGAGCATAGCATTTGGTAAGAATTTATGTTTTAAACATAGTGAGTTGAATGCTATAATGTGGTATGACAATATTCCATTAATCTCTAAGTAGTGGAAATATATTACTGGTTACTACAGTATTTGACTCCATTTCCCAATAGATAAAGCACTAGTCTATTCACTAGCATATTTTTAATATAAATGAGCTAGCAATGCACCTGACTAGAGATTTAGAATGAGAATAAAAATCATTTAAAATCTTTCAATTACAATGTGTAAATCTAACATTCCTCTTAATTTCTAGCACTAAACAATAATTTTTTCAAAGGTCAGCCAAATATTTGATGAAGGATGCTTATTTGTACTCACTAGGCATTGATATGTGAATAGAAATGCTTTCTAGGAACTAAGTATCTCTTGAGTTTGATGAGGAGTACCCTCTTTGATTTCACAGAGCCCAAAGAGTAGGAGTGAGCACATGAGAATCCTTACTCGTTGGTTGGCCACTAACTTTGAAAATTCTTGAGCATAAGGGTTGGCTACCCTTTAGAGGATTTCAACACTCCTTGCACATACTAAAATTATGAGGCATACATACATGTGTTGATGAGGAGGGTCCACTAATACCAAGTGATTCACTTTGACCATCTATTTCATGTAGTTGTGCTAGCTAAGAAGTGTGTGATTAAATTCTTTCTCAAAGAGAATATCAAAGAGGCTATAATGTGTCACATATACACTGGATGGGTGTTGAATAGGAGGTGGAGAAGGGGTAGGAGGAGGGGGAAGAAACGTTCCTTGCATAAGTCATACTACACCAAGTTTTCCTTGAGGAATTCCTCTAACCACTCCTTAAAAATATTATCAAAATTGTTCCATTATGACCTAATATAAAATTTTCATGCAATTTATAGAGTAAATATAAAGGTACACCAAGATTTGGTTATAATTTTGAAAAACATGAGACACGGGATCAAACAACAAACAACAAACAAATAAACCTTCAATGCAAGAGAGTTGCAAAGAATAATCTATTATATCCTCAACAAGAAAATGCTTATAGAATAAACCTCAAGAATCTTCAAGGATGTCATGAGATGATACAATGAGGGTGAGTGCTTTATAGGTGCAACCCTAAATGCTAAAGGTATTAGATCATGAAAAGTGTCAACATCCCATGTGATGAGATAGAATGATCTAAAGCTCACTTCAATTAATATAAAAAATAACTTCTAATTTTATCTTAAGTGCATGAAATGAATTAGACTAATAATCAATTAAATATTAATTAATTATTAGCTAATGCATGATTACTCTAACACCCCCCTTAAGATGAACTTAGGGAGTAGCTAAAAACCCTAAAAATTAAATGCATAAAGAAAATAATGCATGATGGGTCCCATAAAATGTTGTTTGATTAGGTACCCATGTACAAATAATATATAATCTCTGATAATTGGAGAAAAGGAGTAAACCTCATGGGAAAAAATCCTCTCTCAAAGAGAGAAAGGTAAATGAAATATTGAAAATCCTCTAAAACAATGTCCCAAAAATAATAGAAATATGAATAACATCACACAAGCATGGAGAAATTGTAGAAAATTATCAAATTTTGACTGCTATAGTGTTGAAATGAAGAACCTCCTTTGAAATGGATGATCAGGATCAAGAAGACAATAATTTGCATGAGTTCCCCCAATGAAACTACCTGAATTATATGGAAAACAATGGAAAACATATAGAATTCAAAGATACAAATGGCACATGAATGTACATGAGTGGCCCCAACAACACTACTCAACATGCAACATGCAAGTCGAAAATACAAGTACCAATAGTCTACAAAAATTTGATCAAATAAAAATAGAAGGTCACCTCCAAAAATAAGAATGCAAGAGTGTCCATATGGTAAATTCTCCATCTCACTAAAATGCATGGCTAACCAACCAATTCATTTAGCTAGTGCATAGGAACAAGAACTAGATACATAGATCACTCCAAAAATGAAACCATTGAAGAATTAGCACCGATAGTAGAAAGCCCCATAATGCGGAAAGGGAGAGCTAATATAGGTTAAATAAAATTGTGTCACCAAGGAGTGCATTTAGGAGAACAAAGAACAATTGAATGTACACAAGAAAGTACCTACAAATAAAAAGGATGTGCAAACAAGGCACACACACATGATGCAAGAATTACTAGGATTCGATGTTGTCATGGAAGGAAAAATCACTTGAAAAAAGTATGATGGAAAAACAAAGGCACTCACAACCCACCCATGGCACTATATATCATAGTGTGAGTATAAAAAGCATAACAATATTTGTAAAATCCCCAAAGAACATACACCAGAGTGGCACTTTATCTCAATGTGTACAAAAAATAAATTGCATGCAAAAGATGCTCAAAATTTCTAATTAGGAAAAAATGCTAGAAATGCATGTAGAACATCCTAAAACAAGTCATCCCACACAAATAGAAAGTTTCTAGGAGCTAAAAAGTCCAAGTAATTCACCATAATGTGAAAACACAAAAAATTGAATAAAATATACCTGGTGAAAAATCTGGGAAATTTTCATGAATGGTTGTGAAGAGCTCTAAAAAAGCATCCCAACACTACTAGAATCATGAAAAATGGAGAAACGGGGCAAAATTTATGAGCCCAGGAGTGAAAACAACACATTTGACTTTGATAGGTGATAAAATGTACCAACATAAAAATATGGTGATGAGACCCACACCACTAGAAATTGCATAAAACCATCTTTTCGAGATATCTTGTTCACCAAATTTTGATACCATATGCCCAAGTTATGGCCAAAAGAAAAAATACATCTTTTAGGGCCAAAGGGGGCTATGAGAGGGCCCTATTGGTGTCTATACCACTGATGTCATCATGACATCATGCTACCATCAACAGAATATTCTCTTTCGGTAAAAATCTAGCCATTGAAATATACTTGCTTGATGATCAAAATATGTTAGAAAGATCCTCTTGTGTAGGAAAAAGTTTGAATACCAGAAAAAATTCCAAAGGACCCCGAGAAATGCACCAAAAAAGCCAGAGTGTGCTGAAAAAACATCACAGAAGTCTTGTAAAAAAAAATATGTTGTTGGTGATATTAAAGCCATTGGTCAAGGGTAGGGTACAGTTCTACAGGCCTGCGTAGGAAGGTACTTGTGGGTCCCCCCCCCTGCCCCCCACCCCCCCCCCCAAAAGGTTGTCCCCAAGTGCTTTAAAACCAACTTTTATAATATATATATATATATATAAATTTTGAAAATTTAAAAATATTTTTTTAAAAACACTCCTTTGTTTTTTATTTTTTATTTTTTGGAAATCTGTACATATGTTCGTACAAGGGTAGTACAAGCTCTATACAAAAAAATTGCCTAGAGGCTTTTGATGGGAAAGATATACAAATTTATAGCCAAAATTTGTCAAATTGGCGTCCTGAACACACCGATGAGATCATTTTCATGCCAAAATACACCAAAACATCACCCAAATCAAAAATCTACAAAAAAGCATGAATATTCTAGATTTGAAGCCTTATAACCCTAGTTGAAGAAAAAAATCTCAAAAAATCAAGAAAGGGTTCGTTGAATCCACATTCTAATACCATGTTAGAATTGTGAATAAACACAAGACACTGGGTCAAACAATGAATAAAAACACCTTCCATGCAAGAGAGATGCAAACAATAATCTATTATATCCTCAACAAGAAAATACTTACAAAATAAACCTTAAGAATCTTCAAGGAGGTCGTGAGATAATATGATGAGAGTGAGTGCTTTATAGGAACAACCCTAAATGATAAAGGGATTAGATCATGACAAGTTTCAACATCGTATGTGATGAGATAGAATGATCTAATAAAAGCTCACTTCAATTAACCTGAAAAATCACTCCAAAGTTTAGCTTAAGTGCATGAAATGAATTAGACAAATAATCAATTAAAGATTAATAATTTTTCTGCTAATGCATGATTTCTTTAACAAATTTCTATCGGGTGGTTTACCAAAAATAACCCACCAATGGTCCCAAAAATTATCAATGATGCCATTATGTGTGTATCACTTGAATAAAAATTTGTGTTTAAGTACATCCACAGTCAATCTAGTTTTAGGCTTGACAAAATGAGTCACCAACATGGCTTTCATAATATCTAATTCTTTTACTTTTTTATATGGTAGGCTAGTGGAATATTCAATGTTCTTGGCTTTTCAACATTGTTGAAATGAATCATATTTTCTTATAAGGGTATGGACATGGTTGAGAAGTTCCTTGTAAGGTAGAAGTCATCAATGACTACTAAGGGTGGAGATGATAAGTTTCTATAACATTCTTTAATTCATTAATATATTTTTTAATTTATTTTCCAATTTTATTTGTGGAGCGTTTGGTTGAGGGTTTGATGGGGTATTTTGGGTTTCGAGCTTGCTCATCCATACTACCTATTTAATTTAAAACATATACATTTAGGATTTAGAACAATATTTTATATAAATATTTATAATTTAAATTCAATATTTAGAACACACAAAAATGACACTCCCGACTATTGGAGATATAGGTCATCACTAGATAATTAATTAATCATTAATTAATTATTAGAAACCTTTTTACTTTAGTTACTTAACCTAAACTTAGGAATTACTTTTGTATTATTAGATTGAGCTAGATTTAGAGAATTTTGTCCCATTACATTAAATGATGAAACTTGTCTCAATCTAATCAAACCATAATCTAGGGTTTATTTTTTCTTTTATAAGAATTCACCTTTCATTGTAACCATTCATTTAGGTTACTGCATCAATACAATTTCTCGGGTTGTTGAGCACATCATCTTTCTTTGATCTCTCTTTTGTGATAGGACAATTGCTTGCAAGTGGCTTTTGGGAAATGTGGGGTTCAATCATCAACTCTAACATGATATCAGAGCTCTAGATCTATAGCCTCCAATTCAAAATTTGAGAAATCCAAACTTGAGAAAAAATTGGTGTATCTTGGAGCAAAATGAATCTTTCCATTGTGACTAGAGCAATCAAAAACTTAAGAATTGACTATCGCTTCACAAAAATTTGAGAGTTTTATTTTTTGAGAAATTTTTTGAGGGCGTATTTTTCAAGGCATAGGAATCTGTACAACCATATGGATCCATACGCTCATACACTTTTGCATAGAATTGTATGGGTACATATGCCATTAATAGGGTGTATGTAGGTCTGTTAAAAAATTTGATGGCATGAAAAAAAAAATCGATGAAGTTTATTTGCACAATGGTGAGGTTTTTGGTTTTCGAAAATCTTTTTTAAAATTTGATAGGGTTTTAAATTTTTTCAATGGCTATGACAATTGTATGGGGGAATATTATTTTATTATATTCTAGGTTTACCACCTTCTTCCCACCACTTATGCTCCGCTCCAACGCCACTAAGATCGCTCTATTAGCAGGGGCACTACCACTTTGTGGCCTTCCAATGCTCCAACTCCCTACCCTAGTAACATGGATGACCAAGGGATAAAGCATGCTACCTTCGCAATGAATGTTGAACCCCTAGTTTTTGATAGGACTAGGGACTAATTTATTTTTATCCCCCTACTTCTCATCAAGGCCTAATGTGTAAATTTTCCTAAATTAGGTATATCTTGCACATACGCTCTCCATTTTTCACAATCCATATATCATTGGAAATATAGCTCCAAGATTTATCTTGTGGTATAGGTGATTTTTCTATATTTTGAACTTGAATTTTTTTTTATAGGCCTCTAAATTTAGATCAAGTTGTTTTTCTCAAGAGGTCATAACTTTTGACTCAGTTATCACATTTTCATGATTCAAGCAGCATCAAAAAGTTAATTCAGTTATCTTCATAGATCTCAAGAATATTTTTCCAAAAAAATAACCAAGTATTTTTATTTCAATCAAATCTCAATGTTTTCCTTTTTTGCTTCTTTTCTTTGAAAACATGCAAACATGTCAATATTTTTTGGATCAAAAGGAAATTTTATTGCATTAAGGGGGTTTATATTGTTCCATCAGTTAATTTATACTTTTTCATCATGGATCCAATAAATATTTCTCTTCTCACTCCATACAACTAATATGGTTGGAAAAAAAAATGGAGATACATCTAAAAAGTCAAGGTTATATAGAGTGCCCATAGGTACAAAACTTTAACCTACAAGAGTTGTTGAGAAGAGAAAGTAGTTTAACAAGTGTGATGAGTATTTTGGTACACTATGAAAGTCTATGTCTCTTAATATTATATTTCATGTTAAATCTTGCACATCACCCAATCATATATGGACTCAATTAGAGTCCTTGTTTGGGATACTTTGAGAGGATTTCAACTAGAGAATGAGCTTATCGGCTTGACCCCTCGAGATTTTGATAGCATCCAATAATTCTTCACCAAAATCAAGTCTCTTGGATTATAATTGATATGGTTTGGTATTCAAAAAGAGGACACTCAATTGATCCTTTCCATCCTTGCCAAGCTTGGTCCTCATTATTTAGTTTTTGTTTCTACCTTTTATGTCACTTGAGATGCACTTGGTTCCAAATTCACTATGCTTTCACTTGATGATTTTTCTACATTACTCACTCGGGAGTAGGAAAAGTTAGTACAAATGGGCTCTAGTGGTACTTATTCAATTTTTAGCTCTTTGAGCTATTTTGGTCCATTAAAATTTCTAAAATCCTATGATTTTAGGAGGGGTTTATTAAAAAGTATTCATTAAGGATTTGAAAAACACTAACCCTCATTAAAACCCCAATACCTACTAGATTCCATTACACTTTTTCTTATATCTTATCATTCATGGTTAATATTGGTTTCTTAGCCCATTAAGTTATGTTTTTAAGGCCTTCATTTCATTTGTTTATTGGCCCCATTTGCTAGAAGATCGAGTGAGCCCACTATTTTTAATATATTTTAATTATCGCTAAGACTTTTGTGCTTTACCAGGCCTCATAAGAAACATGACATCATTTCACATAGCCTCTTCAATTCTTCCCACAATCTTACAAAATGTTATTTTTCTCCCTGATGTAATTGGCGTGTATGGGTCATGAGCCAATCAAATTATAGGCTTTATTTATCATGTGTTAACTTAAATTTTCTAGTGAATCCCCCTTTCATCATGTTATATTGACCCCCTTTTCCCTAGTAACTTAATTTATTCATTTTTTCACATGCTTTAAAGGTTTACTAAGTCACCCAAAGAAAGGTTCATCATTGGTCCCACTTTTATCCTAGTCAGTGTCAGGTTTTGTCTTGTGATTAAGTTACACTAGTTATATGAATAAAAATACCTTTTATTCTAAAGAATTTTTCTTTGTGAATGAGAAAAATACATTTGTTGTGTGCCATAAGCATAGATTGTTCCTTTTTGCACAAACTTAAACCTTCACATAGCAATGTTGAACCAAAATTTTATTCCCCAAAACACCCAAAATTCTCCCACGGATTTTTTCTTGTTTATTTCTAATGTTTCATGAAGGAAAGAACTATCAGGGAATCCCAAAGGCTTTTCCTTTCATTTCCATGAGTCCTTAATATGGTGACACATGTCTTGGATCTATGAAAAATAATGAGGGGTCTCTCTTCATGGAAGGGATTTCGAATTCTCGCAATCACTGTCAATCTTTACCAAATCAATGGTATGTATTTAAATATGAAGAACGACTACCACTGGTCATGCATTCAAGCATGTGAGGACATTGATGGTGGATTTGATCTATATCTACCAAATTCTCAAGGGTACTAGATCAATTTCATCTACTTTCATGATTCAAGACACAAAGTAAAAAAAGTAGAGTGAAATTTCTATAGAATTCCAAGGGAACAAGGGTTTTCAATAGAGTGAGAAACTAATAAGTAAATTTGAACTATTTCTATGCAATTTCACATAAAGGGGCATAATTTTCTAGTTTCTCGTATTCTAGAAAGTGCATTAGGGCTCAAGAAGGGTGGACATTATGTAGAATTTTACATGTCTTCTTTAAAGTTGTAAGATTTTAAAGCCCAAGTTTTAGATACTAAAACCTTAGAAATAAAATAATGGTTAGAATTTATAGGGGTGTGAAGATAGGGTTGGATGATGACATAATTGTTCAATTTCCTATATTGGATGAGAGACCTAGAATGGAATAGGGGTTAGGAATTTTGGCAAATATAATTATTGATAAGAATGAGAATTGTAAGGATTCCATTATCGTAATTCAAGGGTATGCTCTTTTCAAGCATGCTTTCAAAAAGTATTTAGTACACAACCCAATTTGTAATTTTTGGATATTAGGGTTGGGAAGGTTGGTAGTGCCTAATGTGTTCATGAATTTTGACCTAATCACAGGGATTTCATAGGCCTACAACCTTGAGAAGAGAGGATTGTTCACAATAGGTAAACATTCATGAATACATTATCAAGGTGTTTAATTTAAACCCTAATATACAATTATCAGTTGACTTGGGAGCCTTAACCAAAGAATTCTAGAGGCACCTAGATAGTTTTAGGGTAAAGTGATTTCCATGCTTCAGGCCTAGAGGGCCTAGTAGAGAGATAAGAAGGTTTTCTAGTGGAGAGATAGAGTCATTCAATTATGATATTTTTGACAATTACTTTGTGAAGACATACTTATCACTCTATCAAGTGTTGGGTTTGGACTCCAAGATTTAGATGACATTAAACCTGATGGCACTATATTTTGATTTCCAAATTAGAGATGTGAACAAACCTTATGGCTATGCTAGATACATTGTAGAATAAATTCATAAATCTTTGAGTTCAATTAAGGAAAATAGGGTAGTGCACTTAAAGTGGTATTCTCTAATGTGCTACATCATTTTTTTCAGCGGAGTAGACATTTGGTCCCTACACATGCAAATTAGGGCCTTGGATGAGTAGGAAAGAGTTATACCAGACCAATAATTTAAACCCTAATATTCAATTAAACACCTTGCAAGGTGTTTAATTTAAACCCTAATATACAATTATCAATTGACTTGGGAGCCTTAACAAAATAATGTTAGAGGAACCTAGATAATTTTAGGGTAAAGTGATTTCCATGCTTTAGGCCTAGAGGGCCTAATAGAGAGCTAAGAAGGCTTTCTAGTGGAGAGATAGATTCATTCAGTTATGATATTTTTGACAATTACTTTGTGAAGACATACTTATCACTTTTTCAAGTGTTGGGTTTGGACTCCAATATTTAGATGACATTAAACTTGATGGCACTATATTTTGATTTCCAAATTAGAGATGTGAATAAACCTTATGGCTATGCTAGATACATTGTAGAATAAATTCATAAAGCTTTGAGTTCAATCAAGGAAAATAGAGTAGTGCACTTAGAGTGGTATTCTCTAATGTGCTATCATTTTTTTCAGTGGAGCAGACATTTGGTCTCTACACATGCAGATTAGGGCCTTGGATGAGTAGGAAAGAGTTATACCAGACCAATAATTTAAACCCTAATATACAATTAAACACCTTGCAAGGTGTTTAATTTAAACCCTAATATACAATTATCAATTGACTTGGGAGCCTTAACAAAATAATGTTAGAGGCACCTAGATAATTTTAGGGTAAATTGATTCTCATGCTTCAGGCCTAGAGGGCCTAATAGAGAGCTAAGAAGGTTTTCTAGTGGAGAGATAGAGTCATTCATTTATGATATTTTTGACAATTACTTTGTGAAGACATACTTATCACTTTGTCAAGTGTTGGGTTTGGACACCAAGATTCAAATGACATTAAACCTAATGGCACTATATTTTGATTTCCAAATTAGAGACATGAACAAACCTTATGGTTATGCTAGATACATTGTAGAATAAATTCATAGAGCTTTGAGTTCAATCAAGGAAAATAGGGTAGTGCACTTAAAGTGGTATTCTCTAATATGCTACATCATTTTTTTCAGTGGAGTAGACATTTGGTCCCTACACATGTAGATTAGGGCCTTGGATGAGTAGGAAAGAGTTATACCAGCCCAATAATAGACTTATATTTGGGATAAGGACTATGATAAGTCCAACTATTCATTTTTTGAAGAATTTTTTGTCAAAATAGTTCCCAAGAACTTTGGCCAACTTGTGGATTGGCAATTGTTAGAGCAGGTAAGGAGGTTTTTGAGACTAAGGGATCTTATCCTAGAATTAGGAATAAATAATAACTAGGTTGATTGGTTTTTATGTAATGATGTCACTATAATTAGAATATATGGATTCCCAATAGCACCACATGTGCTTCCTAGGAGTGTTCTTGATAGAATTTCCTTTATGGAAATCATATAGAGATTAAATGAGTATGATAAGACTCACTTCAAAAATAATAATAAGCATGCCATCCTCCCATCTACCACTATGTTCTCATACTTTCAAGTCACATCCAAGAAGGGTTTGGAGTTTATTTTGAACAATTTGATTCCATACAAAATGAAATTTGATAAGGTTAGAAGATGTGACCCAAATCATTTCATCAATGATTAGAGAACAAGATTCAAATTGGTAGCATACTTGTAGTATCCTAACAACATTGAAGATTTGTCTCAGTAAACAGACAAGAAGCTACTCTATCTACATTGGTTGCAGGAAAAGACATAGAACGAAGTTCTAATGGCTGCAGGAACAGACAACTGCTAAGACTGTAACTAATTGTTGAACATAAAATTAACTACTAAACCGAATGGATGGAATTATCACCAAGTGGTCCCCCTTGAATGAGTCTTCCCAAAACTAACTCAAATGCAGAAAATCAAAGTATCATTTTATTCATTGAAAACATTGTTACATAAAAATAACATGACTATATTCCTTGAAACTAAAAGTGGAAAATACAATATCAAAACATCCAACCTTGTGAAGAGGAACATCTGATCATTATTTATTGAAGGAGAGATTCTAACTAAATCTAACTAACTGGGCAGTTGACTCCAACAGACTAGGAGGATGCCATTTATTGAAATCATGAAAAAAAGGAAGGAGGTTGTGCATGCACAAGATTTAGTCAAACCAGTCTTGCCTCAACAAGGATCCAACATAACAACACCTCCTAAATCTACTCAACTTAGAGACATGTTCATTTAAAGTTCAGTTATCACTTCCACACAAGCTGTAATTTTCCAACCATTGACCTCTTCAATGTCCATCTCTATTTGATTTCTTCAACAATCGAGCCGTTGGCATGAACTTCTTCCACCTTGCAAGTTCCATTTATATATGCATCTTAATCTGAACCTGCATTATGACATTAGCATGCACAAGACAATTGTATATCCATAATCACCTTAGAATAACATTCATCCAATCACATGTAAAATTAATATAGATATATCACATAGCAAGTCAATACTATCAAAAGTTACAGGGATAAGTTTATGTTCAGAGTTCATAAGTTTAGGGAAATAACATAGAAAGTATTAGTAACTAGGTGCTAAGACCCCATAGTAATAATAACAAACATATGGTAAATCCTAACAAAAATGAGTCATTATTTGGACTCATCATATCCTCCCAACCTTATGATTTGCTAGTCCTCCAGCAAAGG
The DNA here is from genome assembly GCA_007115665.2 of Sequoiadendron giganteum. NCBI lineage: Eukaryota > Viridiplantae > Streptophyta > Pinopsida > Cupressales > Cupressaceae > Sequoiadendron > Sequoiadendron giganteum. Next base: position 644,009,006 of record CM021100.1, read on the forward strand.
GAACTCAATTCCTTTACCTTACTAAAGCCCTGAAATCAACAATTTCTATCTTCCTTTGATTATTTTATGAATTTGGATCCCAGTAGAACCCCTGTTTTCTTTCCAATCTACCCCACCTTGGCCTCTCTACCTTTATATCCTACCGATATGTTCTGTGGTCTGGTACTGGCCATAAAAAAATAGGTGGCCAAAATATTAATGGGAGCCAATATTGTTGCTTTGTTCTCCCAAGGTGTATATACCTGATGCTTCATTTGCAAGTTACATAATAATTTTGCAGGGAATGGTGTTCATCTTGTTTTAACTGATCTAGTAAGTCATTCCATCTTTGTGATAAATATCCCAATACTATCCTTCCTATAGTGGCAGCTACCTATTCATATTCTAGGTACGCTTCTTCCCTAATTGCATGATCCTTTATTTGTACGATGGTCTGTAAATAAATCTATGTCATGTGAAAAGATATCTTCATGATTTCTTGATTTAGCTCTTAGATATAAGGGTGGGTATGGAGCTCTCTTTCTCTATATAATTTGAATTTTTTCCCCCAGTTGATTTCATTTTGAGTCCATGACATCAATGCCCTCAAGTGAACATCCCTAATATATAGAAATGGATTCCATTAAAGGTCATTGGGAACATCATAGTTGTGCAAATACAACTCACACAAAAAATTCTTAACTTCAGGAGTAGAAGACTGGTAAACTTGGAAAAATTCCCATGGGGTTTCAATGGAGAAGCTTAGACCAAAAATAACCCTTGAAAATTTAAAAGTGAGATGATGCTCCCTTAAATGTAGTCCATACACCCTTGGGAGAGTCCTACATTCCATAATTTATGGTATTAGAGCCACCACATTGTTTACCTTATCTTTTAATGCAATAATCTCTGCATTCTTCTCCTCAATTTCTTCATTTTTCTTATCGATCTCTTCCTCTAGCCTGAGTTTTCTCTTTTCCATTTTTCCTCTTTCTCTTGCATTACTTTCCATAAATCCAGAGCTATTGATGCCCATGAAAAACTAGGAGATATGTTCTTCCCTAATATGATCTTCCCTTGCACTGGTTCTTGATATTCAATGATTTCAACTTGCTCTACAACAACAACAAGTTCTGCCAATCCTATATTTTCCTTCTCCTCAGGAGTTTCCACATTCATTTCAAGTTTCTGTCTGAGTCTATGGATCCTTCTTAGAGGCACAACAATAGTAGACTTAGTCAATTTTTATTTCCTTGGAGGACTTTTATTTTTCCCAGCAGTTGCAGGATGCTCAGTTTCTTCAATTTTTCGCTTCCTAGGGCTAGGGTTACCTTTTCTAGTTTTTGCTTCTTAACCTTCCCTTTGCTAATTTTTTATTTTCTCAATTTTTATTCCTCCTTTCGAATAGCAGCCCTAGTGTGAATTATTTTTTTATGGGAAACATCGACATTGGGGTCTGAAGATGAACTATCTTCATTTGCATGCTCAGATTCAGAGGAAATAGTTTCTACTATAGGTTCTACTGTAGGATGGCTTGTGCTAGGAATTTCCCCAAAAGTTGAAGCCCCTGGAGTGAATTTAATAACACCCTTTTTCCCACTAACCCTATGATTTAGGGGTCGACCTCTAGGACCCACATTTTCCAATATGAGCTTCTTAATATTCAAAAATTCATCCCATGACATATTGGACACATCTTGCAAATATTTTTCTACCAACAATTTAATCAAACAATGATGGGAAACAGATTTTTCCCTACCTTTCTGTGTCTCAGCACCCATGATTGCAAGAATATTGTATAGGAAATTTGGCACATTCATCCTCCTATCATGCCTCATGTGATTTAAAAGCTTGGAATGCACCGAATGGAGACAAGATTGGCGAACCTCACAAATAATGTATTTGACAATATAAAAAACAACTTACCTCCATTTTTTCAGCAAAGAAAGTATTCTTGTTCCTTGTTTATATATAACAAGTGGAGGATCACTAGGCTCGGTGATTTTTTCTCTAGCTGATGAAGCATCCTTAGAAATGAGGTAGGGTTCTCGTTTAGTAGGAAAACCTATTACTTCAAAAATCCTTTCCTTGATGGCTATAACTTTTAATCCTTTCACCTTTGGCTCACCATTAGAAAATGTTTGTGCAAATTCTAAGGCAATGTCATTATTGAAACTATTTAGCTTCAGAAAGTAATCTAGCCATCCATAATTCCTAAATTCAGGCTCATAGAGTACATCCTGTAGGATTACCTGGTGAACTGTTGGTTCACTTCTGATTAAGTGACCTCTCATTGCTTCCACTCACACTCTGGCAAACACCTCTGCAAAGACTTCTTTTCTACAAAATTTCAGCCAAAAACCCAATTTCTCTTCTGCTTCCTGTAATTCTCACCAATACTAACACCAATTAATTTTTCTATTTTAGTGGCATTATGATTCTGACTAAGGATGTAAAGAATACATAAAGGAGGGGTATTATCAAAGAAAATGGCAACGGCTTAACATCATATCATGCATGCAAAATTTCACTTCAACTTATTATTCAAATTTACTGCCATGTTGAGGCATGAAATGTCTTAATGACATGCATGAAATGTAGGTTCACACCCCCCAACCTAAATAAAATCATGTGCCCGCATGTACTAGAATGGAATGATGAAAATGAACAAGGCATACTAACTAGATTTTTTATGTGAAATATCAATATCAAAATACAGTAATCAAACAAATGCATGTAAGGTAATTAATATACATTACGTGTTTATGCGTGCACCTAAAAAGATGGAATGTATTTTCCAAGAAGTGTGGAATGAAGTACCAGTTATCATAAAAGCATAATTGAGCAATTAAATGAAGTGATGGTGGAGTGATGTGAAAGAGAGAGATGGTGGAGATGAATGGGCAGACAGTGATGATGGAGAAATTAATTCCTTTTTGAGAGATATAATGGCCAAGGACCACTCCTTCCTGCATCATCATAAATCATTTCTCACTATTCAAGGAGAGATTATGGTCCTCACATCTTTGCATTTTTTTTTTGAGGTTTTCTAATGCTTCTGCAAAATCAACACCATAAATAGTGAAATCATCCATATAGATCTCCATACGATCATGTTAAATATCTGAAAATATGTTAATAATTGCTCTTTGGAAGGTTACAGGTGCATTGCATAGACCAAATGGGAGTATTGAATAGGCATAAGTCCCCCAAGGATAGGTGAAAGTTGCCTTGTCTAGATCTTCAGGTGCAATTTATATCTAATTATAACCACTAAACCCATCTAAGAAGGAAAAATATTCCTTACCTACAAGTGAATCCAATACTTGGTCTATAAACAGGAAGGGGAAAGTGATCCTTTTTGGTGGAAGAATTTAGTTCTCTATAGTCCACACAAACTCTCTATTTGTCTCCCTTTTTCGGCACAATTACCATAGGGGACACCCATTGGTTGTTTGAGATAGGGTAGATAAACCCTGCATCCAATAATTTTTGCAATTCTCCTTTCACAATCTCCCTCAATGTAGGGTTGATTCTCCATTTTGGTTTCCTTACTAGTGTGTAGTCATCTCTAATGTAGATCCTATGAGTAAATGGTTTGGGATATAATCCTTCATGTCATGGTAATCCCATGCAAATTCTTGTTGATGCAACTTTAACAGGTTTGTCAGAGACAATTGCTGCTCTTGACTAAACTTGTTATTAATATTCAAATGTTTCCCCTTTGAAACTTGTACTTGTGTGATCAACTCAATCATGGTTGTTTCACTAATGCTTGGCACTTTTACTTCATGTGGTAACAATGTATGAAGTATATTTGTTGGTGCAAGAGATTTAGGTGTTGAAGAAGTTGGAAAAAGTATTTGTAATGGACATGCAAAACTAGATTCATGAGTGGGTGTTTCTTCATGCACTTGATAATGGTTTTGAATTATGTGGGATAATATTTCATTTTCTTCTTGAAGCTGCATAAAAGGACTTCTACCTATCATCTTGAGTTCTGCCACTAAATTGACCTCCTCTACCTCTTCTCCAACATGTGGCCAGATGGGGTGGTCCATATCATGGGATGGTTGAGCAGGAGGATAAAGGACAAGAATTTTAGTGCTTTTCCCATTAGAAATAGTCATGTCCCCTGACCAAAATCCAATGTAAGCATCTGTTGTATCTAACCACGATCTTCCCACAATAATGGGATACCCTCCTAATGTAGCTTTAGGGGAAAGGATCATGAAGTCATTCAGATATTCCCAAGAGTATAGAATAACAACAAGGTTTTCAACTATACCATCTTGTTTAATAGTGGAACTGTTAGCAAGCTACAAGATAGTAGAAGTAGGTCTCAAATTTGTAACATTCAGTTGTTGTAGGATATCCTTAGTCATCACATTGACAGAAGCTCCCAATTATATTAGAGCATTCTTTACTTGGATTCCATTTATTATGATTCCAAAAGAAAGACTACTTGGGTCGGTATACTTAGGAACAATGACTTTCCCAAGCATGATATATGTCAACTTCCCTACCACATGAATGGTGGTAGGGTCCTTCTTTTTCCTCCCTGGCTTTCTGAGACATGCTTCCTTAATTTCCTTACTATATATGGGAACTAATTTTATGGCCTGGAACAAAGGTATCTTGACACATATGTGTTTTAACTGATCCATAATATCAAAGGTTGTTTCTTCCTTTTGTTTAACAACTTCTAACCTTTGAGGAAATGGTGGGTCTGGATCAAACTACCGAACAGGTTTAGGATTCTTGGGCACACTTGACTGAGTAGGGATATCAAATAAATTTTAATGCTCCTCTTCTTCCAAAGAAATCCCTATTATAATAGGAGTGTAAGGAGATGACAAAGTGGTTCCTGAACGCAAATGAATATCACTCACACTCACAACATATGCAGGAAATTCGTTTGGATCTGTAGAGTAGACTGGTTGTTGTTGTGGTTTATTATTTGGGTTGGGTGTGGGCTAAGTTGGTAACTGAATAGGTCTATGTGCTCTATCATTTGAGTTAGGAGGAGGCGTGATGGCAGGCTGTTGAGGCTGTGGAGATTGTTGCATGTAACTAGTTGCCTCGTTTGGCCATTGTTATCCTCCCCTCCATTGGGATGTTTGTTGCCAATTTCCTTGAGGTTGTTTCTAATTCCCCTAGGTTGCTGCCACTAAGGTGGAGCGTTTTGGTAATTGGGCCAAGTATTTGGAGGGTTTTTTCCAAGTCTAAGGTGAATAACCTCTAAAGTTTGATGGATATGGGGGTTTCCATTGATTACCAAATGCATAAGAATTCATATAAGGTCCACTAAAAGATAATGCATCTAGTGGTATACCTTGTCTTGGAGCCTATGGCCTTCTTTGTTCAATGTACAAAACATAATCATCATCACCCTCAATTGGCTTGAATTTTGATGGAATTTGCTTCCTGTCAATGTTGGCTACCATTTTACATCTGCAGTCCTTCTTTTTCCTAAAATAATGACAATATTCTTCCAACATTGCCTCTAATTCCTCATGTTTCTTCTTTGCTTGAAGTGTGTCTAGTTGAGTTGCCATATTATTTATGATGTCTTGCTTGAAATTTGACAACAAATGAGTGGTTTCTATCCTTGAAACTCCATTACTGGAGGATTTACCCATAGAATATTGGTAACCTCTTCCTTTCTTTATAGCTTCCCTAGAGCAATTCTGACATATCTTCTTAATATCATCCCAGGGAACTTGGGTGATATCTCCTCCTCCTATCAAGTCTAGAGCATCAGAGCAACTTTCATTGATCATTCTAAGGAAGATCAGATTTTGAGACTCTTCATTGAGTCCATGATGTGGAGATTTTTGAACACAAAACATGAACCTTGACACATAGTCCTCCAAACTCTTATCCTCCTTTTGTTGCATCCTGAATATCTCATCTCGTCTCATATCACTACCTCTACAATATTATTTATATTTCTCAAGAAAATTTTCCTTCATAACATCCCAAGTATTCATAGTATTCCTACCTAAGCTCATAAACCATCTTAATGCAACTTATTTCAATGTAGTAGGAAATAATTTAAGCCTATCTGCATCAGTAGTGTAATCATAGCTTATACAGAGGATATCAAATTCAAACAAGAAAGTGTATGGGTCCTCTGTTACAAGCCCATAGAATTTAGGAAGAAATGAAGCAAGAACATTCTTGAGGTTATCAACTTCATTTTGTTGAGGGATATGGAATGGAAAGGTTGGTTGGTTAGGTCTATTTGGGGTAGCCATAATTGCTTGAAGGATTATCAGAGTAGATGGATTCTCAATCAGGCTTTGGATAGCTTGCTCTTCGGAGGAAGTTTCTTTTTTTAAAATGCAACTAGTTGGTTATCAAGATTAGGGTCAGTAGGAAGGAATCTTCCTAGAGCATATCTTCTCCTTCCCCTATGCAATACGGTATTAACTCAATGTCAACTAACTCACACAAAGAATTGGTGAAAGAATAGTGGATCATTACTTATTCTAATGAAGAGTATGCTAAAAATAAACTTTGAAGATACTAAAAATAGGAAAGAAAATAGAAATGACTCTGAAGAACTTCCTATTTTGAAACCATCCCCAACAACGACACCAAAAATGTTGGCCCCTCTAATGGTTCAGTAACTAATGCAGGGGCATCTGGAAAATTCAAAGAAAATTCATTTACAGAGGTTGTCAGTGATGCAATGAAGTTCATTATGATGGCTATCTTAGTATATTGAGGATGAGAAGTTGTGGATTAAAGGGTTTTTTTTCAGGTATATCTAATTTATCCACAAGAAGTTTCAGAGGTTCACATGAAGATTTGATCAATTTATGAGTATTTGTGTTCTGATAGTTGTTTGGTTGCTTTAGCTCGTGTTCCTGAAGGAAGTTGATGTGATTCTAGTAATCTGAGTTGTTGTGGATGTTTCAATGATGATTCATGGATTTTTCTAGATTGTGATGTATCTATGTTGTTGGTTCGCATTGATTGTTGTGCTCGTGATTGGTGTTTTTCTTCTGAGAGTTCATGTTTTCATGTTCTTGGCCGAAAGGGTGGTTGTAGAGTTTTGTAGATCTCTGAGGCTAATTTTTAAAGATGTTTCATGTTCGAGGCATGTTGTTTTGCGTCCCTACTATGTTTGGGCTGACATTGGTTGATTTTCATTGATAATTGTTTATTTATTTGGACTAACAGCTTGTACACCTTTTATATTTTGTTGGGTCGACATGTAATGGATGTTATCCTTAGATGTAGATATGTATGAGCAATTATTTGAGGAGATTGACAAGAAAGAGAGGAAGGCATATGTGTGAGATGTGTGAGTTATGTGTGTGAAAAATGTTCTAATATTTTGAAGGTAGAAGAAGAGTAGTCATGAAGCATGATGATGAGATGTTCTGATCTGGATAGATCAGTAGAGCGGAGAAATTTGGGAGCAGAAGGAAGAAGAGATGGAAGATTGTTATTATATGAATTTTTTGTAATTATTGGGCTACGACCTAGCATCTATAAAGCCCGAGTGGCATATGTAATATGTTTTGAGATCATATTATAATGAGGAGTGAACTTTGAAGGATGGGTTTTTCCCAAGATAATTATTGTGTCATGTGTTCTTCCATCTTTATGTTGATTATCTGTTAGCTTATGTTGCATGTCCATAAGATTTGAGTGTTAATTGTTTAAGATCCAAGGTTGGACAGTCCCTCACTGAACCCTCCTACCTTGGACTATGCCAATTGGTATCAGAGCTAGTTGAAGAGTGTTGGAATCAAGGAGCACTGAGAAGGGGGGTGAATCAATGTTCCATAATTTTTAGCTTTATTAATCTAACCCTTCAAGCATTTATAACATTCAATCAAAATAAATATGCATAAACATAAAACAAACAACCATAACACCATAACACAAGGTTTTTTTCATGGAAACCCTATTAGGGGAAAAACTCGGTGAAAGGCCAATCCATAATATTATCTAAGTATACTAAAAAATGTTTTATAGAATGGGAATGCACTTGCATTCAGGCACACTTCCTAGAGCTCACTACTCAAAGGAAGACTCATTGTCTTACAAAGATAATTAGATTAAATCCATCTAATAAATTGAACTAAGAGATTAGCATCTACATATGCCTGATTATAGTTCTAGTTAGGCTCAACAATCAAATTCTTGACCTTTTGTCTAATTCTTCTCTTCTTCTCTACTCTACTTTAATTCGCATCACAAATCTCTTTTATGCACAAGTGAAACTATGCATAATCACTCCGCTATTTGCAACACACACTAACTCTTCACATCTATTCATATTCAAAATGATATAATCAATCACTTATATATATCCGCTACTAGGATTTAATTGCTTGTTGTCAGCTCAAACAAAAGTATGAAAATGTTTACAAACTGTCAGCTCAATCCATGGTTAATTCTTGATGTGAACCAAAAAATGTCAGACATAGCATAGTAATGACTCAAATGAAAATTTTCAAACACAAAAATACTTAAACAATTACTTCACATACATCTGCAACATATTATATCATCGAATTCAGTTTTCTACAATGATAAATAGGAAATTAATCAATTGGATCTTCTAACTTGCACACAAATGAATGTGCACCCTAGATAAGGTAGTATGTACACAAAAATATCTTCCCTAAGATCCAAAACTCAAAATTATAATAGGAAATTGCATGTGAATTGATGAAATACATTTCTATTGGATGCTCTGTTCCTATTTGACTGTTAAATATAGATCTTTGATCTGAATTTCGGTATGAGAAAATTTTGACATGTGCATCGAATCATTGACTAGGGTTTCCATCAATGACAACATCAAATAAAATTTGCAGTGTCTCTTGCCAACAATCTCCCCCTTTGGCCATAATGGCAACACTTAGAGAAAAATGACTAACTGTTAGATCAGTACCAACATGAATACACTGCCACTCTTCAAAATTCAAAAACACAACTCTCCCCTGAGATGATTAAGACATTTTTCACTATCTCATTATCCCCCTTTGAAATCAATGGAAAAGGTAGGAATCCACATATCAAAAATCAAACAAAATTATTACGAACAAATTGCATATGTACAAACAGGCTTCTTCAACTTACATAAACTTCCTTTAAAATTTTCTATGTTTCTTTTTCCACTTCTTTAGTCGGACCAATCATGAGCTTGTTTACTCTTATTTTTCTCTTGAAATATTTCATGGCACCATTCAGAATTGTCCTCATTTCTTCAATATACATTACTGGACATAAATCTGCAAGAATTCACTCTCTCAATTGCTCATCTTTAGTTCTTGCATTTACTCTTCTCATTTCCAGAATTTCATAAAGACTTTTAGGTAAAACATACATTATTTCAATAAGTGCCTTATTGAAATTATTCAAGCATTTTATTGAGGCTTCCTCAAAAATTCTTTGATCGAAACTACCAAAGGTGTCTTACCATTCACAAAGAGGCCTAAGATTTCCTTCCTTAATCAATTCATTCTCTACTTCCTTTACAGACATACCTTCTTTGACAGTTTTCATCTTCTTCTTTTCTTTTACTTCTTCACTGCAGGACTTTTCCTTCAAGATTGTTGCTGCTTTTGTACCCTGATGCTTAATTTCTCCCACTCCATCAAATTTTGTTTCTTCATCTTCAGAGACAACAACATAGACTCTTTTTATTTTTTTATACTTCCTTTTTCCTTTATTACTAGATGAATTCACTTTATTTTTCACATGACTTGAATCAATTACAGGACCAGAAGGGAGAGTGGAGCTTCTTGTAGATCTAGTTTGGGTAGAGGGTGCTACCGGACTAGTAGTTTCAGTTCTGGCTGGCTCTCCTACTTCAGCTTGTTCTCTCTTCCTTCTAGCTTCTCTCACAGCTTTGGTGGATATACCCATGCTTTCTGCAAATATTTCTACTTCTTTTCTTACTCTTCTGAATATCACAAGTTTCCTTAGTTTATTGTGCACCTATATATATTTTTTTTGAAAAAAGTACCAAATCTTTCTTCTGATGGATCCCGAGGTTTTCTCAACAATGTCTTAGCACACATTTCCAAAATGTGTTCCTCAACCTCATATCCCATTGGCATAATCCAAACTATTCTAGGATATACTGCTTCCATCAAGCATTGATCAATGTCAACCATAAAATAGATAGTATCTTTGTACTTCTCCATAATAGATGTGGGAATTCTTTCTCTAGCATGCATCATACTCTGAAAGTTTTTGAAATTTCCCCATATTGTAGTATTCTTTGTCTTACTATCAACAAATCTACACAAGAGATCTTTGATTTGAGTGGCTACGGGTCTATCTCTTTTCCATTGTACCTTTCCAAATCTCGGAACTTCATCCATGAAGTAAAAGAAAAAATATAACAGAAAATTACCATACTTAAAGGAATTATTCTTATTCTTATTGATTTTCCCAATATTTTCAATCAACTAACTTCTAAAAAATTCACATAGATCATAATATGCATTCTCCTTTACCATCTGATATGCTGCATAAATAGTTGTGTTGGATACATAATTGTCTCGGTTAGAATGATATATTTTGTAACAAATGACCATAGATGCAAATATGACATCTACATCAATGATATCGTCAATTGTCATAGCTCTTCTATCATACTTTGAACCGATTGCATCAGTAACTGTTTGATTCTTTATAGATTTCAAAATTGGTAACCCACCAGAGGAATTTAAACCTGTAACAACGCTTATAGCTTCATTTGTAATCTTGAAGGGCTGATTCAACCACATAAATTTTCCATGAACTCAACTCAAGATATACCAGACCCATTCGCTCTCTTTAAACATGGGGAATTTAACAATATGTGTAGATTTCTTCTCCTCTAGGGTTTTCAATTCAGGTTTGACATAGAAATCTTCTCCTATAATGTGATTTTTATACAAATTCAGTAGTTGCGAGCTTCCTAATTATTCAATGTTTTCATGAATATATTCCCTAATGTCTTCAATATGTAAGACATCATACAAAACAAACAAAAAATGCACCTAACGGGTTTGTCTCGACATATTTTAAAGGATGCCACTTGAATTTTGAACGGGGTCTTTCCTTGATATCAACTACCAATGAAGTATTCATTTTCACAAATTCACAAGTTCCTAAGTTTTGTCGAAAATAATTTTTTGTCGGTTAGCGGTTTGATCACCGAATCTCCTTCACACTTGTAGTTTCACCAAATTTCCAAGGTTTTCTTCAGAGCTCTCTAAACTTCTTCTCAAAATGCAAAGTGACAAATGAACAATACAAATGACCTTTTATCATTCACATACCTAACGTTTTGTCGCAATAAATGCTTCTGCCCTAACTCTTCTGGTACCCTATTTCCATACATTGTGAAAGATAATTCTTTTGCGGACTTCCAACTTAGCATAAATAGTTTCTTCAAGTGTTTCAACAACATCTATGGATCATCAATTTACTCATCCATATCCTGATACCAACTTCCGATAAGGGGTTTGAAGGATTTTCTTGAAAACTCCCCTTAGGCCAGAGGCCTTAATCTAATTCCCAGAGGAATTACCAGAGCTTGATTCTGGTGCTAGTGTAGAATCATTTTCTTTAGTAGAGAGATTCTTTTTCACCCATGTATTTTTCATTTGCTTCCTAATCTCACCTATAGTGACTTTCCCTTTTCCTTTTTCATCATTTTGCATGTTTCTTCTTTGATTTTCTGGACCCTTTTTGCTTCTAAAAAATCTAGGAATATGACCGGATTTGTTGCAATTGTAGCACACCACATTTCTTTGTCCAGACCAGTTGTTCCATTTATTTTCTCTTGATCTACACTGGTTAGCAATATCCCCAAATCTATTGCATGTATAACATCTGACAACTCTATGAAAGTTGTTTATCATGTTTCTACATTCATTTGACTTATGACCATGCTTGTTGCAGTTAAAGCACTAACCAAAGAATGATTGACCATTTGAATTCATTCTACTTCTACATTGAGAAGCCATATGCCCAAATATATTACAGACAAAACAGTAACCATTGAATCTTTGAGAATTAGGTTGTCTTATTGGATACCTTCTAGATTTGTTCATCAGATTTCCTTGCCTGAATCTCCTTTGTCCAGATCCGAAACTTTATCCTTTCTCATATCCAATACCTTGCTTGTCACCTTCTATCCTCTGAATTTTAATCAGTTCATCAAGCTTGCCTGAGCTAATCTTGAACTTCTCCTTGAATTCATTTGCAGTAGCAAGTTCATCTCTGAGGGTAACAACCTGTCTTTCAAGTTCTTCTTCATTGTTTCTGGATTGCTGCAATTCAAGTGCCAAATTAATGAATCCATCATTAATTTTGTTGCATTCTTCATATTTATCTTTTAAGGACTAAGAAATATTCTCTTCATTCTTCTTTTTTTCTTCAATCTCCGTGGTCATTCTCATCATAATAGATTCCATCTCATGCTTTAGAACTGTATTATCTCTGGTAAGCTTTTCACATTCTTTTGTCTTTTCCTTCAGGGCTTGACTCAATTGCTCATCTTCAATGCTTTTACCGTCATTCTGCTTAATCTGATCACATAGTTCCCTTCTCTTCTCCCTGGACTTATTGATTTTATCTTTCAATGATTCAATGACTTTCTCAGCATCCATGAGGTTTGCTTGCAATTTCTAAACTTCAGATTTTGATTGATCAAGATCATCTAGGGCCACCAAAATTTGTTGTTGAAGATTGTTTGATTCCATTGAATTACTTTCCCTAATCTTCCCCAAGCTATTAAACTTCTTATGAGGAACTAGGCTCTAATACCAATTGTTGGAATCAAGGAACACTAAGAGGGGGGCAATGAATCAGTGTTTTGTAATTTTTAGCTTTATTAATCTGACCCATCAAGCGTTTATCATATTCAATCAAAATAAATATGCATGAAAATAAAACAAACCATAACACAAGGATTTTTACATGGAAACCCTGTTAGGGGAAAAAGCACAATGGAAGGGAAATCCACAACATTATCTGAGTATACTCAAAAAAAAATTATAGAATGGGAATGCACTTGCATTCAGACACACTGCCTAGAGCTCACTGCTCAAAGGAAGACTCGATGTCTTACAAAGATAATCAGATTAAATCCATCTGATAAATTGAACTGAGAGATTAGCATCTACATATTCCTAATTACAATTCCAGTTAGGCTCAACAATTGAATTCTTGACCTTTTGACTGATTTCGCTCTTCTTCTCTGCTTTGCTTTAATTCGCATTAAAAATCTCTTTTATGCACAAGTCAAAATGTGCATAATTTCTCTGCTATTTGCAACACACACCAACTCTTCGCATCTATTCATATTCAAAATCATATAATCAATTGCGTATATATATCCACCACTAGCATGTAATTGCTTGTTGTCAGCTCAAATAAAAGTATGAAAATGTTTACAAACTGTCAACTCAATCCATGGTTAATTCTTGACGTGCACCAACCAAATTCAGACATATCATAGTAATGACTCAAATAAACATTGTTGAACACAAAAATACTTAAAAAATTACTTCACAAACATCTGCAATATATTATATCCTCGAAGTCGGATTTCTGCATTGATAAATAGGAAATTAATCAACCGGGTCTTCTAACTTGCACACCAATGAATGTGCACCCTGGATAAAGTAGTATGTACACCAAAATATCTTATGAGATCCACAACTCAAAATGATAACAGGAAATTGCATGTGAATAGATGAAATACATTTATGTTAGATGCTCTGTTCTTGTTTGACTATTAAATACAAAACTTTGATCTGACTTTCAGTATGAGAAAATTCTTACATGTGGATCGAGTCACTGACTAGGGTTGCCATTAATGACAACACCAAATAACATTTGCAGTGTCTCTTTCCAGCAAAGAGTTGGTTGCAAATTTATCAGAGAAGGCTATGAATCTATTGGTTGGTTGCAAATCTATTCCAAAGCAGGTTGTAGAGCATGTTGAAGAGCTAGTTGTGAATCTGTTGCAAAATGGGGAATATTGGGAAAAGGACAAAGAGGGAAAAAGAAAACCTAATATGTGAAAGGGATACTTTGGAGGAAGAATTATGCAAACTCAAGAAGTGTAATTCAAAATTGACGAAGAGGATGAAAGAACTACGAAAAAGACAAGTATGATGCTCTCGAAGAAGAATTGAAAAATGTAAGAAGGAGAAATGAAGAACTGGAAGCATAGCTGGATAAGTTTGAGGATATTAAAAAGGAAATGGAAGAAGGGTTTAGGGAGCAGAGATCTAGAGGAAAGTTTGAAAGAGATGAACAAGGAGAACAATTTGCAGAAGAAGGAAATATCTGACTTGAAGGAATATGCTAACCTTTTGGAGAAGGAGAAAGAGAATCTGAGATCTAAACCCAAAGTGTGTGATGTTTTTTCTTGTGATACTAATGATTTGTGTGATATTGCAGAAATTTCTTTAGAAAATGGGATTGAAAATGAAGGTGTGACTAAGCCTGTAATTGTTGGAGATGGTATTGGTTTCAAAACCATGCAGAGAATGGGATACTGAGGAAAAGGATTGGGAAAGAATCAACAAGGAATGAAAGAACCTATTGTACCGGTAAGGAGAGAAAGAATTGAAGGCCTTGGATATGATAGAGGTAAGGATGTTGTTACTAGTTCAAAAAATTCAAATCGGGAAAGAAAAGGTATGCATTGTTTGGTAATAAGCAAGGACATGAAAAGGAATTGTGTTGGGATCTATATCCTTGTAAGTTTTATGGATTAAGGAATCATTCTAAGAAGATGTGTTGGAATAAAATGAGAGGGAGAAATCCTAGGATATATTGTATACAATTGAATTATGGATGGATTGATGGATCAAAATGGAAGAGTGTTGCTCATAATCTCAAGAAGTTTTAAGATTGAAGAATCATGTGTTGAGGGAAAGGAAGGATCAGGATGCAAAGAAAGAAGACTTTATGCAAAGAAAAAAACAATTATTCAAACTATAGAGGGAGAGGTGACATTAGTCATATTTTGATCACAATGAAGGGTACCGGAGGAGTGAAAGAGGATTTTCTAGAGAAGCAACCTGTTTTCAAGTTTGGAGGAAGAAAGAATCAAGCACTAAATTTCATCAAGAACCTAATCCCAAAGTATCTTATGAAAGAGAAGTAGTAAAGGATACAAAGATAATTAGCTTGTAATTAATTTTCCCTCTAATTTCCTTTATGTTTTTTTGAGTTTTTCATTTCTTATTCTTTTCTTATACTTAATTGTTGCTAATTTTTTGTAATTTTTATTTTCAATTTGAACCTCGTATTTCATGTTCCCCACACCCTCTCCCCACCCTCTCTTCTTATTTTTAAGATATATTGGTTTGCAACAAACCATTTTTACATCTCCTTGAGCTCTATATCCTAATGATGGATCACAGAGTGTGATCTGAAACTTTGATTCAAAAATTGGCACACAATCAAAATCTAGAAGCATAAAGATTATTGATAATATGGGTTGTGGAAATCTAATAGCATTGATGCAGAGATAGTTTGTGTAGATAAAGAAGAACATGTTGATACATAATTAGTTTATCCAGAGGAAGGGGAACCTTTGGAGGAATCAGATTGGATAGTGGAACCAGAAGAAGAAGCGATCTTAAGGAGACTTAAGTGTTATGTGAACCAATGTGAAGCATAACCGGGAAGGGGGAGTCTACATTACAGAGATAGAGAATAGTATAGGAACAATATATAAAATTTTGAAGTGTGTAAAGGAAATGCAAAGATCAGAAAGTGTTGCAGAGGAAATTTGGAAATGATATTGATGATTCAAGGAAGTCATATGATTGTTCTGGAGGATGCAAGTATGTGTTAAATTTTAATTGATTGAAGCAAACAAAGAATAACCTAAGGCAACCTAAGGCAACTTGTAGGGTGGGCTTGCTCAGACCGTCGACCAGTGAGGCAGTGCAAAGCCTACAAGTAGAATGCTAAACTTAGAAGAACTTGAGGTAGTTTTGCAGGGTGGACTTGAATAGATCATCGACCTTGAGGCAATTTCAAGTACTTTTTAACTTTAATTGATTGAAGAAGACATTTATCTTGAGGAAACTTGTGGCGAAGGATTTTTCAAACCATCAACCATTGAGGTAGTGCAAGGCTTGCAGGTAGATCGCCGAATCCAAATTAGACTTGAGGCAATTTTGCAAGGTGAACTTGAATAGACCACCAACCTTGAGGCAGTTGCAAGTACTTGTGAACAAATCACCGAATCGATTCAAAGAGACAACATTGATTTTGACATAACTTAGCCCAAAGTGAAGAGGCTCATTTTTCAAGTAACCCCGAGAGTCTGATGCAAGGGCATCCAAAAGATTCAAAGAACATTTAGTTACAAAGGTTTTTAGTGGTGCAGTGAAGTTCAATATGATGGCTAGCTTAGTATATTGAGGATGATAAGTTGTCGATTAAAGGGTTTATTTTCGAGTATATCTAGTTTATCCACTAGAAGTTTCAGAGGTTCGCATGAAGATTTGATCAAGTTATGAGTATCTGTATTATGACAGTTGTTCGGTTGCTTTAGTTGGTGTTCCTGAAGGAATTTCATGTGATTCTAGTAATTTGAGTTGTTGTGGATGTTTCAGTGATGATTCATGGATTTTTCAAGATCGTGATCTATCTATGTTGTTGGTTCGCATTGATTTTTGTGCTCGTGATTGGTGATTTTCTTCTGAGAGTTCATGTTTTCATGTTCTTGGCCGACAGGGTAGTGGTACATGTTGTGGATCTTTGAGGCTAATTTTTTAAGATGTTTCATGTTTGAGGCATGTTGTTTGGGGTCCTTACTATGTTTGGACCGACATTGGTTGATTCACATTGATAATTGTTTATTGATTTGGGTCGACAGTTTGTACACCTCTTATATTTTGTTGGGTCGATGTGTAATGGATGTTATCCTTAGATGTAGATATATATGAGTGATTTTTTTGAGGAGATTGACAAGAGAGAGGAAGGAATATGTGCAAGATGTGTGAGTTCTGTGTGTGAACAATTTTCTAATCTTTTGAAGGCAGAAATAAAGTGTGAAGAAGAGTAGCCATGAAGCACATGATGAGATGTTTTGATCCAGACAAATCATTAGAGCAAAGAAATATGGGAGAGGAAGAAGCGATGGAATATTATTATTATATGAATTTTTTGTAATTCCTAGGCTATGGCCTAGCATCTAAAAAGCCCAAGTGGCATATGTAATGTGTTTTGAGATCATATTATAATGAGGAGTGAACTTTGAAGGCTAAGTTTTTCCCAGGATAATTATTGTGTCATGTGTTCTTGCATCTTTATGTTGATTATTTGTTAGCTTATGTTGTATGTCCATAAGATCTGAGTGTTAGTTGTTTAACTTGTGATGTTGGACAGTGTCAATAGCTCATCCCTTAAAGCTATAACTTAGAGATTAGATATCTACACCAAGTAGTTATCTTTCTCATTATGAAGGTTCATTTCATTATCAACCCAAGGACGTGAACTTGAAATGGGTCAACATTGTCTATGCACTAGGACTCAACTATACTCATCCTTATCCTATAACTAGAGAGAAAATAGTACTGAAAGTGAAATTCTTGAAAGGAATTAGCATAAGTATTGAGCATAAATCAACAACTAAACTGAAATGAAATGAATTACAGAAACAAAAGTCTCAGTAACAAGACAAGAAGTTACTTTGTCTACCTTGGCTATAGGAACAGACACAGAACGAAGTTCTAATGGTTGCAGGAACGAACAACTACAAAGTTTGTAGCTAATTGTTGAACATAAAAGTAACTACTGAACCAAATGAATGGAATTATCACCAAGTGGCCCCCCTTGAATGAGTCTTCCCAAAACTAACTAAGATGCATCAAATCAAAGTATCATTTTATTCATTGAAAACATTTTTACATAGAAACAACATGTTTGTATTCGTTGAAATTGAAACTGGAAAATACAATATCAAAACAGCCAACCTTGTGAAGAGGAACATCTGATCATTTTTTATAGAAGGATAGCTTCTAACTAACTCTAACTAACTTTTCAATCAACTCCAATAGACTAGGAGGATGCCATTTATTAAAAGCATGGAAAAGAAGAAGGAGGTTATGCATGCACAAGATTTAGTCAAACCAGTCTTGCCTCAATGAGGATCCAACATAACAACACCTCCTAAATCTACTCAACTAAGATATATGGTCATTTAAAGTTCAGTTATCACTTCCACATGAGCTGGAAGTTTCCAACCATTGACCTCTTCAATGTCCATCTCTATTTGACTTCTTCAACAACCAATCAGTTGGCATGAACTTCTTCCACCTTGCAAGCTTCATTTATATATGCATCTTAATTTGAACCTGCATTATGACATTAGCATGTACAAGACAATTGTATATCCATAATCACCTTAGAATAACATTCATCCAATCACATATAAAATTAATATAGATATATCACATAGTAGGTTAATACCATCAAAAGTTACAAGGATAAGTTTGTGTTCAAAGTTCATAAGTTTAGGGAAATAACTTAGAAAGTATTAGTAACCAGGTGCTAAAACCCCATAGTAATAATAACAAACATATGATAAATCCTAACAAAAATGAGTCATTATTTGGACTCATCATATATATGATGGATGATGTAAAGATAGCACAAGTAATGAATCCCCCAGCTAGGGTAATAATTGAAAGACCCTCAAATGATAGGTTACTTATCAATTTTGAAACTGGAGGGAAAGTGGTGGATGACATAAGGGCTCAAGCCTACACATAGTCCATAAAAAATAACTTCTTCATCACCACCAAGGAGTTTAAGGAATTTTTCCTTAAGAATAAAGGAGAGGAACCACAATAGAGGGTACAAGACAAAAGCCTCATAGATGAGAAGGAAAAATAAATAGGTGCATAATTTTGGACTAAGGTAAATACAGAGATGGAGTCTATGACTTCTAAGGTAGAGATTTGGTAAGAAGTGTTGGGTGTTTACTTCTTCCAAGGTGGGATATATCATCTACCATTGCATTTGACACTATTAGAAGACAAGAAGGAGCTAACCATATTTTGCAGTTAGAGGAGCAAGTTGATGCTCTATATTTTTGGTCAAGATTCAACCCAAGGTATATGGCATGTTTTCCTTGAGACTAACAAGATTCAAGTAATAAGTGACCCTAGTGAGCTCACTAGAAATATGATAGTTAGAAGACTAGGGGATACAAGTGCTACCCAAGCAACCTCCCTCATATTCAATACAACTTTGTTTACTAAGGCAGTAGTAAATAGGTTACTGGGAGACTTGGATAAAGCTAATGCCATAAATGACAAAAGAATATTCTTATTTTTCCATAATATCATACTTTAATTTTGTTGATGAAAGTGACTTGCTATAAAATGCAATTGGTTGTTCATAACCCTCACCATTCTTTTGTAATAGCACAACAACAATGGTATAAAAAGAGACAAAAGAAAATATCTGGAAAGGCTTTGAAAAAATAGGTGACTTAAGAACTAGTGCTTGTTTGATAGTATTTTTGATAGTATTGAATGCTTGGACAACTGCACCCCCGCCCCTCCCATGAAATTGATTCTTTCTTTTATAACATCTTGGAGATGGCCTTAGTTGTCTCTGCAAAATTCATGACAAATCTTCTAACAAAACGATTTGTCCAAAAAATGATTGCATTCCCTTGACAGTTTTAGGAATTAGAATTTTATCAATTTCTACAACTCTTTCAGGATCAATCCTAATACCATCCTTTGAAACAATATGACCTAGTAGTTTACTCTTTTCAACCCCAAATGTACATTTCTTAGGCTTCCAGGATATGCCAAACTCAATGTCTTGAAAATATATTCTCAAGATGAGTGCAATGATTTTATGCTTTCTTGAAGTAAGCAGTTAAATCATCTTAATATACTACCATTATTATATCAATTAAATTGACAAATACAATATACATGGCTCTTTGAAAAATTTCTCCAACATTAGTCAACCCAAATGGCATTCTAACATAAACATATGTACCCCGTGGTGTAATAAAGGAAGTCTTGTATTGCTTTGATTCCTTCACTACTACTTGATTGTACCTTGAGAAACCATCTATCATAGATAGTAACCCAAAACCAGTTACCTTCTGTAGCATTGCCTCCATATTTGGCAATGGATTATTATCTTTCAATGAAGATATATTTAAATTTCTAAAATGAACACACAATCTTATATCTCCATTATTTTTCCTTAGTGGCACCAAACTAGAGATCCATGTGGAATGTCTAATTAGCTTTATAATCCCACCCTCTCTAATTTTCATGAATTCCTATATCTTTGGGGCCAATGTTGGGTTAATTGGTCTTTGCTTTAGTCTAAAAGGCTTAGCATTAGGCTTTAAAGGAATCTCATGCTAGAACAAATCCTTCCTATAAGCTTTGAGATCATCATAAGAACATGCAAAGAAATGTTTATACTTTCTTAACAAGGCTATAAGAATAAGTCTAATCTTGGGATCCAACTTCCTCCCAATGTAAAATTTCTTAAGAAAAGTATTTGTGCCTAAATTGATTTTTTCCAAAATATTTTCATGGACATGGTTTGACTTAGCAACATATATGTTTAAAGTATCAAAAACTCTTTCTAAGGTATCTAACCCTTTTGGGATTTTATTAGTCTTTAGCTAGATAACCTCATTCCTAAACATAATTTCTTTTCCATCCACAATTTCCAAAATATTATAAAAAAATCTCTTGATTGTGGTACTCTTCAATACAATGCAATTTTTTATCAAAATCCTAATCATCATTAAAAAATTCTTAATTACATATATTGGTAGGTATTGATGTCCTATTTAAAATTTCAACAGTTGAGATACCAGTAAAAGCTATATCATTAGGCCATATTGTGATATTGGCCAAAAAATAAACCATAACATTTTTGGATCTTTTAATCCATTCTATAGAAAAAAGCATCAAACATTTCTAGAGCATCCCATACTGCAACCTTGTACTATTTCAATATTTTATTCTTTGAAACATATTTTTCTCTTATCTAGGACACTACCAATTCCGAGTCACCCAAAACTCTTAATTCCTTAATTTCATATTTGATTTCCATATTAAGTCCTAGCAAAAGTGATTCATATTCTACCACACTATTTGTGCATTCAAATTTTAATAAAAATTAATACTTAAAGGAATTACCATTTGGTTATATCAAAATCACCCTAGATCCTACTCCTTCTTTTGAGAAAGCTACATCAAAGAGAATCAGCCATAAGTTGTCCTCTTGTATAAACTCCTTTGTCTCTTTATCTAGTGGTTTCTCTCTTTTTTGTTTCCAATTGAGGAGTGTCAACTCTAAAGTTGTTATTATCAGTTTCAACAAAGTAAATATCTTTATCACATTCAATTTCCTCAACTAGACTAGCAGATATTTTTCTCTATCCAATTTTACATGTTTTCCATTTATGGGAATCATGGAATATGACAGATCCAACTACATATTTCCACCTACTTTTGTAGCCCATTTTCTTGACATAAACATTCCATACTGAGCTGGAATTTCATGACATTCATTTTGAAATCCTTTTTGGGATATGCAACAATTTTGAACTATAAGTCCTTTATAATCCCAATTACTAGGACTTCTCTTGAGTCCATTGTAAAGCATTTCTATATGATTTACTAATTTATAATCCTAAATAAGTCATTATATTTAGAGGCATAAAATTTGTAGAGGCTCCTAAATCAATCATGCAATTTTTTTACAAGTTTATCATTTATTAGTAATGAAACATAGAAAGGATCAACTTGAGATGGACATTTAGTCATAGTTGTTCCTAGATACACTTTAGGAACCTCTATACACACATCATCAACCTCTAACTTGTTTTTATTTTGTTCCTTTTCCATCTAAAAATTAACCTTCTTTCCTCCAATAGATACCTTAGAAGCACCAGTAATCAAAGCTAACGCCTTATCTTTTTTCTCTTCTATTCACATAATTTCCAATAGTGGAACAAAAATCTTAATTTGTGATAGGACATGTCATATCAATTGGAGCATAGTTGAGTGTATTGGAAACTAAGTTTCTATACAAAAGAGGACTAATAATATTTATTTGTCTTGAAGACTCTCTTTCTAAGCATTCCTGATGTTAGCCTTTTATTCTTCCATCTTCTTATTTTGATACTTGAGTTTTATAAGTGGAGAGATAACTTAGTTAGCGAATAATTGATGACTCTTTTCTTTATTCTCTATGTAATTTCCTTTCCACATAATTTTTTCATTTCCTTTTGCATGACCTTGACTTTCTTATGATTTCTATTGTCAAAGGCTACCAATATTTCCTTGATCATTAGTATTTCCTTTATTTCTCAAATTATAACTACTTTTTACTTGGGAAATAGCAACACCAGTCAAAGCTTTGATCTCTTCATCTGAAGGTCTTCTTAACTTGATATTAGATATTGATGTCTCAAAACCATACATAGATTGATCATGTTCTTTAGTCTCATGATTAGAAAAAACTTGATGATGATAATTGTTCTTCATGTGTCTCATTTCACCAGTGTCAAGTTATACTCCCTCTTCTTCTAAAGAGTAATAATCCTTGTTCTTGGAATGCAACTTTGTTGATAACCTGTTTATGTCCTAATTTTCAACATAATGATCATCATTGCAATCATCACATGGGGTTGTAGGGTCTTCAAATGATTGGGCTACTATACACTGTGAAGGTGAATGAGGTAATTGAATACCAAGCACCATAAATCTTGTACCAATATGTGTTTTCATTGATGTCAAATCAAGATATGTTGTCATTGATGTCTATTATATGTATTGATATTGTGTAATACTCCAGAGATATCAACTAGTGCAAGACAACAATGTAGTGAAGTAGAATGGTGATCAGTCTAATGCCTATGTGTGATGTAAAGGTGGGTACACTTGTTCCAATATGTTTCTTGCATGCCTACATTGATATCATTCTTGTTTGGTGTACCACACATGGAGACAAGGTTTAGAATTTTTGCTAAGGAATTCACGATGTATATTCTAAGACAGAGTCATGGTATTTTGGTCTACATCCTTTTGCAAAGCAAGTTTTTATCTTGCAGCTCAGAAGATAAGATGGTCGATATGTGAAGGTGTTATATCCAATAATTCAAGTCATTACATCTTCTACAAAGAAGGTTATAAGCAACAAAGTTTCGGTTTGTGCTCTAACAAAGTAAATTGTTGATGAAGGCATGTTGGAATGTTTTGCATTCCTTCGAAAGTAAATTTTTGGCCTTGTATTTTTGTGAACATGGTTAGTGATGTTCAATGTATCTATATTAATGTGTCATGTGTTTTGGTGTTTCGTAAGTGTAATTTTCAAAGGACAGTGTATTACAGTTGGTTCTAGATGCTTAATTATGTTGCATAACATATGTTTCTCTTCTTGCACCAACACTTAATGATCAAATACTTTAGAAGATGGTTGAAGAAGTATTGTGCATAGAATACATTGTTCATGTCTTGATCTGCATTATCCTTTTAATTTCTCCCTAATGGTATAAAGTTAAACTTTTGGTAGTTTTGGTGTTGTCATTGTTTGGGCCAATAGTCTTGCTTCTTTCATAAATAGTTGATCTTGATTAATTATTTTTTCTTTGGAGGATGTTTTGTGATGCTTCTTGGTCTTGTTATGTTGTGTGTTGATCCACAACTCATTTTCTCTTCATAATATATATGTTTGAAGCCGACCTATGTTGTGTCATATATTTCATCAAAAAGTCATCTTGGAGCCGGCCTAATTAAGGTTTTGACTTGTTGTGGAGGTTATTTATAGAAAAAAAAATCATTTGTGAAAGTGATTGATGTTAGGGAATTGGAAGTGAGCAGTATGTTGAATATGAGTTGTGTGAAGTCATTATGATGGAGTGATTGTGCAAAAAATGGCCTACAACATCAACATATGTTAGATGCTTCTTCATAGAAATTCATGTTCATGTTTTTCATTATGATTTTCATGTATCCTACTCTAAGATAGTGAGTCTCAACAGGTCCTTGTATCTTTCCCTAAGGTTATGCACCATAGTCTGTAAGCCCTTTTGCAGTGATCCTTAAACAATATTGTAATTTTTGTAAGTAGTGAGCTTCATATATTGTGAGTTAACTCTCAGTATGGTTTTTCCCTCATAGGGATTTTCATGTAAAAATATTGGTGTCCTTGTGTGGTGCATGTTTTCATTTCTACTCTTCTTTAATGCGATCTAATATTTATTATGCAAAATAAAATTGTTTAATTTTTAGTACATGTTGATTCGCCCCCTCTCAGCATTACGTTATGTTCAAAAAAATCATCCTCCATCACATTTACACCTGGCCTCTTGAGAGGTTCAATAATTTCCCTATTTGGTGCACTTCTTTGGTTTTGTTGCATAGGTTTACCATTTTTCCTAGTGTTGTACAATTGATCTGATAACCTTGGCAGTATATGCTTCTTTTGATAATTTTTTCATGGGGTAAACCTTTTTCATTCTTAGCTACCTTGCAGGTGAGGTTTTTAAAGGCACTGACCACGTTATCCAACTTGTCTTTAGAAGTGGATATTTTATTTTGATATCTTTTTAGATTTTTCAAGATAGTGACATGATCTTTTTTTTTCACCTTTACTGATTCTTTTCTAATATTCTCAATGTGAAATCATCCCTTTGTGATTGAGGATTCTTATCCCTCAATTCATAACCCATCTTTGAGTCATATGCATTATAGTATAGAACCAAGCACATAGATTCAATAGGTCTCATGTATGATGGAATTTTATTGAAAACCCTAGTGAATCTAACATTGAAATTTGATATTGAATGATTAGAACCTTTTTTAATGCTAGTAAAATCATTTATAAAAAATATTGGGTCAATTTTTTCCCCATATTGTTCTTTGAATATTCTCTTGAATTCATCCCATGATCCAATGTTTTCATCTAGAAAATTTTTATATCTGTGAAGTGAGGTTAGTGGAAAATGGAAATGAACCATGAATTATCAAATAACGGTTAGAATTCACAATGCCCAAAACAAGAAATGATCAAATTTGACTTACAAATGAAATTGAATGTATACATGGATAGAAATTAGCATATAGTAAATAAAAATCAGATCAAAACAATTAAAAACACTATGTGAAAACCTTTCATTCCATTTTAATGGTGATGGTATGTTGAATTTATCAATAAAGAAGCTCCCATGATTGCAAAAGCATGAAAATGATTACCTAGATGCACGATAATTGCTCAAAAATGCTCAATAATAATGATATATGCTCAAGAAGTCAAAGTTCCAGGTTTATGATAATGAGGAATGCTGTTTGTTTTATAGATTTCCAAAATTATGATCAACAATTGAGATTAGATCTCAAGACCCATGAAAGAGAATGAAACAAGGAAGATGGGGGATCAAGATCAATTTGAACTCAAAATATCTCAAAAATTTAAGAAAATTGGTTTAGCATATTTTGAAATGAAAGGTGAAGATTAGATCAAGAAATGGAGGGTTGAGGATGAATGAGAGGGTTTAGATATTTTAAGATATTTTGAAAAAAGAAGATTCCATGGGAATATGCCTTTCAAAGGGAAATTAGAACAATTAAAGAATTTTCAAGATTATTTAATTATGAAGGATTATGATATTCTTTATTAAAAAGGAATATTCTAAATAAATGGGATGGAAAGTTATATAATTAAATAATTCAAGATTATTTAATCATGGGACATTAGAGGAAAATTATATTTATGGCTTATTAAATAGTGAAAATTGTCTAATTAGGGGAGATAAGAGGAAAAGTAGTGAAATATGATGAATTAATTAAATAATTCAATATATTTTAATCAATAGAGGAAATAGATGAAAATGATAGAAAATGATGTTTAAATGGGTATAAGTGATGCAAATGATGCATTATGCAAGATCGGGGATGAATATGATGAAAATGCAAGATTGATGATGTGTGATATGAATTAGGCAATTTTGTATGTCTACATTTTGCCCCTCTTTGACAGAATGTACTTGTTACGTTATTTCAAAAGGAATTTTGATAGTATCCTCCTTAGATGTGTCGATGATCAACAAACCAACAATATTTCGCAAGATATACATTTCAACCCACTAGGTGGCCATTTCTCAGTGAAGACAACAACCATTAAGATCATGTGTGTGGGGTATTATTGGCTAAACTTATTCATAAACATCCCTTTGAGAAATTTAGATGATGAGGAGTGGGATAGACATCCTTTGTAAAATGTCGATAATGTTGGATTTACAATTATGTCATATATGGTAGGAGATCACACATTTAGATCATGTATTTCTCATCAACTATCATTGGTGATCCTTGGCCCTAGCCATGATATCAAGAGGATTGTGAGGATGAGGATGAATATGATGATGGAGATGTGGGAGGATTTGATGATGATGGGGAGGATCATAAGCCAATTTCAATAGTTGTGAAAAATAATTTAATTATGTATTTGAACTTGATAGTGACCGATGAGCCTTTTGCACAATGGGGATTGGACTTCATTGGGATGTTCAACCTTGTATCCAAAATGGACCATAAGTGGATACTTACAACTACAGAATAGAGCTATGGAAGTTAGACTAGAAAAAATTCTTAGCCTACAAGAAGTAAGGGAGCCTGGTAGTAATGTTGTGGCTAGCTGCCAGCATTTGGTGAAAATATGGTTTGATAAGAAAGCTTATGACCTGGAATTCAAGACTAGAGATTTTGTTTTAAAGTACGAGGAGAGGGTCGTGAGGCCAAGTCAACATACAAAATTTGATTCGTTATGGAGAGGACCTTTCTATATCATTAGCAATCACCAAGGCAATGCATTTGAACTAGTTGATGAAGAATGTAATGCCTTAGAGATTCCATTTAAAATAATCCACTTGAATAACTTCAATTGATTTAACTGCTTTATTTGTACATAGTTAGATAATTTCCCTTTCTCATTGTTGTTTCTTGTTTTTCCTTATTAAGTTTCACTAACACATTCCACTGTCACCCTTTTGGTAGTTTCCACGTGTCCACACCTTGGCTCCCTTCATTTTGAAGGCCTCCATAAAAGATAGTTATTTTTGCCTCTTTTTGCATTTAATGCTCAAGGCGCCCTTATTGCATGACTTCCCATAAAAATCTCATCAATTTTTTTGGAAAAAATCCTCAAGCATGTGCATCATCCTTTTCATTAATGAGCAATGGATCTAAAAAGGTTGTGTGATGATAGCACCGAAAGGCAGTAATCAATAAATACGTGTTCCTCTTCAAACACAACATTTTAATATCCTGAATTGTTGCTAACACAAGGTCAAGCAAAAGAAACCTTCAACAAAGAATTGAGCGAGGAAGTGAGTTCATAGACATAGATGGATTCTAGTGAGCTACAAATTTAAAGAGTAATGAAGTGTATTTTGAAAAGAAGAATACATGGAGCATTTTACGTCTTCATCCAAATGTAAGTGTTTGAATAAGCAAATGTCCCACAAAACCCCAATTTATGGAGACCTTCTCCTAAATTTGAAGGTATTAAGTCATATACTTCTATGAATATGCCACCAACGACTCCCTTTCTATTTGTGGGAATTGTTGCTAAAGAATATTACAAAGATAGTGCCATGGTCTACAATTGTGTTGACAAGATTTTTTATTCAAAATTATCTAACCCAAAACATTTGAGAGAGGTTTCCCACACATGCATTCTTGTAAAGGCTCATGAATGAGACTTCAAATATCAGCTACACATAATGGACCTCTACCTTGGCATAGTATATGGTGCCTTGCATGCACCCATTTCTAGAACCCGTCACTCTCTTTTCCCAGAGATATGATACAAAATAAGGCGTCATAAGGGGTGACCAAATAGAAGTGGTGTTAGCATAGTAAAGATCAAGAAGATCCTTTGAATCCCCTATAATGAGTTGGAAGTTTTTGTAATGAAGATTTTCTATGAAGATTATGGGTCACCCGTGAAAAAAAATGGAGTTCCTAAATCTATCTATGCATGGCAATAACACAAAGGTTCCACCCCTACCTATTGCTCTCTTAGAATTTTGGCCACTAGATATGAGAGATACATTTTCCATTTTGGATTTTATTTTAGGTCTAGAATTTGATGACTAGGTCTATGGTTTTCGACCTGAAGACAATACTTAGAGATAAGGCCTATTTGATGGATTTCTTTGACACCATTGCCAACTTCATTCACTACCAACTAGTGCATTTTTCATAGTAGAATACTTTCTAGTACTCCTCTTTTCTCCTACATTTGATTCTTTCATTGAATACTGAATTCTTGGTTCCCTTCTTTCTAATCGATTCCACCGAGATGGATGTCTTCCTAAAAAAATTAATCCCTATGTCTAGGGTGACCCACATCTTGTTAGTTACATCAGACTACCATGATTTTTTAGAATATTTCATGTGCCTAGTTTTAACCAACCTTATCCTAGCGCCCATTACCAACCAGATGAAAAATGATCTTTGGGATTGGCTTAAGACCTCCAATAATAAATGTGACTAGTTCTTTGGGATTGATTGCACATTCAATAGGGTCCATGGCTTCAAATATGACTCATTCCAGCTCTTGTGCACACTCATGGATAGAGTTTTAGCCCTAGAGTTGGCCCGTCATCTTGACATGGTCAATGGACCATATGGTGCAGGTTGAAAGAAAAAGGTCATGTATGTTGCCCCCTTTTCAAGGGGAGGTATTATTGTTAGTAGAAGGGGATGAGTATCCATGCTTGCTTACAAGTTGTAAAAAGTCTGCCTAGATCTTACCCATGGAGCTATGATCCAAATAGTTGTATACTTGGTTTGAAGGTTGGCATCCATGTTGTCCATGAACCCTGACCTTTCGTTGAAGAGAAATCACCAGAGGATGATGAGCTATAGAATTTTAATGACTTAGCAACATTTTTCAAGGATGCTTGTCACCCATGGGAGTCTTTTTACAAACCAATGTGAAGTTTTGACCCCACAAAAAAGTTGATGAAAATGTTCATGTCAAAAATTGTAAACCAGGGATGGACTAGAAGAAAGATGGAAGCCTTTTGGAAGTACAAGCAAGAAATCGAATAGACATTAGCTAAGGTCGACACTAATGAGAAGTTTGAGAAAATTTGGAATGAGTACTTCCCAAAGGACGCCAAGGCCGAAGATGATTCAGTTGAAGAAGAGGAAGGGACCCCCTCCAACGACAAAGAAGAGAGCTTAGAGGCTCAAGGGCCACATAAATCACCCCTCCCACAACAATAACAAGTGTCTTTGGGGCAATAGGAGGCGGGAGCCACTCAGTCTGGCATCAAGATGCAATTCCCTAGCTCTTATCCTGAGCCTCAAGTGAAAAAAAGAAAAAATAGTTGAAATGACAAAAAAAAAGGAAAAGTGGAGAAAGAAACCAATGATAGATCACCCCTAGTTTTCAAGCTATTATGTGGTATGGATGAGGCCTTAAAATAAAAATACACTTCAGGGGAAATTATTGCAGATAAAATGGGATATAAAAAAGGCAACCTAGGCACACAAGGATAGGGCATGTGGAGACTACGTAATATAACACCTAGGAACCCCCACATTAAATTAGACTTGGGAGTTGACAAATAATCCCAAAGACATTTAGGAGTAGGAGAGGTAGTTCATTTTGTGTCAGCTTTTGAAGCCACTATTTAGATGCCTCCACCCATAGTTCTGACTTAAATGCCTCCTGATTTTATGCAGACATCACCACCTACTAGACATAAGGTACCCATCTCTCCCAATCCTCTTTCTCCTACATCATATTTCTATGTCCCTTCAATGCCTCATGTTGTCTCCTCTATGGTCACCACCTTCACATTCACTATGAATGCACCTTTTTCCACCCCTCTTCTTTCATCTACCATGCAAGTATCCATCATGGTGCAATCTCCATTCATCCCTCCCTTAATTCTTCCATCCTTCTTTCCTTTCACATCGCCCACCCACCAACTTGTTCTCAAAGGAACAACACCCGTTGCTTCACAAGTTAGTGATGGTTCCATCTGGACTACCATAAGGAGTCTCCTTCACAAGGGAAGTTATTTAATTTTAGGAGTAGTTCCAACAACATTAGGTGACTATAAAGAAATATTGAGAAGCTCGAACAAAGAAGAAAGAGAGAAAGTGGATAACACTCTAGTGGTTCCACACATGCAAGCCATGTTCAATCAGGAGTAGGAGGCTCGCATGATCATGCATAAGACACCCAAGATGACCAAGACCTAGGGACAAATGATGCCTATAGATTACTCAACATGCATGTTCAGTCTAAACCTCATCCAGGAAAGACTACTAGATAAGGTTGAAATCATGGAAGAAATGTATAAATTCATTACAACAGAATACATCAAGTTTATCCACCAACTAGAAATCAAGGATCAATAAATCACAAAAATGAAGGTTAATATGGACCGCTACAAGGAAAAATCTAGATCTAGAGACTTGGATCTCACGAGAATGAGAGTTGATTTGCTAATTCCTATCACTCCCAAGTTCTTCCAAGTGGAGGTTCATTAAAGAACCTGACTACAAATACAGGTAGCTAAATTAAAATATGAGTTGGAGGAATCAAAGAAAGCAAAGGAAGAAATGGAGGGTCATATGCATTAAAAAGAAACAAAGCTAACACATGCCAAAAATGACCTTTCAAATTCATTGAGCATGCAATAATAGAGTCAGTAGTAAATGTGGCAAGAATCCCAGGTCAAAGACCAGGAAATTGAATAGTTAAAACAGGATCTTTTTGACCACCCTAAGACCAAAGGTCTTCTCCTAATGGTCCAAAAATTTTATGTATCTTATTGGGGGAGGATCATAAACTTGACTTTGCACTTGAAGCCAACACTTAGATTTATCACTGACTCACAACGATTGAGAGCTTAAGTCAGAATATTTGTAGAGAAAACTCCTACTTTCATCTCCCCAAAATTCAAAGACTCACAGCTCCTAGTACAAAATATCTATAGTGCAACTAATGAAACACTCTAGGTAGAATGGGTGACTAATTGAAGGAGGGAGACTAGCAAGGTTAATGAATTCTTAAGTTGCAACAAATCAGTCACCAAATGCAAAAATATTTTGAGGTCTTGGAACAAGTGATCCAAAAAAAGGAAGGGATACATTGAAAATTTGGTCTAGTTAGGACTCCCCTCCCCATTTCTCCCTAATAGCACAATCCTATTAGAGGATGAAATCAATGGGCTACTAGTCGCAAATAAAAATGATCAAGCAATGTCTACAAACCTAAACCCAGCACTAAGCATCTCCGAGGTGGAGACTATTCTACTTCCCCTAGCACAGCTTGAGTTCCAATTGAGGGCAATAGTGCAAAGCCTAAAAAACATCTCCTTCAAGGAGATAATTGATTTAGACATATTTTTTGATGCTCTAAGGCAGCAATATTAGCCCTCTAAAGGAGAATGGATGCCTTTGAAAGCTACCCTCGAAAGGTGTTGGGGAATATGCAGTCATCTCATAAAGAAACATCTAAGATCAGTAGTGCCTTCGATAGTTTTAATTTATTTAAATCACCTCAAAGACATGTACTACTATGCCATAAAGTGGAAATAGACATAGTTCATTTCCCACATTAATATTTAGAGAGAAGTTAATGCTTAACCAATTTCAACAACACCACTAAAAATTTCAGCAAACAAAACCAACAACCATGAAAGATGAAACAGAATACATGAACCCATAGATATACATGGGGAAAACCCTTTCACATAAAAATCCCCACACTCCAAAATCCTAGATCACCATTGTATTATTTAGCAACAAAGTACAATTACAAATACAATATCAGGCTCACAACATTTATAGAGTTTACATCTTTTTCCATTCTAGAGAATATCCGGTAGCATAACCCATCATGACCACCTCTCTTAGCGAGAGGCATCTCACTCAGCTACATAGCCTCATGGCTTGACCACCGACCTCTTGGCCTCTCTATCACATAGCCGCTCGGCCTTCACCTTCAGCAAGATTCATCTCTCTCTCTCTCGTCTCACGACTCCCCAACCTTGGTAACCATTGTGCTCTACCTTCACAAATCCACTCTAAGAGAGACTTCTTCTCTCTCTCTGACTATTCAACTACCGCACCCCTTTAGGGTTACACCTCGAGCCACACACCATAATCCAACATTTTTGGTTGTTGGATAAGCAGTTGATCAAATCTCCAATGTCAAACTTAGGGTTATCCACCTAACATCATGTTGCCTAGTCAAAGAGACATTTATTATCGTCTCGCCAAGTTCATCAAGCACATCGGCCCACATGCCATTTGTCCTCCACATCATTGCCACCTGTTGACCTTTGACATGATCCACCATCCTATCAAGTCCCACATCCATCAACAGTCGAAAACCAACCATCGCTTTCCAACTGTCAAATATCCTTCATATACTGCTTGTTGTGGCCAGGGTCCACCAAGACACGTGTACACCACTAGTGTAATTCCAACAAATCAAAAGGGAATCTACAATATTCGCAGCAAGTCTCCCAAAAAAGACTTAAATATTTAACTCTGAACACTCCAGGTGGTCCCCACATCCGTCGGCATCCAAGTCGCTATATCGCTGAAAAACGAACTTCAAAACCTCATGTTAGAGGTTTTGAAATTCCTAGAACCCATGAATTGCCAACTATAGAAGGATCGCTCTATTGCTCAAAACCCGAACTTTCAAACCTCAAGTTAGAGGTTGCAAAGTTTGCAAAACCCGCGACATGCCAACAACAAAGGGATCGCTCTGTCACCAAAAACTTGAACTTCTAAACCTCAAGATGGAGGTTGCAAAATTTGAAAAACCGACAACATGCTGACAACAAAGGGATCGCTCTATCACCCAAAACTTGAACTTTTGAACCTCAAGGTGGAGGTTGTGAAGTTCTAAAAATTTGTGACATGCCGACAATAAAGGGATCATCTTCGCTTCACATGCACTAAGTTAGGGGGTTATGAAACTTTAGAACCCCACGAATTCAGTTAGAAAAACTTGAAAACCAATGACTTAACTCAGATCGATGATGGAGGAAAAATATAACTGCTCTAGGAAGTAAATCAAGCCACTAAATTTGAATCACATTTCTCAACATTATCCCAATTGATGAAGAACTTACTAGTTCCTTCCATAAGCAAACTAAATAATCTTAAACCATGCTTTCGTGCTCCAACCAAGACACCAATCTTAAGAACACAAGCATCAAATCCTACAAACGGCAAGGGCTTCAACACTACCACCACTCCACTGTGCTCACAAGCTATACAAAAGCAACATGACATCAACTTTAAAGCCTTCAATCATGAACATAACCATGAATTAATTCTCCAAAAACAAGATAGAACATCAACTAGAACAACAACCAAAATACTGACTGCTCCCATCCAACTAATCAATCCACACAATTGAAAATAGAACACACAATAAGTGATAATCCAGTCACTCACACATACCTCCAAGGTATCCACATCAGAAAACCCATGCCACTTACATAGCCAACCCATCAATTGTAAATACAAGCTCCATGTGTCAACCAGTTGAAGAAGACGAAACACATCTAGGAACTCCCACTACATGGGTAATGCCAAATTTGAAAGATCAAGGCATAAAGAGTCTACCAATAGCATAATATAGAGAGTGTAAACATGTAGTTTCAAGGAACCATCCACAATGATATTCACAACCTATACAACCCTCACCACAAGTCTCCATAACCAAGACAACAAAGAGAAAATTTTGCACATCATATACTTCTAGAAAATCCTTCTACATACACCTCTAAATGCCAACTGTGTCAAGTATGATCTCCTTCACAACACCCCAAAAGAAAAGCCTTAACAACATCCAATCGTTCGATCACCAAGATCAAACACAACATATATTTCATGTAATTATATGGATGTAAGCTTCTCCGAGAAGATCCAACTATTTCATTTCCCATTTCAAGAAATATGACCAATGCATCTCCTAAACTCAACATCAATGAATATACTCACAATTCATAAGGAGATAACCATGCTATCCATCTCTCACAATGAATCCTTTAGAAACATATAATAGCAGTTCAAGATCCATATCTATGAAAGAAAGCATAAAAAACCTGAGAGAAACAATGGGAAATACCTCAAGTGATAAATTGTCGAGTAGATGAAGAGTGGGGAATGAGAATGATCCTCTAGGATAACCAAGTCATCATGACTTCTCCAAGAGAAATCTCCTCATTTTCTCTTTGTTGAACTCACGTCCAACCAAGGTGTAGGCTTCTCGGACTTTCTGCTAAAAACTCATCAAGAGTAACCATCAACACTTCTCTCATTTCAAGATAATTACAGCCTCACCTTATTCTTCATGTATCCATGGGAACTTGCAACTGATCATCACATGCTAAACTCCAAATGCATCACTGCACAATCATGAAGTTCTCAAGCATATGATGAATGCACCCAATATACAAAGAACTACCAGACCATTGCCAAAGATCTAGACATCTAAAATAGGAACTTATCATGACACCATGATCTACACATCCCCCTTAGGAGATACCATGCTTTAGGTGAACATAATATGGTCTCAAGAGAAATGCATCATGTCAAAACTCTAATGTGAAATCAAGAGTATTCTATGACATGAAACAAAACAAACTCTAAACTAGCATCACCTATCAAGCACCTCCAACACCTCAACCAGACTCACAAGAGTCCTCCATGGCTCCAGGATGTTTCACATCTTCAAATAGTGTCCATGAAAATGTTAAAGAACCCTTCTGCAAGAACAGGATCTAAGAGTCCCTCCTAGTAACATCTGCAACACTAAAGAAGATCATTCACCACCAAGTGATGAATTCATAGTCACTGCTAAATATCCCACTGAATCATGATAGTCGAGCTTTCCAAGCATCATGACCAAACATCTACTAATCTATAAATCCTTCGGGTCCACACAACATGCCCATTTGACAATAATACCAAGTGGCACCAAGATCTCCAAACCAAGAAGACAAAACCATCACTATCAAAATATTACACAAAGCATTGTATCCAAGCTATCCATGAAATTGTGACACAACCTACTACAGGTTCCCATAACCAAATATTCAGGTACTCAGCACCATTCATCCTTGCATCTCAAAGAAATTACACCAATACACAAGTGACCACAGACAAGGCTAGCTAACAAGTTTGCACCATCACATAAATAGATCTTGTGGATATAGACAGTCCACTTCCGATTTGTCTCACAACATTGCACAACCCGTATATCCATTCAACAGAAACATGCAAAACCCATCATCACACTAGAAATCGCAAAACTGAGATCTCAAAGAGAATAACCATGTAGACAACATGACTCAAACACCAAATCAAGTTTAGATCTGATTTTCCAATAATGTCCACACTAAGAACCATAGTTAGGGAAACCACCAAGCAACACCACAAGAATTTTGAGTGACAAATCACATACCAGCACTCCCATGCAGAGAAGACATCACACCTCCTCAAACCATGCTGATCTGCAACTATCTCATCCAGTCACACCCCAAAAGCCATGGTCTAGAAAATAGCTTAACAATAGCTCCACATTACCACAAGTTTTTCTTGACTGTGTAAAACCTGTAAAACCATAGAGTCATGCATGTACAAACCATCCTTAAAAGAAAACCACAGTTTAGGAACTCCAGGCCCATTTCAAACCAACCCCAAAACCACCAACATGCACATGCATTAAAGAGAGACAGACTATTTTAGAAGCTTTGAGACCATCCAATGATCAACTCCATAGCCTACATGCAACTAGGTTAACATAATAATGTGCCTTCCAATATCAAGAAAAACACCTAGCATAAGCACACTTCTCCATATCATCAAGGAGCCACTCACACAAACACCCAATATGAAAGCTTGTTGCAACACAACCATAGAGACAATAATATTCCACCCCATGCATGAGGGTTATACCATTTCCAAATCAAGAGCCTTAGGTCACATCATTTCAATATGACCAACTCAAGTTTCTCCATCTTCTCCATCTTCCATGTTGTGTGTTGTTTCAGAACTTAAACATAAAAAATAAAAAATAAAAAACTTATACTCATCAAAGGATCAATACATCAGTCGATTCTCCAGATTTCCTCAAGCCTGATAGACTAAGAAATATTCACAAAGGGAATACATAGAACCAACATCTCCAAGGAGGAACAAAACCCAAAAGAAGGCTCTGATACCACTTGTTGGGGAATATGTGGTCATCTCAGAAAGAAACATCCAAGATCAATAGTTCCTTTGGTAGTTTTAATTTCTTGAAATCACCTCAAAGAAACGTACTACTATGCCATAAAGTAGAAATAGACATAGTTCATTTCCCACATTAATCCTTAGAGAGAAGTTAATGCTTAACTAGATTCAACAACACCACTAACAAATTCAGCAAACAAAACCAACAACCATGAAAGATGAAATAGAAGACATGAAAACATAGATATACGTGGGGAAAACCCTTTCAGGTAAAAAACCCCACACTCCAAAAGCCCAAATCGCCACTGTATTATTTAGTAACAAAGTATAACTATAAATACAATATCAGGCGCATGGCCTTTATAGATTTTACATCTTGTTCCATTCTAGAGAATATCCGACAATATAACCCATCATGACCACCTCTCTCAATGAGAGACATCTCGCTTGGCTACATAGCCTCATAGCTTGAACACTGGCCTCTCAGCCTCTCTGTCACAGAGCCGATTGACCTTCACCTTTTGTAAGATTCATCTCTCTCTCTTGGCTCACAGCTCCCCAGCCTCGGTAACCGCCACACTTTTCCTTCACAACTGTGCTCTAAGAGAGATTTCTTCTCTCTCTCTTCGACTATTCAACTACTGCACCCCTTTAGGGTTACACCTCAAGCCACATGCCATCATCCAGCATTTCTAGTCATTGAATAAGCATTTGAATAAATATCCAATGTCGAACTTAGTTTTATCCACCTAACATCATGCCGCCTAGTCAAAGCGACATTTATTACCATTTCACCAAGTTCACCGAGCACATGGGCCCACATACCATTTCTCCTCCACTTCATTGTCACCTGTTGGCCTTTGACATGATCCACCATCCTATCGAGTCCCACATCCATCGGTAGTGGGAAACCAACCATCGCTTTCCAACTGTCAACTCTCCTTCATATATCGCTTGTCGTGGCTAGGGTCTACCAAGACACATGTAGACCGCTTGTGTAATTTTGAAGAATAAAAAAGGAATCTACAATATTTGTAGCAAGTATCTCGAAAAAGACTTAAATATTTTACTCCCAACACTCTAAGTGGTCCCCACATCCATCGGTATCCAAGTCACTATATCGCTAAAAAAATGAACTTCAAAACCTCATGTCAGAGATTGTGAAATTCCTAGAATCTGTGACTCGCCAACTACAAAAGGATTGTTTTGTTGCTCAAAACCTGAACTTCCAAACCTCAAGTCGAAGGTTGTGAAGTTCACAAAACCTGTGACATGCGGACAACAAAGGGATCACTTTGTTGCCCAAGACTTGAACTTATGAACCTCAAGATGGAGGTTGCAAAGTTCACAAAACCTGTGACATGTCAGCAACAAAGGGATCACTCTGTCGCCCAAAACTCGAACTTTCGAACCTCAAGGTGGAGGTTGCAAAGTTCTCAAAATCCACGACACGTCGACAACAAAGGGATTGTCTTTGCTTCACAGTCACTAATTTAGGGGGTTATGAAACTTTACAACCTCGTGAATTCAGTTAGAAAAACTTGAAAACCAACGACTTAACTCAGGCCGATGATGGAGGAAAAACACAACTACTCCAAGAAGTCGATCAAGTTAGTAAATTTGAGTCACATTTCTCAACAAAAGGCTGTAAGTGTTGAGGGCTTCCCCTTTTTTGCAATTTCGTTCCTTTTGTGTGAATCAAAGATTTTTGGGTTCTCCATCCATAGGTGGATTCCCCTTGAAAGTTTCTAAAACACAGAAAAGGAACTGTTGATGCTTAAAACCCTCACTTCTAGGAAAACAACATCCTATGGGAAGTTTCACAAACGTGGGACTTAATTTTTTTTGTCTATGAAACAACCTCTAGGATTTTAGAAGACACCTCTTTGAATGCTTTGAGAGGAAAAGGGAAGAAGGAAAGCAAGAAAAACTAAAATAAAAGTAAGAAAATGCACCAAAAACACCTTTGGTACTCACTACTCATTTGCATTATATAGATCAAAACATTCCAAATATCACAGAAAATTAAAATAGCTCTTGCATGATTCAAAGTCTATAAGATTTATGAAATTTGATACTATAAAAGCAAGGAACTAGAAATAACAGACAGATATTTAGTTCACACGGTTTGGAACAGAACACCATATCCTCTTCATTATTGGGGGAGAACAGATTACAAAGACCCAAAGGAACAATACAAAATATTCAATCCTTCCAATGAGGGGTACTTGCTAAGGCATTTGAAATGAAAATAATAATTTTTTTTTATTTCTATTCCAAAACTAAAAGCTACAATCTATTCTCTCTAAAAAAAATAAAATTAAGTCCTACCTAGAGGAACTAGAGTTGGAATCAAAATGAAATTAATAGAACCCACTCAATCCAAAAAAATAGACCCTTTACAATGATAACATCCCTGAATAAATAGGTGACACTACCCTACATGGGTGAGACTCTCGAGGCCAAGAAAATTTGACACTTGGAGCCCCAAAGATACCTGTTGTCTCATGCGTGTTCGTCATCATGAAATCTCGGCAACATAATCATATCATGGAAACATTTCGGTGCCACCATACATGATCTATAAATCCTAGGTGTTACCTTAATGTTTAGTGGTCTTCAAGTGCTAACACGTGCTTCATCCAAACTATCATGGTAACTTCGACCAGTAGCACATCCTTTTTCTATGAAGAGGATCCCTTCTCTCCTTAAAGTGTGTAAGGGTGCCATATGGAAACTAGGGTCTACTTTGAAATTCCTTGCCTTTAATATTTTAGTAGTGTTGGCACCACCGCATGGCACCATGGAACTTCTCGAAAAGAAGGCTGGGCACAATTTTCAACAAGTGAGTATGAGAGTGCCACATGTCTGCAATGGAGCAGCCTTCCATGAAGTAAAAACTCCAAAAGTTGGGAAATAACGAGGAGACTAGAGTTGGACACTTGGCTTACAACTGCACCCAACTAAGTCTTAAGGCACATATTCCTCAAAAGAGTGGATTTAATCCATAGTTGTCAACTTCTTGGATATGGTTAACTATATAATCATAGTTGACAATTATATAATTGGCATTGTTTCTTGAGGCACTACCCTAGTTAGAGGAATTTCCTTTTATGTGGTTGTGTAATGGATCCTTGAAGATTATGTGGTCATTGTTCGAGGATTTTTTTTGGTTTTCTACACTAATGTCTCCTTTGTCGATTAAGCCCTAAATGAGGTTATTCAATTTAAAATAGGGAATATTATTTCCTTTTACCCTATGGTGATCACAAAAATTAGTGTCCTTCCACCATGTGGGTTTGACTTATGGTTCATATTGCTTGATTTTTGGTAGAGTAACTATATTTCCTTAGATTAATTTGTTTAGTATAGACTCAATGGGCTCTCCTAGAGGAGTATACTCCATCATGGAATGTTATTTAGTCTAGGAGGTGCTCTTTGTGTGTTGTCTTGAATATTTTTTGTGGTCTAAACATTGTTTGGCGCTAGTATGCATAAGGTGGGTTGAGTAGTTTGAGCCATTTTAGCATCAACAACACCATCATTAACAACATTTTTATTTTTTTTCCAATGAGGGGATTATTCATTTGATGAATTCGATTAGTCATTGTTTTCTTTGAAAATTTTAACAAGTCATTTGGAAATTAGGGTTGTCTCGATGGTAAGCCCCTTTTCAATAACTTCATCAAAAGAATTTGAACTTACATTTTCAAGTGGAATGTTCATGTTTAGAATGAGAATTTTAAATAGTTTCTTCTTATGGATGTGACATGGACTTTTACTAGGTAGTTTTGTGTGGTCTCACAACAAACCCCAAGATTGTAAGGCTTGGGGACCCCAAATTATTTTTTAATTCTTATGGTATGAACTAGCTAGTTGGAAGATCACCGAGAACAAAAAGAGGTAAAATAAATATTTGATGTAAAGAATGCTTCGTAGTAAAGCGTTACGGGTATTATATACCGGGAACCGAGAATGTTGGAAAGGCGGAAAAGGAAAGGAAAGATATAAGCCAAGCATTCTAGTCCGATATTTGAATCCTAGAATAGATGGAAGTCTGGTAAAACCGAAGTTCGGGGAAAGTTTATGGGTGAAGTTGAATACTGTGTATCGGGTACTAGGTTGCGATAAAGTGAAGTTTTGAAATTTTGTGATTATCTAATGAGTCTGATGCTCTAGTAGTCTGGTATATATATGTAGAAGATAATAATACAAGAATTTATGATGTGCTTTGGAAAGTGTGTTATTTATGGAAATTTGTATTATAATATTTGAATAATGGTTTTATTTACATGAGATGTTTATAAATGTTTTTTTTTTTAAAAAGGGATTTAATGTGTGGAATTTGTGATTACATGAAATACAGATTGTGATGCAAATTTTGGCTATGGATGGTCAGGAAAATTTGAATCTTGGATAGAATCATTTCCAGATTGGATTGCTTACTCTAGGAGGTTATAATGTAGAAGGATTTGAGTCCACTAGAATGTTGGAGATCCCGATATTTTATATATGGTGGAAACAAACATCAATCTTAGGGGAAGCCCATTCCCGAGAGTAGTATATCAAAAGAAAAATTGAGTGTTGGAATAGAGCAATAATAATATCATTTTGTATGTATGGGAAGTTCCAACATGCTATCTTGATTTAAGTTATTATCCTGGCGCTAATAACAGATTAAAACCCAAAGAGCTTCAATGAACAATTGAAGTCAATCTTCAACGACTTCAATTGTAATTTTCTGGTCAA
Source organism: Sequoiadendron giganteum (assembly GCA_007115665.2). Taxonomy (NCBI): domain Eukaryota; kingdom Viridiplantae; phylum Streptophyta; class Pinopsida; order Cupressales; family Cupressaceae; genus Sequoiadendron; species Sequoiadendron giganteum. The sequence continues at coordinate 644,050,024 of CM021100.1, forward strand.
TTACTATCTTCCATATTCCTTGATATGATTCATCCCTTTGATTTCCTCTCATGTATTTGTCTTATCTTTCTTGTGCCTTGTGTTCTATAAAAGGCCAAAGGATTTCTTTTTTTAAGTTAAGTTCAGAATTTGTGGATGTCGGAAGAGCCAAAGCTTCTTTAAGTTTTGTTCTTTTTTCCTATTTTCTAGATCATTTCGGTCTAAAAAATTGTATGCACGTAGACATTGATTAATATTAGAGCCAATTTGATAGCTACCTATCTCATGAATCTTTTGTAGTTGGTTTTCTTAGTTCAACTAAACAAGCTTGTATGTTGCACCATTTAAGGGTGCATACAGAAACTACTTGGTGTCCAAACTAAAGCCCCTCTCTTTAAAATCTTTCATCATTCTGTATGTAGTTGTGAAGCAATTTGGTGAAGTATAAAGTGGTTTTCTTTGATTTAATTAATTATTTGGGGCATGCGTGGAGAATAACCAGGAGAAATTTTAATTTTAATAATTTTTATGCTTTATTTTAAAATAGATGCTTAAATTCTTTGAAAATGTTCCAAAAAATAGATGAATGAATGGAATTTATTGAAAATATTTCGATTATGTAAAAATTATTGAATTCTTAAAGCTAAATCTACTTAAGTAATATCAAATGAAATTGTTGATATTCATGAAATATTATTTCAAATCTTTCAGTTTCATGATAATTATTGTTGAGATCCAAATTGAAAACTCAGTGTCTAAGTATAAATATGATTTTAACAAACATATTCCCTTTGAGATTAATAGAAAATTCACATCATACCTTGAAGCGAACCTAGTATGATCATGACTTGATTAACGAAGAGTTGGGATTGAACTGAGTCAATCTTTTTGTTTTGTTTAGGTAGATTTCCCCTTTGAGATTGTCTTGTTCCATATCTTTCAAGAAGAATAGGCTTCTTCATAGTTTACTTGTGGAGTTTTTTATTCAACACTACTAATGTGAGTGAAATCATTGTCAGCGAGAACTAGTTCTAGAAGGAGGGAAATCTTGTTCTTTTCCTTTTTATCTAGTCCTGAGTTTTAAATTTTGTAGACCAAAGTTAAATACAAGCTAGTATTTCAGTATGGAAGTTGTGAAACTTGTGAAAAAATTTAACTAGAGATTATATCCTTTGAGTTTTCTCACTTTTGGTAGGGTCAGCGAATGTAGAATTCATGATACAACCAATCACGATGAACTTGATTGTGAAATTTTCTTAACTAGGGTGAGCTTAGCCATATGTAAAGTGATTATATTAATAGAATAAGTTCTAACTGCTAGGAGGAAAGAGTTGTTAACAAAAATTGTGTACAACCCTAGTAAAATCAGAAATGTTAAAAAATCAACCAATATCTCAAAACAGCTGGATAACTGCAATTATTACAATGAAAATCATAACACGTTGCAAGAAAGTCAAAGAGAATGTCGAGATTTTGGAATATTGCACCAGAAATGAGGAAACGACATTAATGAGTCATCATTCTCCTTATACGTGGAAAATTCAAATGAAGAAAAGGAGCGGGAAAATCGAGCGAGAGACATGTATATTTTATCCCAAACAAAAAATCTACAAGATAAAAAAGGGAAATTTCCCTTATTTTATACAAGATACAGAATATCATTCTTTTACTTTTTCTCTCTCTGATAATAATATAAATTGTGATACATCTTGTTCTAACAAAGTGCAAAGTGGAGATAGGACCGAAGACATGAAAATTCTCTAAGGAGAAAGTTGAAGAATGGACGCAGTCGTTCGTGGAAATAAACAGAGTACGAAAACAAACCATGAATCGGGGCTGAAAGAAGGTAGAGTATGGTTGCATCAGACAAAGTGTGTGCAATCAACCTTTGATGAGGTCATTTTCATACATTTGAGCCAAGTCACTGGTAAGTACTCCTTTGAATTTATGATTATCAAACGCATAAAATTTAAAATAATCCATTGTTGCAGTAGGATTGTTGAATTTTTTTTGAATGAATTTAAAGATAAGTCTATTGTAACTCATACCAAAATGATAATGGAAATAAGCATAGAAATTAGAATTAGTTGGTTTTTTAGGGTTAATTTTTTGTTAGATTAGATGCCTGGTTAGTTAGGGTTGGTTTTGTTTTGTTTGATTTTGTCTTTGTTTTTTTTTCTTTCTTTTGTCTAGCCTCTGAATTTGCAAATTTTGCTTAACTTATCTTGCATACATGAGAGTTAATCCAAACATTTGTAAAGAAATATAGTAAAATGATAAATGATAAATCCATACACAGTAAATGTGTGCTTTGAAAGTACTAAAATCTATATATGTGTGTGTGTGTATCGCATATATACATCAATATCGAGATTCTTGTTGCAAAAAATCAAAAGGTCAAAAAGAGGGAGCCTAGCTACAGGTGGTGGTGGTTTTCATTCAATTAATGTGGGAAGCCTCATCCATCAGAGCTAAATATCCAATATAGGTGATTTCCCAGTGAATTTCGAAGTCCTAAATATGGAGGTCTGAGAGGAAAGGCTAAAGAGTAACTATTTCCCCATGCTCCAAGAATCGTGGAATATCATCCATTGAGGGGATTCTAATGTTTGGGTGTGCCACAGATAAAATAGTTTCAAGGTTCTCCAAGTATTCAGGTCTCACTATCATGTTGCCAGCTGAGTGAACATCTTCCACAGAAAGCCCTATATCCAGAAGAGACACTACGAAATGAGAAGCTGCGTTAGAGTAAAAGTGAAAGTAGCGGCTGGATTCTACATACTTCTCCCTAAGGACTAAGCATAAATTTGGTATAGTAAAACTAGAAGTCCTAATGAAGAAAACCTTTTCAAGCCTTTGATATGTGATACTTCCTAAGAAAACATTTTGGTGGCGAGAGAAGCTTAAACAAATTGGAGTATCCATGGCCTAAAAGAAAATAAGAATAAACAGAGCAAGAAAATGCAAAATCCAAGAAGAAAGCTAAGAATGCGTGTGAAGAATTCAAAAGGAAACAATGTAGAATTTATAGAAAGCCATAAAAGAAGTGCGGTACATAGTTTCCTTGAGAGAAGTCTTGGAAATCGTAAGCAAGGTGGCAACCAGATAATTGTTTTCAGAATGGAAGGTTAAGTCAAATTAATTCTTTACACATTATTGGTGATAAATTGCTTCAAAGTTGAGTGGTACGAAGATTGTGAATCAAGAAAGTTAAATATTTTAAAGTTAATAATGGTCTTTTCAATTCATTTTTTTGGGTGTATTAATTATGGAGGTGTTGGTATGTGTGGAACAGAAAAGAAAACTAAGTCGATAAGGCAGTACACGTCATCACCTGGATAAGTGGAGAGAAATGATACGTCCAAAGCCAGACATGTGAATTAAATGAAGAATAATGTGATCGTGTTTTTATATAATCATGATAAGTTTGATCCATTAATGAGGCACAGCGCCGTCAAATCAGAGGTGTTAGCTAAAATTTTCACGGTTTCCATGAGAATTTATCGGAAAGATGGTAACCAATGTTTCTAAATTTAGATTTAATTTGGTGATTATATTGTTTGTTGCTAAATTTAAATTTTTACATATTTTTTAACATATAATGGTTTGTAGTTAGCTAGGATTTGGCATAAGGTGGTAAAATTTAGCTGGAAATACACACCAACTAGGAATATTTTAAGTGAATTTTTGGGAAATGGTGAATTGATGAAGGGATTTGCATTGAATGAAAAATCAAAAGGTAACCTTTGCTACCACTATAATTTCCAGCCTAATAGTGGGCTTCATTGTTTGCAAGTTGAAAATGAGCTATCATTGCTATATCTAAAAAAAAAGAGAAAATCAACTCTTTAGGCTATCGAAATAACTCTATCGGGGCTATACACGCCTGGCTGGAAATAGAGCTATGTTTGGGGGAATTATAGAGATAAACTTGTCGGGGCTATGGATGCTTGACTGGCAGAAAGGTTCTATCCTTGGTTGGCTTTGGAGGATTACCATATTATGTAGTTCAATGTTAATGAACCGATTCTTTTACTGAGCTCCAAAAATTGGAATTAATCAAAGCACACACGAATGTTTCTGGGGGAGTTTTACTTTTTATGCCAGAATCTAGGTAAAGGTAAAGTTTATTGTTTTAAAATATGTATAACTTCTAATTTACAATTGGTGATTTAATTTCAAATTTTATTTAAATTTGGTTTTATTGGTTACGAGTTGTTGTGTGGTCTCACAACACACCCCAAGATTGTAAGGCTTGGGGACCCCAAATTACTTTTTAACTCTTAAGGTATGAGCTAGCTAGTTGGAAGATCACCGAGAAGAAAAAGAGGTAAAATAAATATTTTAGGTAAAGAATGCTTCGTAGTAAAGCATTTCGGGTATTATATACCGAGAACCGAGAATGTTGGAAAGGCGGAAAAGGTAAGGAAAGATATAAGCCAAGTGTTCTGGTCTGATATTTGAAGCCTGGAATAGAGGGAAGTCCAATAAAATGAAGTCTGGGGAAATTTTATGGGTGAAGTTGAATACCGGGTACCGAGTTGCGATAAACTGAAGTTTTGAAATTTTGTGATTATCTAATGAGTTTGATGGTTAGGTAGTCTGGTATATATATGTAGAAGATAATCATACAATAATTTATGTTGTGCTTTGGAAAGTGTGTTATTTATGGAAATTTGTATTATAATATTTGAATAATGGTTTTATTTACATGAGATGTTTATAATTTTTTTTTTTTTTAAAGAGGGATTTGATGTGTGGAATTTGTGATGTAAAGTTCGAGTATGGACGGTCAGGAAAATTTGAATCTTGGATATAATCATTTCTAGATCGGATTGCTTACTCTAGGAGGTTATAATGCAGAAGGCTTTGAGTCCACCAGAATGCTGGAGATCCCGATATTTTACATACGGTGGAAACAAATGTCAATCTTAGGGGAAGCCCATTCTCGAGAGTATTATATCTAAAGAAAAGCTGTGTTGTAATAGAGAAACAATAATATCATTTTGTATATATGGGAAGTTCCAACACGCTATCCTGATTCAAGTTATTATCTTGGCAATAATAACAGATTAAAACTGGAAGAGCTTCAATGAACAATTGAAGTCAATCTTCAAGGACTTCTATTGTAATTTTCTAGTCAATTACTATCTTCCACGTTCCTTGATATGATTTGTCCCTTAGATTTTCTCTCATGTATTTGTCTTATCTTGTTTGTGCCTTGTGTTGTATAAAAGGCCAGAGGATTTCTTTTTTTAAGTTAAGTTCAAAATTTGTGGATGTCGAAAGAGCCAAAGATTCTTTAAGTTTTGTTCTTTTTTCTTGTTTTTTGGACCATTTCGGTCTACAAACTTGTATGCACATAGACATTGATTAATATCATATCCAATTTGATAGGTACCTATCTCATGAATCTTTTGTAGTTTCTTTTGTTAGTTCAGTTGAACAAGCCTGTATGCTACGTCATTTAAGGGTGCATACAGAAACTACTTGGTGTCCAAACTAAAAACCCTCTCTTTAAAATCTCGCACCATTTTGTATGTAGCTATGAAGCAATCTGGTGTAGTATAAAGTGGTTTTCTTTGATTTAATTAATTCTTTGGCGCATGTGTGGAGAATAACTGAGAGAAATTTTAACTTCAGTATTTTTGATGCTTTATTTTAGAATAGTTGCTTAAATTATTTGAAAATATTCCAAAAAATAGATGAAAGAATGGAATTTATTGAAAATATTTCAATTATGTAAAAATTGTTGAATGCTTAAAGCTAAATCTACTTAAGTGATAGCAAATAAAATTGTTGATATTCATGAAATATTATTTCAAATCTTTTGATTTCATTGTAATTATTGTTGAGATCCAAATTGAAAACTCAGTGTCTAAGTATAAATATGATTTTAACGGACATATTCCCTTTGATATTAACAACAAATTCACATCATACCCTCAAGCGAACATAGTATGATCATGACCTGATTAACGAAGACTTGGGATTGAACTGAGTCAATATTTTTGTTCTGTTTAGGCAGATTTCCCCTTTGAGATTATCTTGTTCCATATCTTTCAAGAAGAATAGGCTTCTTCATGGTTTTCCTATGGAGTTTTTTATTCAACACTGTTGACACGAGTGAAATTGTTGTCAACAAGTAGGTTTTTCCATCTTTTTAAGAAAGAGGCAAATTTTTCTCTTGTGTTCTATTTAGTAGTGCATAAGTCAGTCATTTTCGTTTCATGCTCCATGTTATAGGAGAAATGTGAGATAAAATTCTCAACTAGTTTAATAAAGGTCCTTATGCCAATAGTGAGTCGAGAAAACCACTCCATAGAGCTTTCCCTCCTAAACTCCTTGAGAAGAGGTGCATTAGATAAGTATCGTTATGTGTAACCTCTAAATAATCTACATAGAACTCTCTCATATGATCATGAGGGTCTCCCTTTCCTTTATACTTATCAAATTTGGGTATTTAAAAATGATGTGGAAGGGGTGGCATAGGTAAATTCCAATGAAATGGATAGGGGAATATTTATTCTAATGTATAGCTCTTTTTTGGTGGCCCCATGTGAATATTAGAAGTTTTTTGTAGCAAGTTTTAGATTTGGAGAGCTAAATTGTTTGTATTTGTTGCAATTGGTAGGTTGATGGAATTGTAAGTGGATGTGGGATGTGATGGTTGTTGACCTTGGGGGAAGTTTGATGATGATGGATTTTTATGAATGTATGAATGGTTTAGGGGAATAGAAAAATGGTTTAATAGAGTGGATTATTGTTGTTGGTTTATGACATTTTGACTTTGGTATTGTGGATATATGTAGTTAGAGGGATGGTTGTATTACTGTGAATTCATGATGTTTTGGGTGGGGGTGTGTTGGTAGTTGTTATAATTAGGATTAGGGATGGGAACTTGTGGAGGTTATGTCGTTGGGTTGTAGTTTTGATAGGTGATGTATTGACTATGTGGTATGTGAGTGTGAACGTTAGGTGCAGGCAGATTATAAGTTGTATATGGTGGTGGTGTTTGTGAAATATGAGACACTTGTGTATGTGGATTAATTATAGAAGTGGGAGCAATAATTTGGTTGGATGTCGTGTTGTATAATTGGTTGGTGATATGCATGGAGAATATGGGAGCCTGGGTATGTATGGGTGGTACTATCACTTGTGTGGAATTAGTAGGAATGGTTGTTTTTGGGATGTTTGTAGAAATTTTAAGGAATTAATAGGAGGATTATTAGGAGGTTAGACAGTGAGGTTGTTTTTTGGTTGTAGGGAAGGTGGTATGGAGTTATTGGAACTAGTTTTCCCCAAGGTCAGTGATGGGATGTTATTAGTAACATTTTGGATATGTGTTATATCGAATGTGGGTGGAAATTTAGCTCCTTTTTGGGCAAGAAGCGAGAATTACTGATCTGAGTTGGCTGCTAGAATTGTTTCAACTAGTTTAATTGTATTAGGGTCTTATTGAGCTTCAACCAACTCTTCAAGAGTTACATCCTATACAACCCCATCAATGTTGGGACTGTGTCTAGGACTCAATGGAGGTGGTGTTTCAAAATCCATTGGTCCATACATATACATGGGAGTTCATTGTTTGTCTCTTGGAACGGATTTGTGTTTGTGTTTGTCATGTTGGGATCTGGATGTTGCATTTTCTTTTTGACTTGAGACCTTGTTTGCACTAGCATATAAGAGATGCTAAGACCTTCTAATTTGATTGAAATGGATGAATGAGGTGGATGAATTTTTTGCTTCAAGTTGAAATTGGAAAAAGAAACACTAAGTATATGTTGGGCCAAAGTTTGATGATTTTTTTATTTTTTTATTGGATGGGGGTAGGATATGAAACCCCTAGAAGACAAAGTTTGATTAGATCTCATTTTGATTAATATTGAGGATAATCCTTTCTTTTCCTAGACTAATGAGTCCAAGCAAATTAAAATGATAATGAGTTTACTAACTTAGGAGTAGATAATGACTACTAAGGAAGCTTGCTCATAAAAATTGATGCTAATTCAATAATTCATCTAAAAATGACTATTTTCCAAGAAAACGGCTAAACTAGAGGATATGATAAGAGATATAAAGAGACGTATGCCTAATATTGATTGGTTGATGGATGGGTTGTTTGTTGTTGTGGATAAAGTTGTTGTTTGGTCCAAGCTAAAAGGGTGTGATTCTAGAATTCCAAAGTGAAAGGATGGTATGAAGTATGGAAAATGTTTGATTTGTTATTTTGGAATGACTAATTATGGCTACTGGTTTGTTTAGCAAAAATTTTAGGTCTTATAATGACTGATTGTTAAAAATTTGAAATCTATAAATTTTTTCGATTCTAGAAAAAAATTGATAGTTAAAAGCATCGCTTGCAAAAGCATTGTTCTAACCTATCAAAAGTGTGGCACCACCCCTAATAAATTTTTATCAGTCAAAAGTGATGGTTTATGATAGAAGCGTCACTTTGAAAAAAATAGGTTTTTAGGATTGACAAAGAGCAAGTTTGAAATCAAAAGCATCACGAATGCTTAGAAGTGACGGGATATTAATTCAAAAGCATCATGTTGCTCTATAAAAAGCATCAAGATGCAATCAAAGGAGTTGAAAATTTACAAAATCATCATTGTGATACATTAGAAGCGTCACTATGACACAAAGGCAAGATTTTTCACGAAAACCTAAAATTTGTCTAGGGTTTTGGACTTATTTGACTATTTTGGGGAACTGATTTTGAGTTGTTTGATCTCGAAAGAGATAAAATATAAAAAAGAATAGAATATAAAACTAACCCCAAGGTAATAAGGATTATTTCATGAGCCTTTTTCAACAAGAGCATGCTATTTGGTAACACATGTATTAAACAATGAATACATGCCAAAAATACACAACCTAACTAGTACAAAAAAGGTGTGTCAACTTAGGATTATCCCATCTACCGAAGAAAACACCTCCACAATGAGTGGGTGACTAGATTATATGGAGGTCATGTACCACCTCTACACCTCTCACCTTGAAAGGACAAGGTACTAATCAAGGAATATTGGTCACCTCAACAAGTGGAAATACATGATGAGTTACTTCACGCATGATACTATACATTGTATTATCCCAAGCTAATGAATGGTGGTCTTATAGGCTACTAATAAACAAGGTTCATAATAAAATCAGTGAATAATGGACCCATCCAAGGATGCTAGAGTCAAGGGGGTCTCCCCTCTCCTCCTCACCTATACAAGTCTCATTGGACCAAGGATCTTTAGGCTTGGCTTATAGGATGTTGGGCACACCTTGGGGTATAAATTTTGTTCTTCCCCCTTTTTATACCCACCTAAACGTGTGGTTGAGGTCATCCTTGTGGTGATGGAATCCCCAAGCAGGCCTCCTACTTTTAAGAAAACTAATATATGATGATGTTTCTAATTCCCAAGATCATTCTTAAGATTCACGAAGCAAGAGCATACGTAGACAATCAAATCCTTGGGTAAACAAACAGAATGCAAATCCTAGGGTATTTATGATCTCCAAGTTTGCACTAGGCACAAGGAGAGAGCATACATACTAAAGGATCTACCAAACATGACAAACAAGTTCGTTATTAAAACTCAAATTGAAATGTGTGGTTCTTTATTAAAAAACCAAATTGAAAGCAAAAATCCCTACAAGAAGATCTGTTAATATTTTGTTTATTTCTTGTTTTCTCCCAATGTATGCCACAACTAAACAGATATATTAGTCTTAAAATATCAAGCACATGTTAGGGTTAGGGTAAAATAAAATCTCAATGGAAAAAAATCAAACACACTACTGCAACAGTCAAAAGCATCGTTGTAAATGAAATCAAAAGCATCATTTTACCTCAGAAGCGTTGTTGTAACTTTTCAAAAGAATTGAGTGATTTTAAAAGCATCATGTCACATTATAAGCACCATTGTAACTATCAAAATAATCACTATAACTTTAAATTATAAAAAATAGAGAACTGTCAAAAGTGTCATTGTAATTGTCAATTATGTAGTGTTTCATAAAAAGTATCATTGTGTAGAGATCAAAAGCATTGAACTGCTTTAAAATCATCTATCTAACCTATAACTCAAAAAAAACTACAAGTGACATTAAATTCAGGATGTGGGGTCCTACCAGGCATGCCAAAATGTATGACTTAGAAATTCAACTATGAAACTGAAGGAATAAAGTAATAAATCAACAAGAAATCACAATCAATAAAGCATGTAGAGAAAATTGAATCAAATGAAATGAAAACCTTGCACATACTAAAATACATAATCTACTCTAGCATAGCTCCATTGTTCTCCTTTATTCACCTTGGAGAATGATGCAGTAATATTTCCTCTCGGATTTATATAAGTATAATAGCAATAAAGCATTGTATAAATTTGAGTATAGTTTCCTTGCACAATCCGAGATGATCAATGAATGATAGGATGGTTTGACTTATAGATTTTTGGTGACACCAATCGATGATCGAGATCAAAGGAGAGATTGAGAAGATCAATAGTTCATGATTGATGAGAGGAATTGTTGGACATTTAAGAGACTACTTGATTCCAGATAATTGATTATATGGGTCAGTTAAGAGGATTGATTGAAGTGTTATCTGAAATTGATGGTTAGTGGACTGAATTGATTGCTTAGTGGACTCGAAGTGAGTGGGAGTGAAGTGAATTTGATTGATGAGTGGACTGATAGTAAGTCTCAGTCAAAAAGTAAGGTAAAAATTGTATGAGTATTTAATAATTAAATAAATTTAATTATTATTTACATGTGCAAGGTTGAATTTAATAAATAAAATAAATGATTTTATTTATTTTGGATAATGATTGAGAGATAAATAGATTAATTAAATAATTATTTTATTTTGAATACGGAAAATAGATAATTAATTAAATAATAATGAATTATTTAATTAAATAGATAATAATGAATTATTTAATTAAATAAATAACAATTAATATTTAATTAATTTGAGAAGTGTATGGATAATTAGTGAGTTAACTAAATAAATGAAATTTATTTAATTAATCAAGGAAGAATAAATAATATGAATTAATTAAATAATAAGAAATTATTTAATTAATAATGGAGGAAGAATTTAGTAATAATTAAATAATTTATTTTATTTTTTATTTTTATTTTTTTGAATAGGTAAGTTGTTACCTTGCGGGGGTAACTCGCATTATAATAAATATTAGAGAGTATGTTTTACATGGTATTCCTTCACGCCTAGTTTCTCCTTCTTCCAATTTCTACGCTCAGTATACTGATGTGAGATTTTCGCCAAGTGTCATATCTATTTTTACCCTGCCAGCTCGCATCATTCATAATCTGCTACTTGTGCATATGCAATCTGTCCTCGAATTTCCTAAGAAATAAGACACGTATCAAGAGTCTTGGATAATAATGGAGCCACATGTAGTGCCGCCATTCTGGCATTTGATGTGACATTTCACGGCTGGAAGCCAGACATGGAAGAGATAGTAATAATGGCAGAATATGAGCACATTAATTTGTGTACAAAGGTTAATCAAAATTTAGTGCTACTTGCAAGGAAAAGACTGGATACTTGTGCAGGAGGCTAATGGCAGGCAGAGGGGAATGTCCAGAGACATGCTTTCTTCTACCAATCCATCTGGCCTTGGTTTCTCTTTGAGTGTGTTTTAATCTAAACTAGTTTCAGTTTCAACCTTATGTTATATGGACCCTCTAATAATCCTTTCCAGCCCCAAGAGTCAACATGCGCTTCAGAGCCCAAACTCTGATTAACTAATAAGAAAAGTGCTACTGAATAATGGTTTGCTGGCCACAAAGGCAGAAGAAATGGTTCAAGGGTGGGATTTCATGAAAGCTAGTGAAAGGTAACATGAAAAGGATTTTCAATGTATTTCCAGCTTTATCCAGTTTGACGAGAGGAAGGGTTTTACGCCACTAAGAGAAAATAGAGGTCACTAAAAAGTAGCTCATCAAATCCAAGCTAAAAAGTAGCTCATCAGTTTGGTGGTGGTTTCATAAAATTCTATTGTAGATTGAAGTTTAAATACATTGTTTTTTGGGGCAGAGGGCCTAACTCGACTGGCTAAAGCATCATGTTGCAAGCAAGAGTTCACGAAGTCTAGTCTCCCCTCCATCCCCATGGTACCAGAAGTTGTGTCACACTAATGTCACTCGTCACGTGAAAGAAGTTTATCAGACGCACTGCAGTTTATAGGGGGCTACCCGATTCCTACAGCCTAAAAAAAATACATTATTTTCTATCAAAATAAGAAATTAGGAGCCAATAGAGATTTCCAACCCTTGGATTGATAATATCATAAAATAAATAAATTCAAGGAATAAAAAATGTGTATGTTTTATATAATATACACGCACTATATAATGTGTACACATTAAGTTTTGTAAAAGTTAATGCAAACCATAATTTGAGTGCATTTTGTTTTACATTGATTTCGTAAAATTAATGTGAAACATAATGCACTCATGCTATGTTTTGAATAACTTTTTATAAAAATTAATGTGAAATATAATGTGCTTGCATTATTTTTTACAAAAATGAATGCACCATAATTTAGTTGCATTATGTTTTGTATCATTTTCTATAAAATTGAATGAAAAAATAATGTGCTTGCATTATGTTCTGCATTATTTTCACATACAAAACATAACATTCTTGCATTATATTTTGAACATGTACACATTGATGAGAGGTAATTATATTTCATTTTATCCCATATTTTAGTCATTTTCATATACCTTAATACTCACTTTCATATCATATCACATCATTTTACCACTTTTGTGATGCATATGATTAAATATTACATAAGAGGTATTTAATTTATTTTTGGGATAAAATATGAAAATTGTATATTAGATTATATTTACTAATAAGATGTCATTTTAGCTTTGGAAAATAATTCTTGTAACATTTTATTAGATGAAGAGATAATAACTTCCAATAACCCATTTACACACTTGCCAGTAAAATAATTCCAACTAATAAACCGCCATTTTTTTATTGAATTATATTTTAATCTTTTGATATGTTATTGTAATGGCCATGGGACAAAAATAAATCATAAAAAATTAATATATTGGTTGTGTTATTTGGTAAAAATCCAAAACAATCCCTTTTTTTAGGTTGATTCGTTAGTCACTTGAAAAATGATTCCCTATATTTCTAATTTGTCTATTGCAAGTCACAAGCTTTCAAACAACGAAATAGGAGATTCATGAATATAGGGATAGGTATGAAAATTTGGTAAATATTCACATTCCTTATTCTTTATATAAAGGCAATGTAATAGCACAAGAAAGAGGAGGGAAGAGAGTATTATGTAGGAATAACACATAAAATGAAGGAAAACAACATGTTTAAATTTTAAATAAATCTATGAGCTCATGATCTTTGTATATAACATTATCTTGGTAGACCATTCACATGTGGATGGGGAGGAAGGATCAATGTCAAAAAATGATCTTGCATTTTATTTAATGTGTTGTGTTATTTCAATTTGTTTTATAATTTTTATTTTATGAAGAAACGTAAATAGTTTTAATTATTTATTTTAGAAAATAGATTTGTGATTATTATTTTTTATTTTTATAGTTTATTTGCATTATTTTGTTGCAGTGTGCAAGTTATAGTTACTATCACCTACATACAATTTTACAACAAATAACAATCTGTAATCTGCACAATTCATGTAGTCGCCTGTATTATTTTAGTAGCCTACACAATTCCTATAGTAGTTTTTAGTTGCATTAAAAATTCATGTAGCACCTTCAATGAATGTTTTTATTTTCTAGTTGCATTTCATCCACACTACCTACAGCCCTTGCGTAGATAACCACTACACCTTTCACAATTTTACGCCCCTAGAGTGACACGCAGACCAAACTAGATTTTTATTATTGAAAATTAAATCTATTTTATATTCCACCTTAATTTTGGCCTCACACATTATGAATTGGATCTAATCCAAGGAATAATGTGTGCATTGTAACATGTATGTGTTATGGTTTATAATGTTTTATATAATACGCTGACATTTTGTCAAAATTCTCAAGGTTGGTTATTTTTTCTACCCATTTCTATGAAATTTCCCCTTAACTCTTAAATAAGATATAATCATTATTATAAACATATGTAGGTAGGCAAGTCATCCTCAAGGTTGTATTTAAGTATCTAAGTTGTCTTGGGTGGAAACCATGGCATAATTAGGTATATAGAGGAGCTAGTGGCTAGTTATTTTCATGTGGAGTATTGTATATTATTGAAGACTACTGGAGGTATTCCCCTTGAAGAGAATTAGGACATTTCCCCATCAAAGTTGCATAATTTTATCAGATATTTGTAACATATTTTCTATTATATACTTCTATCAAGTGCAATTTGTTTCATTATAAATAAGGTGAATTATCATTGTCACTAGATGTATCACTAGATTAGAGGGAGATAGTTAGAGAAAATTCTCTATCATATTCCTAAAAGGAAGAATTGTCATCATAGATCGTATTAACAAGGGTGGTGTGTTTATTTAGGGAGAAGAATAAGGTTCCCATGACTATGATAGACCAATGTGAAGAACACAAAGGGGATTGTAATATTAAAATCATCAAACGATAAAACATCAAGTAAGATAAAATAAATTCATGAGGGGATATCCAATTTGAAAAATAATAGGAAAATCAAATACAATTAGGTTTAAAATTTAGAAAAATAAGAAATTAACCCTAAACTATATGCATGGAGACTCAAGATACACCAAAACTATAAACTAGGAGGGATAATCAAAAGGAGAAAAGGAGCAATGCATAAAAAATATTGGATGTGAATGTAAAGATGGAAAAATTAGAAAATCCATATATGAAGTCAACTATAGGAAGAAGATCAAAACTCTACTGCAAAACCCTAGGTGGCTCAAGATTTTTTGGGTTTAACAAAATATAATATTAGAGAAGATTATATTAGATTGTTCATACAAGAGCTACAAGTGGGTATATATAGGATACATTACTAAGATATGTCAATGTACAACCAATGTGGAATAATAGTAAATTTAGTGCCATGTGTGCACATCTCCACCAAGCTAGAAAATTTCATGTCACATGATGCAAATAAAACATACCTAAGTAGTCTAAGTAATCTTATTCTACCCTAGGTGCATAGTATAAAAAAAATTAACTAAATGTAAACAAATGTACCAACAACCCCCATAAGCATAACTTAGGTGGGTTGGAAAGATAGATGGATAAATGGGTCTTGAAAAATGTGCATCCATGTTAATTACCCACATACAAATGTGTCCCTCAAGAAATTAAGAAGGATAAAACCTCATAAAATATAAATCACCCCCTCCCCCCCGCCTAGAAAGAAACCAACCTAGAAAAGAGATAGAATCTCCCTGAAATAGAGAGGTAAGATGAGAGGCAATGATGAACCCATCAAGATGTTGTCTCCTAATTTCATGTTGGATTCTTGATTATGAATTATAAAGATGATATATGAACCTCAAGCAATGTTGCTCCCCTTAGGAAAAAACAAACATAAATTTGAATGAAAGATATATTCCCATTTAACTAGGAATAAGAAACAAGAAGGATAATAATATATGATGTATCTAGAAGATAAGTAGGTGTCACCATGTTGGTGTTGAGAGGTGAAATGAATGCAAAACAATATTTTAAGTTGAAGTGACAAAAACTATGATGGAAACATTGAAGAGTATTTTTATGTCCTAAATTTTGCTCTCAAAATTTAGAAGAATAGTCAAGTACTCATCCCAAAAATCTATCCGAGGAAGATGATGAATATAATCCTATTGCAAAGCATCATTTGAATCCATGGATGTATGACACTAGAAACTTTTTAGATCAAAGGAATTCAAGGTTCAAATGACCATATTGTATCTTATCAAAATTATCAATACTAACACTTAAGTGTAAGCATCAATTGAAGGAACATCAAGATAAAAATGTGAGAAAGAGTGCATTATAGACTGATCATTTACCTCCTCAATTACAACAATGTTATTTCTATTCAAATATTGAATAATGATAAATTATGGTGTGAACCCAACATTCTTCCGTGTCCTAATCTATGTCATCTAATAGATAGAAAGGAGATTAGTTACAATGAAGTTATACAAATAATATCATTGAATTATCATTCACCCACGTCAATAGATCCTCTCACACAAACACACATATATGTGTTGTTACCCATCAAAATTTATAGTGTAGAATAAGTCTTGAATGAAGAAAAACTTTGTGATGAAGTCATATATTGTGAAGCTCTAGAATTAAGGATCCATCTCCTTGACTTATAATTTACAAATAGGAAAAATAATCTACCCTTATGTCTCTTTGATTGTGAAGAAAATGAAGTGAACCCCTTAACATAGTTGAATGTAATTTAATTTGGTTCTTCAATAGAAGATGCTTCAACTCATCAGTTTTTTACATAACATTGATGTTCATCATGCCTTGATTTCATGCAACGTGTGTATCTAGGCTTCTCCTTCTTAGATGAATCCTCTTGTGAGGTAAAATATTCAAAATTTAATTATGCTCTTATTTTTTGTGGTTTTCAAAAAAAAAAAATTAATATTTTTAGGATTCATCAATTTTTTTATCCCTTAGGAATACTAGCCATTAATTTATTTGAACTAAAATGTTTGATGAGACTCATTTGAATTAGCTTTGATTCTTCGTAAATTATAAGATTACAAAATGCATCAAAAGTAAGCACAATCTATGGAACTCCCATATAAATTTGATGGGTATGAAAGCTAGAAACATTGGATACTCAAAACCAAGCTTAGATATCACATTTAGAATAAATTATAAACCATCCTTATCAATCTTACAATATTTAGCTTTGTTCTTAGTTGTTTAACCTTGGAGATATAGTTTTGAATGTATTCAAATCTATTAGGATCAAAGTTTATCAAATTATTATCAAATAGATGTGCCCTAATATTCTTAGTTTTACCATAGACTTTTCAAGAGTATCTCAAGATTCTTTAGTTGTTATAGATGATTCAATATCAAATTATAAATTAAAAGACATTAATGAGTAATTGTGACCAAGATATTTAAATTGTGTTTATTTTCTCACTCCTCCTTTGCTCTAGCATTAGTAGGTTCAATAATAGTTTAGTACAGCCTTTTTACCTTACATAATTCTATACTGATTATTTCCATGTGGCATGGTTATAAGGAGTTAAAATGTAAAGTTGGGTTTTATCCATTTCAAGAACACATAATAAAAGGACTAAAAAACACCACTTAAAAAATCACTCAATAAGAGATCCCTCAAATGATTATATCATGGCACTTTATATTTAGTGTAATTATAGTTGTCACTTGTAAAATCAATGAAGTGGTCTTGGTCTTAGTGTATTACATGAGCCAAATTATAACATAGTGTTGAAGTACAATTTTATGATAGAATGGGATAATCAGACTATATTAATTAAAATTACATGAAAAATAATGCACTTTCAAAAATTTGCACAAAAAAATGTTACCATATGAATCCACATGGAGCCCTAAAATTTCCTAAAATAATAAATACTCAACATCACTTGTGAGAATCTATAATTTATAGGAAATATAGACAATAAAATAAAAAATTATCTACACTACTATGATGCTCTCAAAAACTTAGGTAGATGAAAATGCTAAAAAAAATGAGCCAGTAGGAACCAAATCAAGGCCTCTAAATATTGGGTACCAAAATAAAAACTCTATTAGAGCATGTTAATGTCATCATGATATCATCCAATGCCAAATTGACCAAATGTGCCAAATGGATGAAATATACCCTTGAATTCCAAAACCACTATTGACTTGTTTAACCTTCAAAACTACTATTTTTATCAAAAAAATAGTCGATGGAGAGTGGGAAACTACTTTCTAGCATAGTAAGTGGTTTTTTCAACATCGCTACCTGGTGGTAGGCAATGGGTATAGCAACACTACTAATCACTGTGAATGGTGGTGGGGCCATTGGTGGTTGGTTCTCATCAATGGGCTAGGTTGACTACAAAGGGTGTCATGTGGTAAAATTTTACTAGCCATGAGTAGTTTCAATGTTGGTACATTGGTATGTAGGGTAAAATTGCATAATTTTTTAAAATCTAAAAAATAAATGAAAATAGATTTTTTACTTTACCTTCATACAACTATGACACTTGTGCAATGTAGGAGAATTTATGAAATATTCCTCCTACATAGAGTATATCATCTATGATTGGTGTGATGAGTAGTGTCAATGTTGGTACCTTGGTATGTATGGTACTACTTGCATAATTTTTTTAAATCTAAAAACTAAATGAAAATATATTTTTTATTTTACCTCCATACAATTATTACACTTGTGCAATGATAGGAGATTTTATGAAATATTCCTCCTACATAGAGAATATCATCTATGTTTAGTATGATGAGGTTGGAGGAGATTTTTCTCAAAGCTTTAACTCAAGTGCTTTTATTTTATTCATTTAACAGTTGATTTATAGGTTTTTGGGCCTTATAGATGTGATGATAGGGTTAAATTTGCCCCATAATTCTTTAGAATATTAGATACCGTATTGGATCTATCAAATACCTCTCAGCAGAACACATTTACTTATTTGACCTCCTATCTAATTATGGATACAACAAAAGGAAAGATTAACTTTATTTGATATTTTTAACTCAATAGTGAATTTAGATTTACTCTAGGAATCTCCCAGAGTAATTTTAATACAAAGAAACACATAAGACCCCCCCCCCCCCCCCTCCAAACCTAGTATTTGAATATTTTTTTCCTAATTCTCCAAGTCACTATGTAATGTAAGAGAAGAACATACTCAAATTTTCAAGAAAATATAATATTAGTAGCCTATATCTCTAAAAATACTAAGAATCTAAGAAATCACACAAGATTTGATACCATGTAATATTTGGTTATGGAGATATCTAACCAACAAGGAGCTTTAAGGAAAGCACAAAGAGACAAAAATAATGAATAAGAATATTCTCTCGAAGTATGTAAATATAAAATGATTAGATATTATATTAGCTTTCTCATATGGGAACTATACGTTGGTATATATAGGATACACCACCAAGAGATGTGAATGTACAACCAATATGGGATGATAGGAAATGTAGCCACATATGTGCACAATATCTCCACCAAAGAAGGAAAGTAGAAGTCACATGATGTAAATGCAATCTACCTATGTAGATACATGTGTAAGAAATATTTTCCTATCTTAGGTTCATAGTATGCAATAAAATAAATAACTAAACACAACAAAAATATACCAAGATAAAATATAGAGGAAAATAAACTCTCTACAAAATAATCTAAG
The DNA here is from genome assembly GCA_007115665.2 of Sequoiadendron giganteum. NCBI lineage: Eukaryota > Viridiplantae > Streptophyta > Pinopsida > Cupressales > Cupressaceae > Sequoiadendron > Sequoiadendron giganteum. Next base: position 644,069,373 of record CM021100.1, read on the forward strand.
GCAAATAAACTAAATATAATTTAAAGGATAAATAAAAGAGTTAAGTATGATAAACTAACTAAAGTTAATTAAGGCTAAAAATCAACATTTTTCAAAATAAAAATGAGAAGGAATCATGTTCTTACCTTAGAAATTGGCACAATGCAACATTTAATGGTTGTGACAAATAAATATAATCTGGATGTAAAATTAGAGTAAATGATTGAAATTTGAGAAGTTGAGTGTTCAAAATATGATCACACCTATGATTCTATCTCGCTGGCACAATCTTGTCTTGTTTAGAATTAGAAATTTGGCATTTGCATAACCTATTTAATTGATGTATATCTAAAGAGAAAAAATTGGCGACGATAATAAGCATTGATGGGAGTTGTTGTACCAAAATTGAAATTAAGTTCTAGAGACTAAGGTAATAGTGATAACATAAAATATAATTGTGGTGTTGGATATTGTTGTAGATATAGCAACTGATGAACTAAATCTATAGAGTTAATGAAGAACATTCAAGTGTGTTGTCCTAATTATAATATATCTTGATTGATATAATAATTATCTAGGTTGATTTCCTTAAACAGAATCCCTTGATGTGCAATTCAAACTAATTGGCACACACATCAAGATTTGGTCATGTCTAGAATTGGCAACCATTGAATGTAGACATTTTGAATTTTAAATAGAGGATAGGATCACACTTATGATCCAATTTAGAAGATGTCCAATCATTGGTGTGTGATATAGTCTAGTGTAAGTAACTATATTTTTAGAAGTGGACTAGAGTTTTTAGAGCATATTGTGTGTCATAAAATAGTTTATATGGGGTTTTAGGTTAGTGAGTGTGCTAAAAGATCCCAAAATAACACCAAAATCACGTATTAAAGCCATTAATCTAAAGTGGTGTAAAAATAGAGGGAAATGCATAAATTTATTCATTTTTCTCCTCTACAATTAATAATAATAATAAATGTAACTTTGGACTAATCCACCTAGTGGTTTCATGAATTAAAGTCTGATGGAACTTCAAAAGGGAATCCTAGTTCAATGAGATCATTTGTTATTTAAAGAAATGACAGTGGATATATTAAATATAAAATTGTAAGATAAGAATAATACAATGAAAGCACCTATTTCAACATTAAATAATCACTTACAATAGAGCATGAACAAAATAAATTAAATCAAATGAAAATACTTAATGAATAATACCTCCATAAAAGCTTCATATTTTCTCCATTAAATCTAGATATGTACATATGAATTGATATATGGATTTCTATTCAAACTCAAGAATAACCTTTGATAACAATGGATAGGATAATAACATATATTTCTCAATAATTGTGCATCCTCAATGCCTTGGAAGATGGTGATTTTATAGATTTTTCTTGGCATTGATCAACGACAGAGAGTGATATGAAGAATAAATCGATTGTGAGGACATGAGGAATATGTACACGACATGTGTCCTTGCGAAGGGCTTGATTGATGAGTTAATTGAGTGCGTGGATGAGTGAGTTGATTACATGGATGAGTGAACTAAGAGTGACTCTAAGTGGACTGATGGATTTTTTCAGTTAACTCACTTAATTAATGGATTTGAGAAGAATATTAATAGAATCAAATAAATAAATTTATTTAGTTTGTGAGCATGAGGAGAATAATAGAAAATAAATAAAATATTAATTTTATTTATTTAGAGGAAGTAAAAATAGAATTAATTTATTTGATTGTAGAGGAAATGTTAATTAAAAAAATAAAAGTATTTAACTATAGTGGATAAGAATAATTAATGAATAGGATAATTAAATACTTAAAAAAAAATTAATTAATATGGAGAAAAAATGATGACTTAATTAAATAATAAAAAATTATTTAACTTAATGTGGATGAGAGAAAATGATGTGAATTATGTGTTAGCTATTTAAATTGTTTAATTAATATTGACAGAGGAATTGAGGAGAAATGATTTGATGAGATGGAATGCATTATTCATTTTAGAAGTCTACATTTTACCCCTCTTTGAGACAATATTTATTGCATTGTTTCAAAGACATATTATTGGTGTGAATTTTTTTGGTGATGACATCCCCAGTGTGCCTTAGTGGATCAAGGGATGGATGTAAGTTCCCCCTTGAGAGATTACCCAGAATAAATAAATTTTCGGTTGAGATCATGATAGAAAAAATGGATAGGTTTTGAGGATTAGTGGTTCAAAAATAGAGCAGGGTGGAGGAAAAAATGGGAAAGGGGGTGATGGGATGAAGAAAATGGAGGGAAGCTAAAGGTAGGGGTGAAAAATTAGAGTTTCGGGTCTATTTATAGGCTTAGGGGGTCATGTGCCCTCATTTGCACTCTCTCAAGTTTAAAATTGTAAAGCCTCCATAGCGCAAAGCAGTTGGTGAGATGGTGGGGATTCCAATGATGAGTCATCATGTGCAGCGCATGTGTATCTTCGAGTGAGCAGTCAACTTGGGTCCAATGATATATATCTAAATTTCAAGTCCTCAAGGGTAGGTTTAGGTGTAATAAATATGGGTAGAAGTAGGATAAATCAAATGCAACACCATGCTAGATTGACACTTATGATAAGTGTAATAGTGCATATGATAGAGGGCTTGGCACTTTTGCAACAGTAGGTCACTTTTTATGGAGAAATTTGTGCAATTGATATAGTTGTGCAAATAATAGGTAGATTACTACATATGATTAATAGTTTGGCACATTTTTCATAAATGCATAATTGAAGCCTAGATAGGAACAAATGATAAGCATATTGGTGCAATTGATGTACAATTATGTAAATAATCTCTAGGATGGCATAATTGATGTAATTATGTAGTTGATTAGTAGATTGGTGCTTTTGAGTTAATAAATTAAATCTTAGGGTTTTTTGAAGTTGATAATGTGTGTCTATATTGTAGGATAATTTAGATCTCATGATGTCTTGGGAGCATCATCCTCCCACAATTTATTTGTAGACTGACCTTACTGAGGTGGGGCAATATTTTCCCAGATCCATCGAGTTATGGCACATTACATATATTCCTAAGATCATATTGCACAAAGCAATTATGACAACTTTGGTCAAGTAGTGGCATAGTGAGCATTACGCCTTTGTGTTTCCTATTGGGAGATGAGCATCATTTTGGAGGATATCTGGAGGATACTTCAGATCCCTATCCATGGTGATAGGGTTATATATGACACTAATAGAATGGGGAGGCATTAGAGAGATATTTTATGATAAATGATATAGGTTTTGAGGATGGAGAGATGGATCTGTAGAGGGCGATGACCATATTTGATTAGCTTCTAGTATTACTAAAAAAAGTGGTTGGAGGTTTGTTGGTACCAAACCTAAGGTCTAGGTGATTTTCTATTGGATGGGGTTGAGTGTTGGAGAGGATGATCAGTGATGGGGTCATCTATGCATGGGGGCATTGTTTTTTAGCTCATTTTTATCATGATGTACATCAAGTCATTTATAGATATGGAGCTAACCTTGCTTGCAAATTTACCTCATTACACATTTAGGCTTGAGAGAATATAGTTGTGAATCAACTGATTACACCTAGGGTGAGGGTATTTTGGCACCCCTATGTTTGATTGTATGTTGGTGTACTGATGCATAGATAACTAGATGATCTAGATTATTGGTGTTGTGTTTTCAATGAGGTAGATGAGGTGATTTGGAGGCCATTGTGTTAGTGTGTGGTATGGTCAAATGATGAAAATAATTTGGTATATTGTTGGTAGACACAGTATCTAATTGGGTGTATTGCACACATCATTGAGAGGCACATGCTAGAGCAAGGATGATGTCAATTTGGGTTAGCTCAAACTTTACCTATTCGTAAGTTCATTTTTTCTAGCACACAATGATAGATTTTTTATTGGGGTCTAGCAATTGATCCTAATGTAACATTAGTAGAGATTAAGTTATTAGTGTCACAATAGCAGGATCCATTACCTAGGTTTGTAAATGCAAGTATGATACATGGTAGGACACATGTAGGCCTATTTAATTGGAAGGTCCAAGAGGTGGTGGTTTGAGATGATAGAGAAAGGGAAAGGAGGAAGGCGGTGGGAGGAGACAATGGCAGAGGGATGAGAAAGTTGAGGAAGGGGGTGATGATAGGGTGGAGATGGTGGTGATGGTGGATGAGTGGGTGGAGATGGTGGAGATGGTGTAGGTGTGGTATGGATTGGTGATCAAGAATAGTTTGGTGGTGGAGGAGACTAGGGGGTGGAGAAGGAGATTATTTATAAGTGAAATTGGCTACTACTTTATCTAAGAAAGATGATGCACATGTGGAGAGGGATAATGACATTTTTGATAGAGGTTAGACCCATGCTAAGTGAGATAGTCTTAAAGTTTAGATAGCCCAAAGGACCTCATAAATGTAGAGGATTATGGATACAATAGAGGATCCTATGGAATAGGCCATGTCAAATATGATTTTATCTTTCCATATTACAAGACCCTTTATGAGATAGTGGTTCTTGTAGACCACTGGGCACCTAGCTTCACTACATGGATTTGGTCAAGGGGATCTAGATCAATGATATTAGCTACTCCTTTAGTCATGGGGCCACCACCAACATAGCCACCACCAATACAAGCACCAGTAGTGCAACCACCAGTAGGTCCTCCTCTACATATACCAAGATCACCTGACAATTTCAAGGGTGGTAGTTCTACCTAGAGGGCACATTGTATATATGTATCATATGATATAGACATATATTTTTTTATTGTGGGATCATGTATACATGTATATTTACGGCTCATGTAGCCCATGTGTAGACATTTTTCATGTATCATGACAATATTTTTTGGTGTATATATGAGAATATATTTTGTTATGGCGACTATGGTGTACATGTTATGATGTATGTATGTAATTGCTTATGTGATGGTTATTTTTTTGTTGTATATGATGTATGTGATGATTTTTTAATGTAGATGCATTTGATGATATATGTATGATTTTTTATGACCTATATTATTATGTGATGTGATTATAATGCAATTATTTATATGATGGATATGATTTGATTATGATGTATTGATGTTGATGCATTTTATTATGTATATTTATGATGGATATTTATGATGCTATGATGTGATTTTTGCGAAGGGTATGATGTAATGATGTTATGACCTATATGATGATATGATATGATTATTATATAATGATTTTAACTTATGCCTATTTTTTATATGTAGGAAATGTAATGGATATGATATTATGTTATGACCTATGCTTATGATTATGTATGCAAGAACTGTATGGATGCAACAAGAATGTTTGGTGTTATATTTTTGAGTCATGATACATAGATGAAATGAGTAATAGATATTCAAATAAATAATTTTGGTATGAAAATTTTGGCTGGTGATGTGCCCCAATGTTCCCCAGTGGACTAAGGAATGGAGGTAGGGTGCATCCTTGAGAGATTGGCTAGGAAAATAACTTTTTTGATCAAATTCTTGATAGGAAGGATAGGCTAGATCTAGTGCATAAAGATAAATAAAAAATTTTAATAGAGAAAAAAATGGATTAAGTGGGTGATGAGATGGAGAATATGGTGAAAATTAGGATTTTGAAGAATAAGTTATTTTTATCAAATATTGAATAGTGAAAGCTATAAGTAGGTAATGGTGTGGATGGGGAGTATGGAATGAAAACATGGTATGCTTAGGTTATTCTTGAAACATGTAGAGGACAATCCTTATTTAGACATAGAAAATGGATATTACACGCCAAGGCATAAGGAACTAGGGTTATGTTGTATCATTTGCATGTACTTTGACTCTACAAACAAAAAGTTGTCCTTATTTATACTAGACATATTAGAACCTTGTTTGATATATGTGAGGAATTAATACTTGGATCATGATATTCCTAGTATACAAAAGGTATTGAATGACCTTTTATGTAAAGGATAATGTTTATGCAATAAGTCATACCAACACACACAAGGTAAGTATTTTTCTTGGTAATATTACAAGAACATCCCATAAATATGACATATAAAATAAATGATCATGCCCCATTCTACACTTTTCTAAACACACCAATATATTGATAGATCAAGGTGGCCTTGAGTAGGAATTAGAAGGAGATAAAATGATAAATCAACAAGAAAAAGAATCGATAAAAAAATTAACAATCATCATATCTCTTGCCAAAAGGGTATATTGATTGGATAATACCTATTGTAAGAAAGATGCATCCATTAAGGCATGGATTGGGATGATATATTATATGATTATGAAATAGGTATGAAAAAAATAGGCTAGCTTAACAGTAGCCTTTATTTGAGTTTTTCATTAAAGCTCGATGTTTTTGTGTGATACCTATTTTCTTTTGCTTGAGTGACAGTTTTGGGTGGTGATGGTTTATTATAGATGGGATGGTGATTTATTTATGTGTGTATTTTTTTTGGATATCAAATAGAACATTTGTTTTTTGATTGATTTATTGATAGTATTTGATGATGATAATGATAATGATAATGATAACATAGATTAAAATCTAAGAGATGAGATGATGACGACGGAATGATAATAATGAAGTGATTAGGATGATGATAATGATAGTGGTGAGTTATGAAGTGAGATGAATATGGAGGGATATCAAATACCACTTAGGATCTTGTCTATATCCAAGATAAAATTGATTAATTGATTGATTGATGATAGTGATAATATAATGTTGATGATAAAAATAACACGAGGATTGTGTTGTTAATGATAAGAACAAAATGATGATTGGGAAGAATACATCCTGACAAAGATAGTTTGGATAAAACTGGATCAAGATTTATAGTAATGCTAGGAAAAAAATATGTTTGATGGTTTGATATTAGTTGGAGTGTATGAAAAGATTAGATTGATGGGGATTGTTTGGATTGCAGGTGATGGAGGACAGTCTGATAAAAACATTATTCATGGGATGGTAGAAAATGCTTAAATTTTTTTTGTTTGTTTGTCATGGAAGCAATCCAAATCACTAAGTGAGCTAGAAGACATATATCAATATTTATTCCAAAGCAAGATGAAATCACCTGTCCCTAGTGGCTAGAAAGGAATGGGATACTATAGGTAGGTGAATGGACTAGTGTGATGGAAATGGATAGGTGAAGGTTGGGGAGGATGACCACTATGAAAATGGATCTAGGATAAGGGATTTGACTTCCAAGGACTATCTCACAATGGGATAACATGTTTTATCCAAGCTAAGTGGTAAGATACGACTATGTAGGTGATGACATGTCATTAGATGGTATGTGGTAAAAATAAATGACATTGTAAAGAGTTTTCCAAAATCATGTCTTGAAGTATATGCCCTAGTACTTGTCAAGATCAAGGTGGATAGGGAAGATGGATGAAAATTGTATTGATTGAATTGGTAGTGATATATGGATGAATAGTGTGATAGATGAGATAACATGCTCCCACATAGATAATTGATTTTACACATGATGTCCATGAATTTATTTTCATCGTGGTACTTGTCCAAAGCACCATAAGAATGTTTTTCACTATTTACTTTTTTTCTCTTATTTTTTATTTTTTATTTATTTTTATTTTTATTTTTATTTTGAATTATGACCATCAACTATGTTGGTCCACTTGATGGTGTTTTCGTTGTTGTCAGTATATTCCAATAGTGACCTACCTAGAGGAGTTTCCTTTCCAAGATCAATGTTCTTGTATATAACCCATGGATTTTATTGTGATCCATGTTGATACTAGGGTTGGCATTATCTAAATGAACACATTGCAATAGAGTTACATTAGAGTCCTTTGATAAAATGTTTTTTCCAAGACACGATGAATGTGGGAGTTGGTATTTTTTGATTTTAGGTGAAATGAAAAATGATGATGGGGGATATGATATGTGGATGATATATTTGGTAGGTTATATGTAGGAACTTTTATTTTCCAAACCTGGGATGGTGGATGATGGATTTTGGATGTCAATTTTAGAGTGTGTTTGGGATCAATGGTTTTATACACCTTTCGTGTTGGTATCAAATATTGTTTTAATGGGGGTGGACACTTGTGATTGATCAAAGGTATTTTATGATGGGGATCCACATTTTGATTGACTATTGAATTTAGATTTTAAAATTTTCTTGATCCAAATTTCTTTATGATCCATTTTTACTTCATGTTTCCACTTTAAATTTCACATTCATTAGATTCATAAATTTCATTTTGATAATTTTATTTGTGATGGTTTTTATTTTTTTGGTCCCAATTAGTGGGTTGAAGGATCTAGGAATGATAGTTTATGGTGTGGATGCAAGGAGTGATAGCAACAACCTTGTTGTAAGGACTATTTATGGTCCCTATTTTGATATTTTCATTAGATTAAGTGTAGGTACCACTAACATCATTAGATTTCTTGATTGATGAATGACCAAGAACTTGATATCTAGGATTTTTAAATAATTTTATCAACTCCAAAATACCTTTTCTATGTAGGCCTAATCCTTTTCCTTGATACTGCATGTTTTGATAATTATTTTCGTAATAGGATATGTGTTGTTTTAGAAACGAGAGGTGAAATCATATTTATGTGGTTGGGATCCATCAATAATGATTATCATCTCATCAGTAAGAAAAAATTCCTTGATAAAAGTGAGTGATCCAATTTGATATGATATTGGAGACGACTTCTTGATCATGATTTTTCTTCATCATTTGGGATGTCACTCTAATTCATAATATATTATTGATCAATATCTTTGACATGAGTTTTAAAACTAAAGGACTCGGCTTGTTCCCTAGAATAGGTTGTTGCATTAGGGTCAATTTGAAAACCCTTTTTGTGGTCACTTGTTGGGATGGCATCATGAAGTCCCATGAGTTCAACTATAACATCATCATTTTAGATATGTCTAAAGAGAATGAATCATGTTGGTCCCAATAAAAAAATTATAGATAAATAAGGGGAAGGTCATTTATGTTCGAAGGGAGGAAAGTGTCTCATCTTGGGAAATGGAGGTTGTTGGAACATGTATGGGATCAAATCTAGTTTTGGGATTATGGATAGAATGGAAATGGATGATCTTGATATGGGATCTTAATCAATGATGGGATGAGATAGGATGATTTGGGTAACTTGATCTTGATTAATTTTAAATCTTGTTTCTTCATGCTTTATATTGTTCTCTTGACATAGATCTAGTTCTATTGATGGGCTATGAGTTTGAATATGAATGGGGGGTTCTTGGATAGACTCAATATTTTGGCATGGTGGTAATGGATTTTGAATAGAACTCTCCTAAGTGGGAATAATGGGTAATGGGATGCATGATGGTGTTTGGTTTAGGATTTATTGATTATTGATTGGACTTGTATCAAATTTTGGATTAGCTTGGGTTTTATGATTATCCATTGTGGATAGTCCTTTGAGATAATCTTTGGAGAATTGGGATATGGTGTTGTTATTAGATGTTTTATTTGATGGGGTTGGTGTGGATTGTTGTTGTGAAGTTTCAAGGGATTAAGGATTGAAGGAGAGATGGGGGATTCTTTTGGGAAAGATTCTTCAATACAACCTATTATGGAATCAAATGAGGTAGATATATTATGATTATGAATATCATTAATGCAACTATTTTGGGATGATCCATTGATTATTCTTGGGAAAAGTATCTTGATATATGCTTGATTTCTCATTAGGTGAAGGGGATGTATGAAGAATTTTTAAGGTAGATATTTGTGTAGGTGTTTTTCTTGTATGATCCAAGAGGTTATATTCAAATAATGGATGGGATTTTGATTGGGCTCCTTATTTGTTGACTACACATTCAATATTTTTTTATTTAATGGATATGGTGGTGACATGGGTATTGGTTTCTTCTATACAAGCCACAATAGAGTCATATGAAGTGGAGACATGATTGGCATTGTTGGATGAATTATTGGACCGATATTCAATGATGATGGTACCTCAGTCAATAAGATATTGGATGAGATTTTTAATTTCGTACAATCATGGGTATTATGCCCTTTGACCCTATGATATTCATAATATATGTTCTCTTTGTACCATGCAAGTTTTAAATGGGGTTCTTCATATTATCTGACTTCAAGTAGCTTGATAAGGTTGGAATAGACCAATTTTATTAAGCTAGATTCAATTGGCTCTCATAGCAGAGTGTATTTTTGTTTTGGGGTGTATTTTTTCCTAGGTGGTCCTCTAGGAAGGGTCACATTTTGATTTTTGGGTCATATATTTAATGATGGTTGTACATTTTACACAAGTTTTGCATCCACTACACCATCATTGATAATGATTTTACTTTTCACCCATAGGCAAGTTTTTTCATTAGATTGTGAACCATTTTCTTTGTTCTCATTAAATATTTTGACAAGACCCTTAGCAATGAGAGACTTTTTATAGTTATCCCTTTTTTATGATTTCATCAAATGTATTGGCACATTATACTTGTAAGTGAAATCCCATGTCTTGGTTTAGATTTTAGAAAAAAATGTGCACAAGTTGTTTTTCATGGATAGGCCATAGGAATTCACTTTCCATATTCCTTCATCACTATATAAAGATAGCAAATGATTCTTCATTTATTTTTTGTGTTCCACAAGTCAGTCATAGAGATTCCATTCTCGATGTTGTATGAAAAGTGAGCAATGAAATTTTATAATAACTCATGAAAGGATTTAATACTATGGGGTAGATGAGAGAACCATTCAATAGCTTGAACTCCTAAAATTTGAGAAAAGGGGCACATTAAATGTGTTATTTTAGGAAAACTCAAGGCAAGTTATATAAAATTCTTGAATGTGTTTACATGGATCACCTTTTCTTTTATATTTGTCAAGTTTGGGAATTTCAAAATTATGAGGAAAAGGCATCATTGGGATAGATATATCAAAATTATAGGGATATATGTCTTCAAGAATATAATTTATTTTGGTGTGTCTCATCTCAATGACAACTGTTTTCTTTTGCAAACTCTGAATTAGTTGTACCTAGTTGTTGGTAGGTACCAAGGTGAATATGTTGATGGGAGGTTAGGTAGCAATATTTTAAGGGATAGATGATTGGTTTTGTAGAATGTTATATGAGTTTAATTTGTAAGTTAAAGGGTTGTAATTGTAGGGTATGTATGTGTTCATTAGTATAGCAGATGTGGAGACTTGGGAGATATATGGGATGGATGAGGAGATTTGAGAGTTAATTATGAGAATTTATGTAGCAACATGGTTGGATGGGATGAATTTTTGGAAGAGTGGATTCATGTATTGAAAATCATTGGTTGATGAGTGAGTGTCGATTGGTGGTAGGGAGGGTTGAATTGAAATGATTGGGATGGATAATTGTGGTATGGAAGCATTAACTAATTATGGTATAAGGATTTTGTGACTGGTATATTTGATGAAATTTTTCCCACTAAGGCTTTTGATAAAGTGGAGGTTATAAGGTTTTTCCACTTAAGAAGGATAGTGTTGAAATTAGAGGGTAACAACACCCTTTTGAGCTAGCATAAGAAAATAGCAGTTGGTATCTGAAGCAAGATGATTGTCTATTAATTTCATCGCTTCATGGTCTTGTTGCATTTCTTGCAATTTTGTTGGTGATGGTAGAGGGGAATCCTGAGTGTTATTTTAAAACAAGAACAACCCCTGAAGAAGATGGTTGTGGTGTTTTGTATATACTTGGGATGGATAGATGAGAAGACATGCCAAACTCATATTATTTAACATCCATGGATGTCATTGTGTTTGAATCAATTTGGTGATACTCCATGAGCTACTTGTGTTGGACCTTGTGATAAGCATACAAAAGTTTCAAGACCTTGGTAGATAATTGTGAGGTGAAATTAGATGATTAGTATTGGATTTGGGTTTTTTTTTACTTCTTAAAAGATGATAGGACTTGGAAAAAGGTTTGATTATTTGGATTTGTTTTGATGATTTGATTGATAAAGGATGATGTTGGATATAACCAGAATAGACCAAAGTTAATATATATCTTCTAATTTGATAAGGATTGATAGGATCAATATTATTTTATTTGAACTAGACTTGTGAGTTCAAGAAAAATAATAAAGAGTGGAGTTTACCAACTCAATAATAGTCAAAGCTCTTAATCTAGTTTATCCACTAGTGATATAGGTTAACTTAACTCCCTACTTGAGATAGGAAATTTTTCAAGCAAAGAGATAAGCTAGAGATAAAAAAATATAAAGATCTAGATTAGACTCTAATAATTTCTGTTATTAGATGTAAGGTGGATGACTAATAAATAGTATGTTGATTATGGATGAAGATAAGTTTAAATAATATTTATCAAGTCTTGTCAAGGGTATGATCCTAAGGTCCAAAATATGAGATGGGATGTTGATGGATAGGAGATGGTGTTTGACTCAAATTTTTGATAATGGACTAGGTGATTGACTCGATTGGGATGCTTCGGGTTTGTTCTAGGTTTTCTAGATAAAAATTTAAAAGTTTGATTTTGTAATGGTTTGGAATCTCAAGGATTAATTAAAATTACCATTTTGGACATCAAAAGTGTCATTATGGACATCAATAGTGCCATTTTCTGCTAGTCTACGAAAATAGTTCAAAAGCAAAAGAAAATAAATCAAAAGTGTAAATCAACTAGGAAAATACGTAGGATGATAGATCAAGAGTATTGTTATGGTATTCAAATACATAAAATGATAGATCAAGGGTGTAATTATGTCAGTTAAATGTGTAAAGTTACAAGTCAAAAGCAAAAATTTATGTGTCAAAAGCATAGTTTTGCAATGGATGATTTTTGGATAGCTTATTTTTTACAAGAGATCAAACAAAAAAACAAGATGGCTGATGAATTTCCGAGGTGAAAAGGTTGAATAAATTTTACTAGTTTTTCATAAGAATACATGCCAATCACATTAATATCCCTAGAATTATTCAAGTTGGTGTGTCTCCCTAGTGTAGGCTCAACCATAAAATACCTCAAGGTTTTAATAGGTAGGGATCCAATGGAACAAGAGATCACCTTTTCTCTTTCTTTGGAGACTTTTAACACCATGTCTAAAGAGTTTCTATCTATACTCAAGGAGGTACGTGTTGAGTAATTTTGGGATTGATATTGAGCATTATACCACACTAGAAAGATGACTTCAAATGTCTTACAATTTCTAAAATTAAGTCTTGCTATGGATTCTATGAGCTAAGGGCCCATCTACAAATGCTTGGAACTAGGAGGGTCTCTCATATTTCCTTCACCAAACAAGTCTCAACAGACTGAGGGTCTTGTGGCTCAGCTAGAAATAATGATGGCTCACTCTTAAAGTATAACTTTCTCTCTCCCCCCTTCGTATACCTCACCATAAAACATGATTGAGATCATCCTTTGGGGTGATGAAATCTCCAAGAAATCCTCCTAAAGGAAATATTGATGCTAGTAATTTTGATCCCTAAGCTTTCATGAAGCACAAAGGGAGATAATACATAAGCTAGCTCTACCTTAGGTTAAACACAACAAAGAAGTAAATTAAAGGGTGTATTTGATCTCTAGAACCACACAAAGAACAAGGAGACAGCATAAGCACCAACTAGCCTACACAAGCGAAGAAAAAATAATTTAATTTTTCATTAAGAAAACCAAGTGTACAACTACTTTAGTGATAAAAAGATAATCTAAAAATTGTATCCTTTAGCCAACGATAGACAAGATGCATCAATTGAGTTAGTTTACAAGGCCACAAAGATTAGTTGAAATATATATCTCAATATTCAAAAATAAAAGTGTAGATATAAATATTAGATGTGCAAATACAAAGATTAGAAGTGAAAATTTACTAATCAAATGCGACAAAGTAACTATCATATGTAAACGTATACCTGTTAGATGCACATATATGTATGTCAGAAGTGCCAATTTGTACCATAATTAAGAAATACTTGCAAACAAAAGATAAAACTCTACCAAAATGATAAGTAATTAGAAGCACCAAAACACTAATCAAAATTTATGTTCTTCGTATCAAAAGCACCATTATGCACATCAAAAGTGTCATTCTAGACATCAAAAGCACCATTTGTACCTAGAATTTTAAACATAGAATTCTCAAATAAGTTGTTATTTTTAGGGACATGGGTCCCACTAAGCATACCAAAATGTGTTTGATGAAATGTGAAACTATATAAAATAAGGACAATACAATATAAAAGTATATATTTCACATTCAATAATCACTTTTGATATAACATGAGCATAAGGGTAAGTGCACCAAGATGTTGCACAAAAATGGGGTCAAAAGTGGCCACTTTTTTTTAAAATTAGATAAACTTGAACTTGGAGGAGTAATTTGAGATTCATGCACTTAAAATTTAAGGATACCAAAAGAAAAAGAATTGTATTACTCTGAAGCTTGTTTCTAAACTACTAAATTTTTTCAAAAATAGATAAATTAAGAGGATCAAATGTTTCGCGCACATAAAGTGTTCCTATTTTTTTTTGCAAAACATAACATAGTGTTTGGTGTGCGCCACTTAATTTTTTTAGTTGCATTTATTATTTTATAAAAAATGGTAGAAATATAGCTAATAGTGAGTACTAGAAGTTGTATTTTTTTTGTAATTTTTTATTGAGTATTTTTTTATTATTTTTCAAAATGGATGCATCGTAAAAATCACATCACCGAGAGTGAGCGTCACATAACTTGCACCAAAATAATCAAAAATGCAAAAAAAAATCCAATGTGTAAAGAATGAAGTGTAGAACAATATTATATAATATTTTTTTCCAATTTGGACAAGTAGGTCAAAAGTTATTAAAAAATTCAATACATATGTCTCTGATAGCTATGGAAACATTAGTGAAAGAAATTTAAAATAAATATGTTAATGTAGTTCAAATCTAAAAAAAATAATATTAGAAGGCTTAGAAGACGTGTGAAATTATGGTCGTAATTTTACTAAGATTCAATTTATAATGTGTAAACCTAAAGATGAGCAAGTTGAGAAATGAGAATGGAGGAAAAATTCATGTCAGCAAAATGAGGCAAATGAACCATCCAATCCTAAGTACAAACCAAAACACGTATGTGTTTTATGCAACTAAAATGTGTACATGTTTTGTGCAAGTTTTTATGTCAGACAAACCATAAATATGTGTTTTATGTAATCCAAAACAAACACATATGTCTTTTGTACAAGCCAAAACACATACATGTTCTATGCAAGCCAAAAACATGTACATATTTTGTGCAAGCCAAAACACGTATGTGTTCTGTGCAAGCCAAAACATGAACGTGTTTTGTAAAATCCAACACATACATGTTTTGTAAAAGCTAAAACAAGTTCATATTTTGGCCTACACTAAAAGCATCATGTTCTTGAATCTAACTTTCTAGCTCTCTCTCCCTCCAGCTTTGACTCTAACTCTATCTACATCTCACTTTATCAATAATCCTCTCTTTGTGCCTCCATCCCTCCCCCCAAAATCTCTCTATCCCTCTCTCTCCCTCTAAATATATCTCTCTCTCCCTACCTATCCCTCCCTCCTCCCCTTTGTACTCTTTTTCTCAAATATCTCTCTATCTCCCTCTCTCTCTCCCTATTTCCCTCCTTCCTTTTCTACTCATTTTCTCCCATGTATCTCTTTGTATCTTTGTACCTAACTCTCCCTATGTATCTCTAATTATTATTTCTCCTTATCTACATCTCTCCCTCCCTCTCTCCCTAACTCTCTCTACATCTCTACCTCTCTCAATATGTCTCTATCTAGATTATAATCTACTCGTGTTTCTTGGAAGAAAATGTCTCCCCCGTGCTCAAAAATTCATCTTCATAGGATCAAGTGTGCTATAATGTGTGCATGTTCCTATGAAGATAAAAATACTCTATTTATCTCTCTCCATATTTCCTTCCCTCCCTCTCTCTCACTCATCCATCTGTCTCACTCTAATGCACTCGCATTTTGATGAAGAATTTAGAGTTGAGGGTTTAGGGTTGATGGTCGAG